>VYXB01006213.1:105019-253765 GCA_013397135.1 Pachyramphus minor
AAAAAAAAAAAAAGGAAAAGAGAGAAGGTATGGAAAAAATTGAAAATGTGTGCTCTTCCCTACTATCTTCTGTAATCTCTTACATCCCTTTTCAATGGATACTTGCTGGTGCTTTTTTGCATGGATCTCAAAAATGCTATTTTTATTTTGCTCTGTGTAATTGCCTTTCAATATGAGAATTGCTTTGCAAAACACTTTTTAAATTAGGTCATTCTGCTGAAGTATGCCCTGAGCTAATTATGATTATTTTGCTTCCCTGGGCTTTTCTGTGCTCATTGAATTTATTAAAGTATTACATTATAACTGGGGCTGAGAATTTACACAGCAATAAAAACTAAGTAGCACCTGGTATGCCTTTGCTTGTAGATAACATCTGACATCTAATAATTTATAATTGAATTTCATATAATTAAGAAGGAAATATTTTTAAGGATTTATTTGGGGGTAAATATAAAGAATGTGCAAAAGGCTTTGAGAGAGCAGCCATTCTCAACTTTAAATGATCAAGAAGGATTTTATCTTCCTTTTCCTGTGAAAGGTTCTGTAGTAGAATTCTGTAGGTAAGAACTCTTTATCTACAGAAAAACATTTGAAGTGTGAAATCATCTACACATGTTGTCTCTTTGTTTTTCTTTTCTTGTGCTGCATAGCTTTTCATACTATTGAAATGTAACAAGGTGCTACCATCAACAGCAGTCTGAATGAGGCACAAGCCATTCTGTATGGCTTGGTTGAGGTGTTTAGTAAATGTGTGAGCAACTCGCAGCTCCGTTGCCAAGTGTCTGAGCCCTCGCTCTTTATCGACATGTCTTAGAATAACACATTGTTACAAAATTGCACAGAAGTTATCAGTGCATGTATTTTGCTATAAATTCTGAGGTGCTTTTCTGGTGCTCTGGTGAAATTACCTTTTGCTTTTTGCTTTACATCTATCACAGGGGAGCTTTACTTGCTTTGGCAATAAGCTGTTTACTGAGACAATAGACTGCTCTTGAGAGGACCAGAAGTTACCTAATCAACTGTGGTTCTTTTTTTTTCTGACTAGGAACTATAAACAACTTGTTCTTTAAAATTTTGCTTTATCTTACCCTTATCAAGCAGAAAGTGGCCTACCTTAATGCAAAATTAGAGATTTGGAAGCAACTGTCCCTCAGGAAATTATTCTAATGCTTGCTTTTGCCAGGGTTATGTCAAGCAGCTGCATTCCCCAGATAAGTTGTCTACTCTGGTTCAGAGTTTTTTCTGCAAATCCCCAGTCTGGAACAGTCTTTTTATGTCTATCTCTCTCTCTTCAACTGATCTCATTTCAAATTTTATTGAAAGACCTCTTTTGCATATACTGAAGCTTAGCTTCTCTGCTAGCTGGTTTTGTACTTAGGAGTCCTTCCCCTGCTCGTGAATCTACACTTTAAAGATGAGTTGCATCTTCCATTTTGGAAGGATTCAACCAACTTACTATGTGTGAATAGCATAATATATTTTCTCCAAGATTAGTTTTCTTCAAACATAGACTGTGTTTTCTGGTAGCTAACTTATGTCAGATGGAGTTAAAGAATTGGCCTTTAAGGCCAGTGACAGGCTATTTTTGGTGTCAAGTTTTTTCTTTCATCTAGATGAACAAATTAATTACAGAGAAAGCAATTATTTCAGTGAGCTTTATTTCATGGGAAAATCTAAATTGTGTTTTGTCCAACTCTGAAAACTGTGTTCCTTTCTAGGGTGTGATGGTTATTTTACCCTTATTATGCCTATTAGAGTATATTCTTTTCAATAAGAAGCAACAAATGGTATGAAGAAAATTATGTGGTGGTACTATTCTGCAGAAAGCTGCCATCTCATGATTTCTTAGCAGGGCAGAGGAGACATGGTGTTTGGCCACCTCATGTACTGAATCTCACTGAAAAAGGCCAGTGTTTTTCTGCAATAAAACTGACTGCTGCCTTCTGCAACTAGAGTTAGGGAATAGGAGATGAGAATGGTTTTTTAAGGGAAACTGTTGTGGCCCAAGCTGTGGACTGGTGGAGCTCTTTACTAAAAGCCTTTGGATGACCTGCTTCTCTACTATAACTTCATTGCAATCAAATTTCATCAGTACCCTTGATATCTATATACTAAGACAATAAATGAAACTAAGATACGGCCTGAGGTCAAACCTTGAATTCTGCTGAGCATCATCCATCCCTATTGGACGAATGGACTAGCACAAACTAGTTCTTAATTCATTTTTGTGTTCTTGTGCTGCTCTGCCATCTCATAGTTTGTTTTCCTATATCCAGCTGTATTGAAACTTTACTAATAAATTCAGACAAAGTAGTTCTCCAACTTTTGGGGGTTTTTATTTTTTTTCTCCTGGAATTAATCTCAAATACTGTAAAGGCTAGCTTAGTGTCTCACCAGTGTAAAACACATACTATGTTTTATTTTACTTTTCCATCTTGCCATACTACTAACTATTCCTTTCTTCAGCATTTGTTCTAACACATTGCATGTAGTTTGAGAAAACTGAAATAATAATTTTCTTTCTGAAATACAAACATTATACTACTTTTAGGTAGTAAAAATGCTTCAACTATTAACTTGCTAGGTAGTCTTTGAGTTTCTTTTATGTTTCTTTTCTGTCCTTTTCTAGGATGGAGATACCCAGTTATTACAATTTGGTTATCTGGATCTCTCTGGTTTAAATTTTCCATTAGCTTAGAAAATTCCTTTACTTTTACTTTGGAAGTCTGGATGCCTTTTTAATCTGATTTTCTGTTGAGCATAAAGGATCTTTTCATGCTGTTACTATGATGTGATGTAGTATTAACACCAACACTAAAGTTAGGAGCCATTGTCTTGGTAAACTGGTATTGATGCTGTACTTTTGGCATTGAGAAACAATGGTCCAAGTTTCAATTTGTGTTGCCTTAAGTGGGTAATGATTGAAAAATCTGGTCAACCCTGCAGGGTCACTGCAGCCATAGTAAGCTTACCATGTTTAACCTGGGTACTAATTACACCAGTGTTAGAGGCTACATTGTACAGTTTCTTTGCTTGATCAAAGAAACTTTCATGTATGAAAGCACACAAAAGATTTTAATCCAAGTTCACTCTGCGTGAAACGTAGAGAATGCAGATTTAGAGTTCTTACTGCTTTTAATGCTACTTCTGTCGTGGTAAACTACCTGGTTACACTGATACGGGTGGAAAAATACCTCATGAGTGAAAATAAGTAATGCTAAACTTGAAAAATGAAAGCTGTTTTAAGTAATGCTAAACTTGAAAAATGAAAGCTGTTTTGAGCTTTCATCACTTTTTGAACCAGCAGTGTGGTGTCGATCTGTACCTTTTTAATTCTGCATGGACTTTATAGAGAGCAAAAAAGTAAGAGCTTTTTGGTTTCAACAGTTAATCATGACTCTAGTCTGTACATTTTGTTAAAACACGGGTTTTGCAAACAAATCTTGGCATTTGAAAAAACCCCAAACCATTAGTTATAGTTATTATATTTTTAGACATGAATATTTAAGCATCTGAGGAAGTTCAGAAGAAGAAAAAGTAACTAAGTTCAGCGGCTGCAGATGTTATGGAAACTAATAACTCATATTTTTTGCTCTTTTTCTAAAAATCTAGATATTTTAAAAAGGTTAAATTATTTGTTTCTGTAACAGTTTTGAGTGGTCAACATGTGACATATTCCCAGTCAAGAAATGGGGAAACTGAGGCATAGGTACTGTGACATACCTAGCTTCAAATACAGTACGAGTCTCCTGGTTTCTCTTTCTGAGCATCACATCCATTTGACTCACGTTTAATTCTTATGCTTATTCTTTCCAGTGCCTTTGCACTCTGAAGAAAGTAGTTTTCTCCACAGGCATCTCCAATGTCAATCTTGTTAGGGCAGTGTCGTGGTTTATCCCCAATGTCAATCTTGTTAGGGCAGTGTCGTGGTTTATACCCAGACAGCAGCCAAGCCCCACACAACCACTCGCTCACTGCCCCATCAGCAGGATAAGGGAGAGAACTGTAAGGATAAAAGCCAGAAAGCTCATGGGTTGAGACAAAAACAATTTAACAGCAGAAGCAAAAGATGTCCACACAAGCAAAATAACCCAAGGAATTAATTCACAGCTTGCCACGGGCGGGCAGGCAGGTGTTCAGCCATCTCTAGGAGAGCAGGGCACGATCATGTGTAATGGTTACTTGGGAAGACAAACACCATCACTCCAAAACCTCTCTTCCTCCTTCTTCTTCCCCCTTTATATACTGAGCATGATGTCATATGGTCTGTAATGTCCCTTTGGTCAGTTGGAGTCACCTGTCCTGGCTGTGTCTCCTCCCTACCTCCCATGCACCCCCAGCCTTCTCACCAGCATGGCAGTACAAAAAGTAGAAAAGGCCTTGGCCCTCTGTAAGCCCTGCTCAGCAATAGCAAAACCACCTCTGTATTATCAACCCTGTGTTCAGCACAAATCCAGAGCACAGTCCCAGTTTTCTTCACAGCCACTGTGAAGAAAATTAACTCCACCCCAGCCAAAACCAGCACAGACAGCAGCATCAACGTTTCCCACTGCCTACTGAAAGGAGCCTGTGGGATGTCTTTGGGTTTTGACTTGGAAATGGATGGCAGGCTTTAGAACAGCTTTGTCTTATGATATTTAAATTAGTATGGTGACTGATGGACCTCCTATTTAAATGTAGATGATTAAATAAGTTCTATCATTTATCAGTGAAAATTGTATCTTTGAGAATTACTGTCTTTGCGTGGTGTTTAAATGAAGGGATATGTCGTATCTCCTTAATAGCCATTTCAGCTCAGCCATTGAAAATGAGACCCTTATCTCAGATTCACTGCAGAACTTTCAATACTTTTAAATAATAAATCACTTCATTTGCCTACATCTCTCTTTCCCCCAGCTCTCTTCCTTTCTGGAAGTTTTTGTCAATATTGCCTTGGATTTGCTCAATGAATATATTATTTCATTGCAGCTTGGCAAAGGAGATGGCTGTTTGGACAGCAGACTGGTTCAGTAGCATCTGTGGCATCAGTACTTTATTTCTGTGGTTACTTTTGAGAGCTCAGTTGAACTTAGCACTGTTTTATAACAATATACTTTTATAGGTGATATAGGTCTTTGTTTCTTGTCTTATATTTTTCCTTGATAGTAAGTTCAAAAGTCAAGAAAAGTTAACTTCAAACCAGGACTAAATATGAAGTCTGTGGATATAAAGATCTCAAGGAAAAAGGATTTTATATAGTGGGTGGTTAGTTTTCCTCCGATCTGCTCAGGTTTGGTGCATCCTTCTGTCCTACAGACTCCTACCTGGGTTTGAACAAAAAAAGTACTAAGTCTTGTTCTATGTCCTTGGGGGAAGTTGAAGACTATTATGGCTCCTAACATGAATTGCTGAGCGCATATGTAACTCTTGCATGTTTATTTGTGTCTTACCAGAGTCAGGTTTGGAGAACTAATGTCATAAATCTCTTTTTGCTGTTATGTTGTGTGCTTATGCAAGTACCATTGTCTGCAATAAATACAGTTTTGAGTAAGACTTCAAGAAGGTAGTATCCTCTGGGGAAGATCAGTTTGGTAAGATGTGGCAAAACAGAACTCTGTGTTCTCACTCTGTGATTAGTGGGAGGTAAACAAAAGAGGGCAGTTTAATACCTAGAAATGTGTCAGAATGGTTTTAGATATTTATTATTGTCCAGATGCCAATGTTGAATGTAGTTTTATACTTAGATGCACTTATCAGAGTCTTGGGAAACTAAAAAAACTTTCTACATAACTGGGTTACAACTTCTTTCTGCTAATCTCTGATGTGTAGTTTGTACATGCGTGGCTTTTTTTCACAAATCTGAGAAATCCTGCATTATGATAGATGCTGTTGTGATGCTTCAAGGAAGCTGTCTTTCAAGAAACAGCCCTTGCATTGGATTTGAAGTTGCTTTTAGAAACAGCTTTTCTTTCTTAAGACCTGGCATAGAATTGAAGCAAAAAGAAGTATTAGCAAAACAGTGAGATGTTAAAATGGAATGCTCATAGTCAAGAGCCACATATCTGTACATAAAGCAGCTGACCTGGAAAAAAATCTTCAGTCTTTTAGAACTGCGCAGATGAACCAAGAGAAGCAATTCATTAGCAAAGCACTTACTTGGCAGAAATATGAAAACATGAACATTGTTCACACTGTTAAAAGCTAAGCACTGCAAGGAAAGACACTACCCAAAACCACTTGAGCATGCATTTGTAGGCCCATTAAGATGGAGACATTTGATTCTTTCAATTTTTTTTCTAAATGCTTTCCTCTTATTCCAGGAACTAAACTTTGTAAGTGAAAGTTACAAATGTTTCTTTTAAGAATGTATCTGAAATTAACATGTGAGTTCAATTTTTTTTTCTGGTTTCTAATTCATTAATTAGTCTTTAATCAGTGATGCCGGTGAAATGATTTGTTGCAAGTCAGTGTGTTCAATCTTCCTCGGTCACTACCAATACACTGTTTATATCTCACATGTCGAACTTACTATTTAAGCCTAATATCCTTAGGAAATCAGGCATACTAAATCATTATTTAATTCTTTAGCCAGTTTCATCTGGACAGAAGAGAGAATGATGTAAAAAAATAAAAAGGCTTGTTGCAAGTATTACAAAATAGAGGCAGGAGGAAAGACCAAGGCTTTTCATTATTTCAGATTTTTAATTAGGTGTCATCAGGTACGCGTGAGAATGAGTGTTTGTAAATTCTTGCTGCAGTAATATAAGGCACAGTCATTAGAAAACCAAACCAGGCTTCACTGCAGTGAAGTGGTCATGGAGATAGCTCTTAAAAGTTTAACTTTTTAAAATTATACCAGAACATAACATTGTGCTACATTAGCTTAGTTAGCTATATTAATTGATAGCATAACATGTTTAGATGAAATAGTGAATTGTGTGTGATATAAAGACCTTAGCAGTAAAGGGCTATAAAAATAATAAAAAATTCATGCAGATTAAAAATTTCTTCTGTACAATACACAGTGTGAAAATGGTTTCAGAGCTCTAAATCTACACGGGCAAAGGTGTAGGTATCACTTTCCTACTTAGGTAGGAAAAATACTTGCCATCTATCAAAGGGGATCTGACCTACTAAAAGAAAGAACTGCTTTTGCCTTGGTTTCTGAATTAAAATGTCTCTTATGGTAAGTGGGTTTTGCTTAAAATAAGTAATTTAAAATAAATACATAGTTTTAAAAGTACATTCTCTCATTTAAAAACAACAGCCCTTATTTGTAAATGGGTGCAAGTAATAAATTAAGTCAGATATTGTCCTGTGGTTACAAATGTTCAAAAGACAAGCAAGTGAACCTCTATCATCTGCAGAGCCGTTTCAATTTCCATTTTTTTCATGGTCCTTTTTACAGTTTGTTCTGACAGCTGACAATAGCTTCTTTGGGATTCTGTCTGGTTTTTAATTTATGACCATTTGAAGAAGTGATAGCCACAATAGCATCAGAACAGATGGTATTATGAGGGTCACAGACCCACAGACTTACCACAGGGCTATGAAATGCTATGACACAAATGCAGTCTGTGATGATGCTTTGTCATATTAATTCGATGCCTAGCCACAAGTTGGTAGGTTACAGCTGCCAGAAATAACTGTTCTTGATATAAAGTCTAAAACAGTATGAAATGCTGTCAGATCTATTAAAGTAATTGATGCATCAAATTTAACTTCCTTTAAAATTGTGATATGATAATATAAGCAGCTGGTGATCTCTTGAAAATAAATGAGGTAGCTTTAACCTGGGCATCCAAACTCGTCTTGTTTGCTGCAGAATCAACCCCTAAGCTTCCTAAAATTTAAGGAAGTTTTATTAGTAGGTGCAGTCTTTTCTACCATGTACATTACATTCAAGTTAATGTAACATTTATATCTGAATATTTTTGTGAAGATAAAATCCATGGATGTTTAACACAATAGCTGGTAGGAAATGTTTGTATCTCACCTCAGACTCAGCAGCTCACTTAAGTTCCACAATTCCCACCTTCCCCACCAAACCCCTGCTGTTGCAGTAGTTCTTATTCCTAGAAAATTCCTTCCTTGAAAAGTGGAAGCTGCCACTCTGCATTTCAGCCCTTCATTCAGAGAGCATTAAGTTTCCAGTTTGCTTACTCTGATCAAATCGTAAGCTCTGGGGGGGAGTGCCTTTTCTGCCATTCTTGTGTTCTTGCTGCCAACTGTGCTCCAGTGAACTATAGAAGTGACTCAAATGGACAAGGTTCTGACACTCTAGGAATCAGGGCTCAAATTTATTCCAGCTGCCTGTCAACTGAGAATAGTAAACCAAAGGAAAGGACTGAGGGAGAAACAGCATTTGGAATTACACTTCTCTGCAGATTCCAACTTTGTGCACTAATTTATTATACAGTTTGGAAAATGGATTTCAAGAGCCATAAACCAACCACAGCATATGATTTAAAATGTCAATCAGTGTCAATAAGTGCAGTGATGGATATCCACTTATAAAAAGTTCATAACTACAATTCATATTTGGCCTCAATCTTTAAGAGGAATGTTGATATTTATCATGGATGGCAAAAATAAAATTAGTAGTGGAAATGAAAATATAGAAATTGTGGCAAGTACTTGCTGGTGGAAGAGTAGGGAGGAGTTGACCAGAATTCTTGAAGAACTAATTGGTGAGATAACTTGGGCTTCACTAAATATTATTGGACTAATCATTTTTAACAGAAGATTTTAGAATAGTTAATGTAGTACCTCTACTTAGGAAGAACAGTTGCAAGGCAAAGACCTAAGTTTGATTAAAAGTGAGACTTGGAGACTTTTTAGTTTAAGAAATATGGTAACTTTCACAAACATCCAAGAGCAAGACTGAGTATGCAAATGACTGGGGAGAACAAAGAGCTGGGTAGTAGTTGGTCAGAGCTACATCTCCATTGTTCTACAAGAGCTTCATCTTCATTGTTCATGAGTTGGTCAAACCCAACATGAGACATCATGTTGTCCCAGTTAGCAGTGTCATCATCTTGTCAACAGTGTAGTCTCACCCTTAATTTTGTAAGCTCACAGATTTCTCCTTCCCTTGTAGAAGGGGGTAGTGTTCATGCTCCACTGGTTTCTTCATGTTCCCAAAACAAGGAGACTGCCATGCCCAGTAAAAACAGTTGAGGCTGGTCAACAAGGCCAGTGAACCCTCAGTGTGAACTAAAGCACAGGTTTCACTGGGGTTTCCTCACAGGTCTGTGATACTCTTGTAATCCCAAGTAACGTGGCTGGAGGGCAAAACTGACCTGTAGCTTTGCATCAGTGTTGTCCTTACACACAGTGGGCACTGAGGTGACCGCGCTGTAGCCCTGGAAAGTTTCTGGAAAATGTCCTGGGAGCAATGGGAAACTTTATTAATACTATATGTTCCTTGTAAATATAAGAGGAATATGCATAATCCAAGTAAGGCTAAGTGGCATTGACACTGGAACAAATGAAAACAAACAAATTTTTCAAGCTAGTGAAAAATTTGGGAAGATGATTTGGCGAGGACTCCTTGCTGTGGAATTCCACACTGTGGAACAAGGAATCCTGTATTAAGGTTGTGTGTAACAACAGGGGATACAAATGTTTGATCTAGGAGGGCTCTTCTGATCTGATGGTAACTAAATGGAAAATACCTTATTTTTGGCAAGTTTTAAGTAAAAAATTAACAAAGATCCACAAAAGGATGTGAGAAAATGTGATGGGCTTATATAGACTAGAACTATAAAACACACGTGATACTTCAGTTATATTAATCTGTTTGCATCCAGATCAGTATTAGCAAAAGCTTATATGCTGAGATACACTGATGTTATTCTTAGAGGGGTTTTTTTTCCCAAAAAATACTGTTGTTTGGGTGTCTCTCTTTAGTTGTCCGAAGCTTTTTTCTGTAGTTTTCAGTATGTTCAGCTTATTCAGGTTTCGTGAAAGGTAAGTCAGTATATAGAGAAGTGTTTGCTTTATTTTTCTGAAAGTGTTAAAAGCCCTTTCTTAGCCAATGGTTAGGCTTTGGCTCTTCAGATCTCTGCCTGATGGTGCACAGATGGGAGGGTGTATGCCTTCCCTTCACACTGAAAATAGCCATCCCTTAAAGATGGATCTGCTGGCAGCTGTCCTGTCAGACAGGCAGGTTAGCAGGCTACCTACAGCTTCTGCCTTTCCTTTCAGAATCTGGGGGGAGAAAGGGGTGCGTTCCCTTTCATGATGGGAGGTTTTTGCAAACTGCCTTGAAGATGGCTCTTCCAGTGTAGTGTGTTGAGCCTGAGGAGCAGATGGCAGTGGCACATCTGCTTTGTGGGGAAGGAAATGGTCAGTTTCCTGGGAATGCTCTAAAAATATATATATTTATTAGTACTATATTAAAAATAACTTCTGTTTCTTAGAGGTTACTGCAATGCCAGTATAGTATGTGCTGCTGTGGTGTCATAACACTTTTGAAACAGTGACATTAGTTATAACATATGTATGTACATATTTTTATATGCAAAAGTCTCTTTGGCTAAAGGCAAGAGGAGTAAAAATATGAATAATGTGCTTTAATCTTTGAATTCCTGTTTTATTTTAGTAATGGAAGGACCGGTCATCTTTTATCTAATACTGCAGTTCTGACTGTGAATATTTAATACAGCATTTTTCAGAATATTTGAGAGAAATGCACATGCATAAATGCAAAAATGTTCTTCAGAAGAATATCATTCGCCTGTGATTCCTTTTCCACAATCTCAAAAGTTCAGACAAGTGACTGCTAGTTTCTGTAGTATTGAGTGTGTACAAGCATGGACTGCCAGTGCTGGCTTTCAATATAGTGGCAATCTAGCTAAAGATCTCCAAAGTGCTCATTTTGAACTCTGGCAGTTCTATTAATTATAAGTTATTAATATAAGTTTAAGTTTTTTATGTAAGTACTGCATTTGCAGCTCTGGGTTTTCTTAGATACATAAACTATTCCCCTGACTTCAGATTGATTTCTTCATTAAAATATTTGATCAATTTTTCTAATTACTGTTCTATAGAAAAACTGTCATTAATGAAAAACAGCTTCTTAAAAAGTCATTGCTTGCTCTTTCTAATTACTTATTCTTTAATTCTATCAGTGGTTGACTGATGGACAGAAAAACATGAATTCCTTGACATTATGATAGATTTGCATGGAGCACAAGCCTTCAACACCAGGGACCTTCAGATGTACTGAATTAGAATCCAGTATTAGGCAGTGGAGGTAGGACACTGAATTCCTAGTATCCTCAGTTCTTGTGAAAAATCCAGCTTTTGTTCAAATACTTGACTATTCACTCCATGGGCTGACTTTGAGGCTCCTAATTTGAAAAATCTTAGTCTGAGGTTTTCTGTTTCTCTAGCCTGTTCTACGCTTGAATAATTTTTGGAGGATTTGGGGGTTTTTTCCCTGTTTTGGATATTGAAAGCACTTTTATGTTAGTCCTAAGTTTTGAAAAACAGAAATATAGTTTTCTGTACTTCCAACCCTTTAACTCAAAACTGGGCAAATAAGGGCATCAATAACAGACAGTACTTAGGAGTCTCTGTATGAACCACAATGATCCAGTGGTAAACTTGGCCTTACTTTGAACCCAAGCAGTGGGTATACTGATAAAATGGTAGGATTTCTGTAGTGAATATACTGTGATGCACATACATTTATAAATTGTCTACATATGGGAAAGGGGTGAGTGTATGCATGACAATATACATGGACGTACTGAATTAAGGAAAGCACTATGGTCACATTCATAAACAGCACTGTCTGTAGCTATGGTCTCCAGCACCAGTGTTCATTACAGGTGTATGTACGTGCAGGATTTTATACAACTGGAAAATCCTCTTTTCTTGTTTTTAAGAAAGGTGGGAAGGCACTGATGTGGCTTCAGTGCTTGGATGGAGGGAAGGGAAGATGGAGTGCTGCCAAGCTTCCACATTGAGGGAATCAAGAGACCTACATACACTTCATTGTTGTCTCATGGTGTCACACCTGGGACAAAATATAAAACTTTTGCACCAGATGACAAGTAACGAAATTTAGGACTGTCCATAATCTGAGGACTAAGGTTGTACTTAATTATTCTCTGATGAGAGTGGTGATGCAGTACTTGCCAGAGCCATAGCAATCTGACTTCTGAAGGGAGAATCCTTGAGGGTTTACTGTGTTCATAAACACAGCATATGAAATAAGACCCTCTGTTTAATATTCAGATGGAATTTAAAAAAAGTTAAACAATCTCTGTAGTCCCTAGCTGTTTCACTCTATCCCTAAGATGTTTTATTTGTTTCCAGTGTGCTTGCTGTAGTTAAATTAGTTCTCGCAATGTAGCCTGGTAGTCATGCTATATTTTTATAAACTCATAGAATATTCACATAGAGTGTAAATCAAAATTACAGCAGGCTATTGCAAGGTCACATTGTCTTAACAGGAAAAGGTGTCCCCCAAGAGCTTCCATGTCAGTGGAGGGCTGTGATCAGCAACTTTAAAAAAAAACAAACTTCAGTTATGAACCTTTCTGCATTCTGGGCTGTGAGCAGTAAAGGAGCTAAAAGGCAAACACCTCCCTGTTGGAAGGGGTCAGTCATTTTCAGGGTGGTTATAAGTACACAGATGCACCAACGACCACGCACGCTCGTTATTTCATGCTGCCGATGGGAAGTTCAGTGAGTAACAAAGCCAAAGTTGTTGTTTTAAAAATCTGTTGCCAAGCAGTAGGTTTTCTCCTAGCAACAAGTGTTTTGCAGCAGGGGAAGCAATTGGATACCTTAGGGGGTATGTTAGCACTGGGGGAAGGGTAGAGAAATAACAAACTGGGCTTCAGGGGTGACACAGAGGACACAGAGCAGCTTCTAGGTGTGCTGGGCACGGGGAAAGGGGGATGAGGCAGAAAGGGACACGTAGGCAGTGTTCTGGGATAGGCTGTGAACAAAATGTTGCCTGCAGGCACAGGTTCATATTTGTTCATCAGTTGCTTTGTTTGGTTTAGTGAGTGATCGACTGTAGTATTATTAGCTGGTGGTTCTCATTTAAAAAAGAAAATCCATACTGAGATGCCAGGAAGTTTTATTTTGAGCATATTTGAAGATATACACCTTTTATTATTCAAAAGAATTACTTTTTTAGAGAAAACCAGATAAGTAGTTTTTTATTCTGCATTTTGGAAACAAATTACATGTATGTTGCAGTTTCTTTTCCAATTAAAAAAATAATATATTTATTTATCATTATCTGTACCTGTGAGTCAGTCCAGATGGTGTTAAACCTTATAGTATGGTCTCCCTTCAAAATCCCTACATTAAGATTCATCTGTGTCTGCAGACATAGAACTATGTTTATTCATTGTTTTTCTGATGGAATGGCTTATTTCAAACTGATGCACTATGTCAAAATTTTTTTGCACTTGCAGAAAATAGTTACTTACAGTGACTAGACATGTATGTGCCTTCAAAAGGAGTGTATACGTGAGTTCTTATGCAAAGTCATATTTCCATTAGATGGACATGTTTCAGCACAAATTCATCATCTAGAAGGAAAATAAGAAGATAGTGTATAAATAATGTGCTATTTCACTCTACGTAAGTGTAAAATATTGATTATAGAATACATTTAAAATGTGTATTTTTATCACAGAGGTTAGAAAATACCAGCTGCAGAATTTTACTTATTTTTCCATGTATCATGACAAATTCTTCTCATTTTGCCTCACTAACACTTCTGTTTCATTATTTTAGCATAACACTGTCAAGTCTCTGGTAAACCTTGAGGTTTGATAGATTTGTTTAAAAATAGCTGCCACCTTAACACTTGCAAAATAGGCTGAAAAAGCAGCATGTAACAAGGGGCAGTTTTGTGATGCTAAAATTACAGTGCATATGGATTTGCATACATTGCACAGTGAGTTTTGTAACTGTTTATGGTCATAATCCCTGACTTTTAAGGTTTTTAGATAAGATGGGGATGTTACTAGCATGTCCTTCTGAAAACCACAGTGGAATGTTGATTCTTTCTAAGGCTGGGACTTGTTTAAAAATTATAGGATAGTGGACTGGGAAAATTACTGAGAAGTTGGATGTAGTGAGTTCTGTAAGTCTTCTGTAGCTTTTAAAAATCATTTTCCATATCTGAATAGCTCTGTATCTGCTTACACATTTGCAGCTGCTAGTTTACTCTGCTTCAGCAGGTCATCAGCAAAACAGGCAAGTAGTATTCCCACTGTTCTTCTGTCTCCCTGCTCTCATCATTAAAAGCAAAATCAGTCTATTTTTTTTATTTTCATATGCTTGTAATGTTTTCTTATAGCTGTTGTTTTAACAAGGGAAACTTTTAGCTCTGTGGGCTATTTTTTACCTAAGTAAGGTCTGTATCCTACAAATTTAGAAGCTTTTTAGCAAACAACTCATGTAATAGACCTACTAGGGATGAGTTAATATAAATGTCATATCTGATAGAACTCAAATCTCCATAGCTAAGTCTTCTGTAGGCCAGCAGACTGCGGTTCTTAAACATAGTGAGAATCTCTGGCACTGTTTTGCATGTGAGGGCAGCCATGTCTCTTGTTCTCATACTGGCTGTTTCTCCCAGTTACCAGTTTCTTTCTCTGCAGAGAGAGTTTAGTGCTGAGACTTCAGCATCCTTCCTAAAAAAGGCGAAAGTGCAAATGGACTCACGGTCAAAGCTTTTTAATTCAGGGGTTTTTTTCCACTTTGAAGGAAATTTCATTGCTTTTGAGAACATCTCCCACCTGTAAGTCTGCATTTTTCTCAGAGAAAATGAAATTGTTCTTCTTGATAACAAATGAATAAAGGTAAAAATCTCAAGTGGTGCTTCTGTCAAGACTGAGAACTGTTTATTTTCAGACAGGGTGGAGAAGTAGTCAGACATTAAATCTTAAGAAAACATCCAGCTCTCTTGAGATGAAAATTTTAGTTACATTGAAGAAACAACAGTGATCTCTGTATTGTTACCTTTTTTTTTTTTTTTCAGTTTTTGCAAATATAGTTTAGCATGTTATGATCAAGCTCTGGTTTGATGAGGCATATGATGGGTGACAATTATGACTAATTTTTTTTAAGTTAGTTTCATGGAAAAAATTTGAATGTTGCTAGACTAGACTAGTTACTAGACTGTTCTAAATGGCTAGTTTTACTCATGTTTCCAAAATCATAAATTAGTTAAGTATTTTTCCATTTCTCTCCTGTGTTTATTTTTCTAGGTGTGTGTTTTCCATTCGCTGTTTGGTTAATCATTATGACAGTTTAATTTGCAAGAGAGAAAGCCTGTTTGCAGAAAAAAATGTACCTTTGCAGTGAAGACTACACTACATGCTTATTTAACTAATTATGGCTTTATACATTTGCTTATTATACCATGTTGTCAGATTCTGAGGGATGATATTTTATTAATAAGTAATAATAATGCATTTTCTAACTTAAGACTTGGAGACTGTAACACTCAATTTGGAAAATCAGATTCATTTGAATGTCTTCCTTTTAAAAATGCTTACATTTAGCTAATGAAAAATAACCCTAATATGTTGAACTGCAAGGGGAAAAATAACTATGCCAAAATATAACTTTGACATTTCCAGTATATATCAAAGTATAATTCTGGCTTATTGAAGAATTGTAATTATTTGTTTTATTGTGCCATCACCAGAGACCAAATTTTAAAAGTATCTTGTTTATCTGGGATATAGATAGATAAGTAATGACAAACTGAATGTTATCTAGATGGAGTAAGGATTTAGGTCCTGTTGAAGTGAATGCTGATTAAACATGCATTTGTAATTCCCATTATGCTCTTTCCGTGCCCAGAAGATTGTGATATGGTGGAGGGTCCATGAATGTTTTTAAAAAAAAGCCTCATGGATTTGAAGATTTCAGAGTCAAATAATTTTGTCATACTGGGTTTCTTCTTTTTTTAATTTTTGCGTTCATTAGTTGGACATTTCTCTGCACCTGCTTCTTTAGTGTTACCCAAAGAATCAAGAGAAAGTTGTTCTTGCAACAGAAGCTTTGAGTACTAATATTGTATAGGCATGACAATGTTATTACTCTCTTTCCTGACATTGCAGGAGAGGGAGAACCTGATACCAGAGCAGGAGTAGTGGAAGCTCACTGGGCCCTCTAGACAAGTCCTAGTGACCTTCAGAGCATGCAAGCTTTTCCTGTAGGAGTGTCTTAACACTGATTTGCACCCTACTACTGCAAGTAGAATGCTCTTCCAAAACCTCTCTGCTCCAATTGCCAGGAATGTTTTGGTAAACTTACAGCAAATGTATACACATGCATTCTTGTGCCAACTTTATTCTCTAACTAAAAAGGTTTTTCTTTTTTTTTTCTTGTTTTTTCTACTGTTTTTATAACAGGTTCCTTCATTTCCTCTCAGATTTTGATTTACTAGGTTAATCAGACTACATCTGTTAGTCTCCTCTTGTAAATTCAGATTTTTATTGATCATTTCAATAGTCATTTTTCTGTACCTATTCCAGTTTGAATGACCTTTGCTGAATAGAAGAGACTGCACAAGGGAGCAGAGAAGGCCTTAGCGTAGCTGTGTGTTGCACAGCTGCTGAAGTCTTGTTCTCTTTTTAGTAGAAACCTTTCCTGATGTCTTTGGAGTTTTATTCTTTTGAACTGTCACATTTTCACAATGTCATCCTGTGGTTGCCTGATAAAACCAGGTCCATTTCCCAGGCTGTTTGATTGACAGGCTTGCACCATGCACATGTTACTGTTGTGTTATTTTTTCTGCTTTGTTTTACTGACTCTTGCCATTTTTCTGTTATCCTAGTTCTCATGATGAGCCTGTTGCTTTCCATATTGTGTCCTCTTAGCTTTTGCTTATCTAATTGTATCATGAATTCCTGTGACGTGTTGTTAATTAAAGCACAAAACATGATTAGTCCCAAGAGAGTATCCAAAATACAGAAGATATAATCCCTGTTCCTTAATGCGAGTAAGATAAGTATAAATGAAAGTTATTCAGCCAAATGTTTTGGATGATACATTAAGATATTTCTGTCTATTCAGACTTAATAGTTGTTTTTCTGGGCTGTATCTGTGTAGGTGTCTAGGAGATATTGAGCAATAAAAAACAAATTACTCCTGTTTTGCCAAGAGCATCAAGGCCCTTCAGTCAGGGGTTGGGCTTTGTTTGACTGAGCTTTATAAAAACAGTCCTTGAACAGATGCTTGTGTGAAAGAAGCAAAGAGTGGCAGTTTTGGGGGGGGGGCAATGTAAAATGAAGTGTAAAGGGGGTGACTGGGGGAGGAAAGACACATACAATCATTGACCAACAGGAGGGAGACTTTGTAACTCCCAAACTGGGTGAGGAAACAATTGGTAAGATCTTGAAACTAACCTGTGGCGGAAGCACTTTTCCTCCCATTTGATTAATTCCTAAGGGATTTTGTTCTGTTGGGATGTGAAATTTGTGTAGAACCTTATTTATAGTGACTGCAGTACCTCCCCCTCGCAGGCAACACACAGTGATACTCTTTTAGAAAGCCCCTTCCTAGAGCTCCTGGAGGCTCTTGGAGTTGCAAAGTCGCTGTTAGTCCCAGCTCTAATCCCCAATGGTGGCCTGGGCGTTGTAAAGGGCTGTTGACCTTTCCTTGAGCAGAGAGCATCTGAAGTCCACAAATCTTTGAGTACTGCTGATTATTCAAAGTGACTGGTATAAATATCAGCGGATTGGAGACATGAAGCACTGCTTTCACTTCTTGTGATGATGGCACAAAAAAGTCTCTTCGTTTCTTCAGAGATTCCCTTCACTTTCTGCCTGTGCCATTTCTGATTAGACTTTTCCCTTGGAGTTTTTTTTGAGTTATGAAATCAACCTCTACAATGTAGAACTGACTTAGAGAGTTTACAGCATAAAGACAGAGAGAAAGTGGAGGCCTTAACACACTAAGAGATCAATGATTTGACCAAAAAAAAACCAAATCAAAACAAAAGAACCCCAAAATTCTCAACAAACCAAACATGGAGTAAAGTAATAAGCAACATTTGTACTGAGCTGCAAAATGAAGAAGCCCACACACATTAGAGACTTTTATAACTGTGTTAGAAGCAAGTGTCATAAATGTATTGTTCTTCCATGTGAAAGAGATACAATAATAGGAAAGTCCTACTTTCTCCTAGCAGGATACCAACAGTTGTCTTAAACAGATCTGTCAAGTACTGCAGCATTCTAAAATGTAGAAAGAACAACTAGATTACCTTAGATTTCTTTAACACCTTAGGAACTTCCTGTTTTTAGCATCTTTTGTAGAATGGATGTTTCTTACTATTTACACAAATTACTGTATAGCACTTTTTCTAATTGATTCAAGTTCCAAAATCCCTATCATCTTCTTTAATTTTTTCAATGATTATGTCTCTGTTTTTAAAGAGGATATAGGGAGATGGCATCCTGCTTAGGTTTTAAACTAACATACCAAGGCTGAAGGTGTGAGCCGTATGTCACTCAGGTATCCCTTTGTTTTTCTGCAGACCCGATATGTTGCTCAAGACCATCTCCAGCCATAAAGCAAGAGACCTAACATTAGTCTGCAGATAAATGTTGTCTGTACATCTGCTGTTGAATAGGTAAAGGCCAGAACTGGTAACTTTGAGATTTTGTTTCCAGTTGGAAAGCAGAGGAAAATACACAGTGAAGGACTAGGATAATTTGTATTGATTTTTGTAAAGTCTCCTCTAAGAGAGGAGGTTGGTTTTGGGGGGAAGAGAAGGAGGGTTAGTTGGGTGTTGTTGTTGTTGTTGTTTTTAGTGGTTTGTTTTTTCCTGAAGGGTTTGGTACCAAAAGCAAGCATATGCTGACAGGCAGTAAACTGGAAGCCCATTTTCTCGGATGGGTGATGGTGCAGGGTCACTAAAAGGATATTGCTGCATGATAGACATGCCTCTCCTTGTGATCTGTAGTGTAATGCTTATTACAGCAAAGTCAGGCAAGGACTTCAAACAATTTGAAATGTTCTGTGCCTCAGTATTTTAATGAAGCCATCCGGGAAGGGGATTTACAAGCTGGACACTTACAATATATGACATCTGACCATCATTCTGAGAGAGAGTTAATGAATCAGAGGGTATTTTGCGTTCTTTCTCTAGATCACTTCTTTGAGCTTAGCCCACAGCTACAGTGACTAAATGTCACTGTCTGTTTGATACGCTGCATGGAACAAGTCTAATTTTCTCTTTACTGGTTCTTTGGAAGCAAAGCTCATTGTCCCAGGGCTGCTACCTGAGGCAGGAATCTTTGTACCATCCCAGCCTGAGACACCAGTGAAAGACTGACTTCCAGGAGTTGCTCCCTTGAGAAAGCTGTGCCCTCAAAACATGAGGGTGTGACCCGATTGCCCATGGAAGAGTGGTTCCTTCATTAATGCTAAATTGCTAATTTCAGCACTAATGCTTGTATTCTTAGAGAAGTGTAACAGTAGACAAACAGCTAGTATTTACCCTAGTTCTATCACCTGCAAAAGCTCAGCCATACTTTTTGCTGCACTGAGTAGGGCAGACGTGATGTAACGTGTCTCTTCCTATGAACAAGCTTATATCTGTAAAATTTGGGTGCTTCCTTTGTTCTTGAAAAGAACAGCTTCTATCCTTAGCAAGCAGGGAAACTAGTCTGGCATATTTAAGAAAAAAATGTTACCAATATTCAAAGATCTTACATGTTTAATTAGTATAAAATACACATATCTGCACACAAAAAAAGCAAGATTTTTGAAAATAGAGAATCTTGAAGAACATTTAAATTTTATTAAGGTTAGGTATATTGCAGCCACAGCAGCTTTATATATTCCATCTCTTTGCTTCATTTTTTGTAGTTCACATCTGATACCTGACAGTCACTGACAGTCAATTCAGTGCAGGGGAAAAAAACACTGACCCTGAGAGTTCTCTAATTTTTGGATTGGAAGTACTGTTCATTTGCTCTGGAAATGCTGACTCAATTGACAGCTCAAAAAAATTCCCAAACCAGAAAATCCCTCTAGCACCTTTATGTGAGAACATGTGCCAGGCTGATAGAAATGAGCCTGCATTGCATTTATTTGTTTATTTACTAATTCTATACAGCACTCTTTGTGTTGTTCTTCAAAGCACAGCCTGCTTGGATGTTCTGTAGGATGGAGTTAGCATATTGAAGTCACCCTGGTGGGCACAATTCCAGAAATGTATGGTGGATAATTCAGGGGCTGCATAGAATGTCAGTACTTTCCAACCATCGGTGCTTGGTTTTGAGGATTTGAGGGACAGATGTACAGAGAGAGATAAAACAAATTGTGGTTCAGGGAGTGGGGGCTTGGAGAGGAAGAGTCACAAGGACTCTGTAAGCATGTAATCAGGATGCCTCTCTGGAAAACAAAGATTTGTGTTCCATATGCATTTTGCTGTACAGAAGCACAATGTAAAAATGAGTAATATATTTAGGATTATTATAATCCCAGAATAAAGCTCTGTTACTGGGTCATTCCACGACTTTTCTGGCACTGTAACATAGCTGAATGTGATGGATGGAGATTTCCACTGCCTCATTCAGCCCATATCCTAGTGGGTTTGGACATGCTGTGGGATTGTGTGCTGGATTAGTTGGATTGTGTGCTGTGTTAGTTGGATTCCATCTCATAGAGAAAGATGAAGAATCTCTGACAGGGCAGGTCCTGAGGAAGTTATGTGCCTGCTGGTCCTTTGTATATTACTGGTGCGATATTAGTCCGAGAACACTTCCCTTTCCACAGGTACCATGTGCATTCCAAGTACCGTGGCTGTTGCTCATTGGGCTGAACGGAGTCCTGTTATTGCCATCCCTGAGGGCTGATGGTGCTGTGTGTATGGTCTCAGGTGTTATCAGACATGAGCTGATTGCTGAGATGCACAGGTAGGACATGAACATTTCAGGGCACACACCTTAGTAGGACTTCAGGTAACAGGAGCTTGCTGCAAAAGCTCCGGTTCTTACTGATTTTTTGAGATTGGGTGGAGTTTTTGTTATTCAGGTTTGTTTCCTCTCTAAAACCACTTGACTCCTTGTTGGTGTGGAGTAGCTTGTTCCAGTTCCTGCATCAAGTAATTTCTTTTCTTTAATATAAATAAATAATGTAGTCTCTAACACTTTGAGCCACAGAGCTGCTTACTCTTATTTCACTGTTGTGGCAAATCATTTGAGCTTCATGAAAGCCCTGCTGGCCAATCTCAACTCTTTTCCCTCTGTTTTCTTGCAGGCTCTGATACTTCACCAGCTCGGGCGCTATAGCTTGGCGGAGAAGATTCTCAGAGATGCCGTCCAGGTCAACTCTACAGCCCACGAGGTCTGGAACAGCTTGGGAGAGGTGCTACAGGCTCAAGGCAATGATGATGCTGCGACCGAATGCTTCCTGACGGCACTGGAGCTTGAAGCGAGCAGTCCTGTGGTTCCTTTTACCATCATTCCCAGAGTCCTTTGACAGGGCATCCTGATCAACCGATTTTTGGTCTGGCTTCTGGGTGAGGACTTCAGTGTATCAGACTGCCTGGTAACTGGTTAGTTTGAGAAACTTTAGAGCTACAGGTCTTTGATGGGCAAGCAGCCAAAACAGCGAGGTGGCACAACACGTTAATGTTGGACTGAGAGGACGGAACGGTGAAGGCAGAGCCAAATCACTCATATCGCCTGTGGTTTTGCCCTGGTAGTTTTAAAACATCATTATATTGTTCATGGATGATGTGCCATATTTTGTTAGTGATACTTGAGTGTTACATAAAATTATAATGGAATCAACTACCAATTGTAGAATAAGTTAAAATTCAGTGGCAGAGCAGACTATTTTTAACAAGGCTGTTAATAAAACTGTTCTCTTCCTGCCTCTCAACCTCTTTTTGGCCCAAAGTCAAAATGTGAATTTTCTGTTTCCATCTCTATTTTAGTCCAGGCCAGAAAATCAGTTGAGTTCTTGGTTTTAGTTGTTAATAACTGTGATGTGTGGCTAACTGTTATCAAGAGCAAAGGCTGAGTACAAGAATATTTATATTTTACCAATGTATGCCTGTTACAAAAAAATATATTAGTTATTTAAGTTTAACTTTTTTATGTGAATTCAGAGTTTATTTATCAATGGAAATATGTAAAAAGAAGCCTCAAATGGAATATTTACCGACATTCCTTATACATGACCCACACTTGGCTAAATGGGAAGATTATGTTAATAATAAAATGATTTTTAAATGGAACATTTTCCGTGTCCCGGTTAAGAATTGGGGGAAAAGATGGCTTGTGGACATATTACTGTGATTTGGCTGGCTGGTCTAGAAGATGAACAACACCAAAATTAAATGGATGAGGCTAGTCTAGAGAAAAGAAGCTGCTATACTCTTTGCCAGTGGTATTATTTTAGATTTCAGGTTTCCTTAAATCCTTGCTACTCCATTTTTATTCCTTCCACTCCAGCTCTCAACGAAACCTACAGGGTAATCTCAAGAAGATTACCCTGCCTCTACATAATAATAATGGCCAGCCTTCGCGAGCGAAGATCTGTGGAAGGTCTTTGTACGCCTTCCAGCCTGCGCATTGGATTTATTTTAGGTGGGACACAGTGCGTGCAGAACTGAGCCCACCCTTTAATCCTAAGGTTCATCTGCCAGGGCCAAGCGAGCTTGGACAGTGGCAGCGAGGTCCTCAGGACGTAGGTGGATTGCCTTACAGGGCTAACGGGCTCCACCTACCCGGGGAGTTTCCCCGACCGGGAATTGAACCCGGGCCTCGGCAGTTACAGTGCCGTATCCTTAACCACTAGACCACCAGGGGCTCCCTCTACATAATACATGGACATTTACATATACCTTGGTAGTGCTTGGGAAGAGCATGTTAAATATTTACACAATATTGTTTGGTTTTCCTTATTGTCTTCATAGTTTTTTCTCAACGTCTCCTGTACTTTGTATCCCTTGAAGGGAAAGTTGGCTGGTTTAGTAGACGAATACTTGCCAGTTTCTCTGGGATGTGTGTGGAGAAGAATCACTGCTGCAATGAATTTTCGGGGTGTGTGAGCTGGGGTTTTCTAGTGTCTGCTCATTTACGTTGGGGACACTTGGAGCCTGGGAAGAGTTCCAGGTTCCCCATTAGACTGAGTGCTCCTTGATATTCGCCTGATCTGTCACAAGAAGTGGTTTAAAGTGCTTAGTACTAGATAGCAGATGATTCAGATAATAACAGCAAATGTTTTTCTTTGTCGCTGACCAGAGAGCTTACTCACCTCAAACCCATGGAGGTGAGTAAGCGACACAGACTCCATGTGCTCACTGCAGTGAGCATCTTCAAATGGCAGAAGACTTAAACCTGAGGGAGCTCTTCCATTTTTCCCCTTGGCATTTCATGTGCCTGTTAGGCTGAGGCTACTTTCAGATTTTATCTGCGTAGTGTGTGGACCATGTGTTCTCTGTAAAATGGATCAAACCTGCAATAGGTACTGTTTTCAAATCTATTTAAAAGCCAGTAGAAATTGTGTCATCTTGCTCACTGCGAAAAACATCAGTTTTGTTTCCCATTTTCAAGTCCCTGTTCAGCATGTTTTCTTCCTACTGTCCTTGGCTTTCTTTTTCACTTTTCTGTTTGCCAACTGTTCTTGCTTTTCTAGTCCCAGCTCATAATTTGTGCTCTGGCCCTGCTGTCTTTTAGCACCCACTACATGATACCAGAAGATAGTGCAAAACCTCTATTTGTTTAATTAAGTTCCTCCTGAGCCTTTTTCCTATCCCACTTCAGTTAGTTACATTTATGATACCTTTCACAGTTGTGCTCCTTCACATTATTCACTCACCTTTTATTATACTGACAAAGCTTTTCTAACAAGGCAACTTGCACCTAGATCTGAGGCAGGTGGACTTTCTCAAGAGAGCTTCAGACAAAAGTAGAGAATAGGAGAATTCTGTAATAGAATTTAGCTCTGATTCCTCACATTTAATTTCAAGTCCTGGCCTCATGATTAACTCTGAAGTGGAAAGGTTAGCAATCTAATTGTGTCATGTCTTTTATTAGTGGAGAAATTGTCACTGCCGTTGTGCATATCAGGTGAATCTGAATATCTGTTTCCTTTTTCTTGCACTGGAATCAGTTTCACTGTAAATCCACAAGCTCCTGCCTCTGGGGAATAGCCTCAGCTACCTTTTTTTAAAAATAGATTATCACTGTAAGAGTGTACATTTAGGGATTTTCAGGCAGAAGTGGAAATCCTTGCAGCATATAAATTAAACAGCAACACTTGTTTAAACATGGGTTTCAAGTTAAAAAACCCAAGTTGCTAGGTTTTACAGCTGCATTTTTCCCTTTTTTTTTATATCAAGTAAGAAGGCCAAGAATATTTTTGTATCTGTTTTAGTTGCTATACAGAAAGATCGTCTTTTGCAATCTGTTCTCAGACCAGCATGGTTTCTCAGTCACAGGAGTGAAGGAAGCAATGCCGAGGTGCACAGCCAGTCCCAGGAAGTGTTCCCTTGGTGCCCCTGGGTCATCCACATGAGGGTTGTTCCTGGACTTTGTGGCTGACAAAATCTCTACGTGGATACACTATCTATGTGTGCTTTTGCTCCCCCAGCCTGTGTCAGGAAGAAGAGCTGTTCAGATGAACAGTGGGATAAATCAGGGGCTGATCCTGGTGAAAACTACACCAACCCCTTGCTCCCTTGCCCCAGGGTTTTGCTAAGCTTTGGGTAGGAGCCTTGTAAAGGCTTCAGGTAGTTCTTTGGTCTTGTTTGCTGCACCAGGAGTAACACTGACACATAGAAGAGAAGATGACTTCCCCTCCACAGGGCAGCCCCTACATGGACCAGTTTAAAAAAGGTATTAAGTTGCATTGTCAAGCACTCTAACTGTATCTCTGTAGTGACAAGTTGTACCAGCCTGAGATCTCCAGCCTTTCAACAGGGATTAAAAGCAGTCTTCTCTCATCCATAAGACTGGAATAGGGGGTTGCAGAGGAGAATTCCCTTACCCTGCAGTGTGCTTGTGCTACTCAAAATGGTTAACATTTGGTGTACAAAGCATGTGCTAAAGTGTAGCAGCAATGTCTGTTGCACTTGATAAAAGGTCTGACTCCACAGTGCCTGCAAGAAGAAAACTGATCATTCAAATAATTGGTATATTTCATCTCTGATTTTGGTGCAGATAATCATTTTTACTCTATGAATTATTTAATTTCTTCTTTTGCTTTCATGATTGATAGAGAATCACAGGAATAAGAGAACCAGTCCAAGCAGAACTAATCCAACTGTATCTTTGAAAATTTTGTCATTCAGTACATGCATTTTAAACATCAAAGGCTATTTTTAAAATTTCTTTAATTTTACTTGAAAATCTGTTTTTTCCTGAGTAGACTGTTCTATTCTGGAATGATAGCATAAGCCTGGGTATATCAGAGTTCCAGATTTACCTTGCTAATTCTTTGTTTGTTCACTTGTCAGTTACAATAATATTTTTCTTATTTGTCAATCTGGCAATCATTCTTTCTCTAGCATCAAGTTAAAAAACTTATATGCTAAAATATGCTTTCAGTAAATACACTTCTTTAGTGCTTCATCATTTAACCTCATCATTTCCAAACTACCTTTTCTGGTCCTTCTGGAGGGCTATGCTGGGATGTGTGGCACTTCCACATGGGTCTCTATTATTACAAAAACTAGCTAATAAGGATCCTACTCATGGACAATAGGAAAGATATTCAGCTTTTGTCATGTGTGGCTGTCATAACATTTTGTGAAATTTGCTGGGAATTGTTCAGACTTGCAAAGCCAGCAAGTGGGCTGAAAGAAATGGGACAGTGAAACTAAACCTAAAGAAAATGGGAAAGAAATGCATCCCCAAGCTTTTTTTTGGAAAGGGGAATGTGTGTGGGGTGGGTGTTGGTCAGACTTCGTTCTTTGCCATTGCAGGGATGCGTGGTCCTGATTGCCACCACCTTGGTCACCTGGCCTTTCTAGTTCCCAGTTTAAAGCACATTTGTAGCACGGGTGTCTGGGCTCCCCAGTTTTTATTTCAAAGAGAGAAAACTGTACCTATTAATTTCTAAATCCTTTGAAAAAATGTAACCACTTCTGTCCAGCTCCTGTTCCATACCAGGTCATGGGGAGGACAAGCACTAGACGCCACCACACTGTCATTTCTGCCTGGACGTTTCCAGAGTACAGCAGCTGACAGATGTGATCTTTTGGATGCAGTCCATAAAGCATGGCAGGAGCACACAGTGAAGCTTCTGAAGGGAGGAGAGAGAGTGCTTTTGCCTTTCCAAATCTGCCTTTACTTAGAAAACTTACTTGGAGGAACTCAGTGAAAAAACCTATTTTGGACACTAACGGGTCAATGAAATGTGTCATTGCTGTAGTGAGTTCTTTTCCTTTGTGTCCTTACATGAGGCAGGCATCTCTGTGGGAGAGATTACCCTTGTCTACTTCATCTAGGTATAAATCTCTACAACCTGCTCCCCTTGCCCAAATTGGGAGTAGCATGACTAGCTCTTGGCTCCCTCTCTACCTCTAGAATTGCCTCCTCAAGGAAGTGACGCTCTTTAATATGAAATTACTGAAGGTGCCCTGTCTATCTGACTTGAAAAAATAATCAGTAGACAAATAAGGTGATGATAGTATTTATTGGTTATTACCACAGTGACATGGCTATAAAAACATGCAGGTTTAGTGCTTTTCTGTTTGTTTCTACAGCTGAGACCCTTCCTCTGCGAGAACAGTAAAGCTGAGGGTCTTTCCGATGGGTACAACAAAAGAACAAACATCTGATCAGCATGTGTGTCCCTGGGCTTGCTACCAAAGAGAAAGAAGGACTTGCTTAGCAATTCTTAGGTATAATTTTTTTCTACACAAGTGCATGTGCTCATAGGTAACAGGTGCATTTTATACTTAAGGCAGAAGTCCTTTCCTTCTGAAGGGAAGTTCCTGTCCGAGTTCTCTCCAGCTCCTGTAAAGCTATATAAACAGGCCTTGCTTTTTTGATAGAAAAATGGTCATGCCAGGAAAGGAAATTCTGGCCCCAATTTTCACTTCCAATGCATGTCAGATGTATATCAAATTATGAGCCTGAGACATTGTTATTATTAAAGTGCAGGTTTTCCTAGGATTGTTGTTTTCCAAACAGCACCAACTACTAATGTAGGACTGGAGGGGGCAACAGAGGCCATAAAACATGACAAGTTGCTTTCCTTTTGACCACCTTGCAAAAATAACTCTTTATCTGAAGTAAAACAGCAATCTTCTGACTGAAAAATTACGGTTTTAGGTGTCCCTTCAGGAAGGGTTTTTCCTTTTCTTTCTTCTTAATCTTGAAAGCATTTAGGGTAACTAACTCCTGGGTGCTGAAACGAGAATCCTGCAAACTTCATGGCAGATCCTGTGGCCAAAGCACGACGCAACTGCCTTCAGTCTCACCCAATCTACACGCTCTTAGGCTAAAATCATTTCCCACGCATGTGCTTCAGGAATAAGCAGGGATGATCCCATTGCTCTGCTTCTGTGGAAGTTGCCCATGCTGGTGGTCAGCCTGTAGGAAGCCGGGTTTCTAGGACAGGTGCTCCCGCCCACCAACCCTGCCTTGTCACACAGGAGCTGCATGGGGCGGCAGCACTACATGAAGCAGTAAATTACAACAGACTTGTTTGGGAGCAATTGCTTTGCAGTGTGTGCTGAGTCAGCCAGCTTTGGCATCTGAGAGATTAAAAATAAAAACAATAAGAGGAGGCATGAGTTCCTCTGGTTATGAAAAGCGCCCGAGAGGGCCCACCAGTACAGATGCAAAGAAGCCTTTGTACTGTGTCCATCTTGTACTGTCAGAGAACTCTGGCATGTTCTTCATTGTCTGTTTGGGTTAGAGGCTTCACCTGAAGGATCAAGGCTGAACTTCAGCAAGAGAAAGGGTTAACCAAAACATGTATCAGATGCCAGGTTACGGTGCAAGTTCATTTTATGCCTCACCCAAACCAATGGCAGCTGCAGTTGAACAGGAGACCTTGTACTTGTGTTTGCTTTGCTCCTGTTACATCTAGTGAGTGTGAGGCTACAGGATGAGTTGGACCAGCTCACTGTGCTCAAGGCTTTACTTTTGGGGTTGTTTTTTCACTGCAGAGGGGACAGTGGAAGTGGGGAGGCTTTCAGAAGTAAACAGCAGTTAGGTAGGTTGGATTATGCCTATTGAGAACCTGCACTGTTTTTTCTCTCACTGTTTTCATCCCAACAAAGTCTGAATTAGGGTGGCAGAGCACAAGTTTGTTGGTCTGGCATTTCCCAGCTGGGTCTCACCCACATGTAAGGCAGTTTTCCCATCCTGACCACAGAGCACCACACTTGCCCTATAAGAAACACAATAGGAAAGAGCATGGTAGGTTTCTGTTCCCAGCTGAGATGCTTTTGCTGTGAGTAGTAACCTGAGGTATTATGCTAATGATGTCTCTTGTTACATTACAGTTTGAAAAATAGAGACTGGGTGATAATGGAGATGCTCAGGAAAGTTAAAATGCATTCATTACAACTGTGATGCTGATAATCTGTAAGATAAAAATATCCTACGTGCTTATGTGGATGATTCTAGTTCAGAAATAATGTGGACTTTGCTCACTGTAGCTTACAAATGTACCATGAGAATTTATAAATAGGTGTTTAACAGTAGCCTAGACCAATAGCTCCCAGCCTTCCCATAAGGGCCGGAGGTAAGGAGGCACAGATCATATAGGTCACAACTGGAAGACTCAAAACAACTCTCATGGCCAACATACCTCAGAGTATATCAGCCTCACCCTGTGATTCTTATCTTGGACCTTGATTCCCTCTCTGTAGAAAATTTGAATAGGAAGTGATGCTATTGCACAACTATTTCCTTTCCTGGCCCCAAAATGGACCTAATTTGTAATTCTTGGCCATTATCACAACCAAACATTCAGTGCTGCATATAGTGGGTTGCAGTTTTTGAATCATTCTCTTGCCATAGGCCCAAATTAGGTCAATGTTAACAAAGGGCTCTGGCACACGAGGGAGGGACTGTCCCAGCAGTCTGTCTCTCCCTGCTTGTGAAGTAGCTCTGTCAGCATCCCGCCTTCACAGACATTTCTAACAGGATTTTCACTGGGTGTAATACATTTGATATTGGGGATGCAGCCTTAGCTACATTCAGAGCACAGGGCCACCCATGGTTCTTACTCTTCCTGGGAAAAGAAGAGACCTGTGCCAAGCCTCACTTACACCAGAGGTGTTCTGCAGGTGATAATCCTGGTGCACAAGCCTGTGCTGTAGTAACATCCAGATACCCAACAGCATTGAGATGGCCTTGTGACACAGCTATAGGAAAACATGGCAAGCAAGGGCTTTGCCCAAACAGCCTTACAGTATCTGGAAAATAAGGCACCAAATACACTTACCCACCCAGCACCTAAATGCGTAAAAGGCTCTAGCCAAAGGTGAGAAGATAATACATTTTCAGAAGTATTCAGTGTCAACTGAGGTCCGTTCCCACTAATTCAGCAGGGACAATCAAAAGACAGCTAACGAGTGCTCCTGGAAAGCTGGATGTTCCACCATCTCAGAACAAGTGTGCATTAGCTTTTTTGTTGGTTTTTCACAAGCAGGCATAGATTCTGCCCCCTTTTGATTTTTCTCCCCACTATGTTGATATTGGTGCTCTTCTCATGTTCCAATGCTTCAGCCTCATTTCTATGCAAGGGGCACTGTGGATCAGTGACAAGTGCTGCTCCATCCTGCTTACTGTACCCAATTTCCCATTTCACTGGGAGATGCTGAGCAATACGCTCCAATGGCTTTTGTGTCCTGATTCCTAGAAGAAAGCATCCTCCCAAGAGCAGCTCACCCAGCCTGAGATGCTCAGGCACAGCAGCAGCTGCAGCCTACATGAAGCAGGCGTGGTATAAATAGCTTGCAAGAAGAGGCAGGAACAATGACATGGTATGGCACTATGGCCAGAGCTGCAGCATTCAGGTTCAGCCTGGTTCTGCAATAAGCTCTGTTTGAGCCAGCATCAGAGTTATACTGGAGGGGTCCTAAAATTTCCAATTTTCCTCTTTTGGTAAAATTTATGTTTTCTGGATGTTTTGCAGAAATTTTACTGTGGTATGCATGACCATGAGTTTTTTGAGCTTTGTCTTAGTCACTGACTTACAAAAAAGAAAAAAGCCTATGTATTCTCCAGGTCAGGGACTCTGCTTGCCCAGCTTCAACCACTAGGCTACTGGCAAGGGCCTTACTCCGTATGCCATGCAGTCCTTAGGAACCTTGTCCTCCTCCTTGCAGGACAGGTAGCTTCAGAAGGGAGGTGTTTTCTCCTTGATTCCCTTCCTTAGCCTGCTGATTGACTGCCCGCCTTTGTGCTGCGGGAGCTGTGGGTCCAAATGCTCCCAGCTGTGATGAGACAAGACAAGACTGGAGCTATTGACTGGGTGAAGGCTGTAATTTCTGGGCTGTAGCTTGGCTGGCATGGTCTGGGCACATTTGCACACCAAGCCCAAGGGGGCTGCAGCAGAACAGTGCTGAAGTTTTCAGGGTAGGAGTCAGATGTCTAATGAGCCAAACCTGAGCATCCCTAGCTGTATGTGGTGCTTGGTTTATATGACACACAAACTTCCCTACTGATCAGAGGATACTTGGTGATTTTTAGTGCTTCAAGCCTTGACTAGCAAAAATACAGGTTGCTCTTCTGAATGGTCACCTATATTTGCTGAGTGTTTCTGATGGGTTCAGCTGGGTGGCACCACTGATGCCTGCATTAACACCAGATTACCATCCAGGGGAGATGACAATTTGTTAACTAAACCCTAAACCTTGTATGGGGAGTGAAAGTTGCACTGAAGGTCACAGTCTGCCTGTAGCAAAGCCACAGGCTGACAGACTTGAGAGGTTTTATAGCTTAATGCTGGATATGAACACTAGTAACCTTCCTCCATCAGCCCTGTGTGGAAATGGCAGCAAACACTTGTCTGAGGCCTCACTTGTGCCTCCAAAGGGAGGTACCCACTAAGCTGAGCCACATCACTCACCACCAGTGCCAGCTTGTTGCTCCAGGACAAGCTGCTGGGGAGTTACAACCCAGTGGTAGCCACAGCTGGGGATGACTTGTGCCTGTCACTGCTCTGTACAGAGAGACATGCAGCTTTCACAGTGAAAGCTCCTGCTGAGGCCCTCCCCTAGCAACAAAGCTTTACAGTGCTTGTACTGGTGCAATGGCTGGAGGTTGGGTACCTTCTCCACCACTAGAGCTGCAAAGTGGTGTGTAGTGAAGCTGTACCACAGAGGGAACCTGCAGCAAAGCACTGCACCTTGAACACTGCTTAATGTGAGCTGACCCTGCTGTTGTGAAAGACTTTTCTAGCTGTTGCTCTATACATACACTTATCCTCAAACAATGTTTTACAAGACACATCTGTGTCCTTCTTGGTTGGCACAGCCTAGCTGCTGGATGACCCCTGCCTTGGAAAAGCAGGCTTGGTAATCTTCAGAAGCACCATAACTAGTCAGCATCCTACAGAAGCAAGTGTGCCACAGTGAAGCCCTTCAACATCCTGGACTTAAGGAATTAAATACCCATAAATGAATATAATCTCAAGCAGGAATAAACAGCTCAGCTTTTGCCTAGGTCTTAGCTGAAAGCCCCAGCAAAACTGGCAAACTGGGTGAAGGACATGTTATGATGGTTCCAGTAACTATCTTTACAAATATTCTGATATGCTCAAGTTGAGCAGCCTGAGAGAATACCACCACAGTGATTCCAGTTATTCTTCTGCAGCTGACTGAGAAAGTCTTCATCCATTAGATGCCACAAGCATCTAGATTTATATAGTGACTACAAATGTGCTCCTGGTTGCTTAATGCTGTTTACTCCATCACAGGGCTCCACCACTTGGTGAAATACAAGCCAGGAAGCCCGAGAAATTAAAAAAAAATACAAATATGGTACTTCATCTACATCAACTATTCCTTGCACACACACAGACTCCCATTTCACTGCTATTAGCAGAGCACTTAGAGCCAAGGAAACCATAAATACTGAACATATAAAGGTCTAACTGGACGCTTTATAGGATAAGATAAAAGACACTGACAACCACCTTCATTCACGTCTGCCCACCTTTGTATATCTATGGACAGCTACCTGAGGGAGCTAATGCACAGTAACCAGGCTAACATCCTCATGGGCTCACTGCAGTGTGCTGCCTGTGGGTAGAACACCACCTGCAATCACTGGGGAAGGAATTGTGCATTAAGCCACTTTCTAGATGAAAAGCTTAAATTTCATTAGCCATGCAGGGTGCAAGTGTGCTGCACCTGGTGCACTGTAAACTCTCCATCAAGCTTGGTAGTGAAAAGTGTCCCCGAGCAGAGATCATTGTAATCAGCCCTCCTAATTAATGTAGTGGGATTCAAGAGGCCTGCAAGGGAGCTCCCCACTAGCACAGCGTGTGCTGAGGTGCTTTGCCGGTTGCTGCCCAGCATTTCAAACTGCTCTGCAGGCACAGGCACTTCCTGCAATGGCTGTCCTTGCAGGAGGCCCTGAATATGCATGTTGCCCTCTCTGCTGACAGCTGAGTATCCCATGTAGCAAAATGCAGAACATTTCCCAGAGGAGCAAGCCCTCCTGAATAAATTAGCATCCACCAGGGTTATAAGCTTGGACTGCTTGACAGGCTGAAACCAGCTAAGGGACCAGCAAAGGGACACGGGGGCATCAAGGCCTCACTTCACAAGTCTACAAAAGCCTGGTGAAAGTCAAAACCTGCTGCGCACAGGAAGTGCAGGGGAGTCCCAGGGCCTTACCCATGTTCGGGTCTTTTGTGCCAGTCTGGAAGGAAGGCAGGCAGGCAGGAAGGAAGGCAGAAGTGAGGGAGAGAGGGAGGGAGAGAGGAGGGAGGGAGGGAGGGAGAAAGGGAGAAAGGGAGAAAGGGAGAAAGGGAGAAAGGGAGAAAGGGAAGGAGGGAAGGAAGGAAGAAAGGAGGGAAGAAGGGAGGGAAGGATGAGGGAAGGGAAAAAAAGCTAGGTAGTGGTTTCCTAGGCTGGAAAACACAATTTCTGCTACACATCATGGAAATCCAACAGGTATTAGCAGGCACGCTCCTCTGCATCACTGGAGGTTGGGAATAACTGAGAAACAAGAACCCCCTATCCATGGTCTTCACTGAAGAGCTGAGCAACTCTTCCTGGCCCCACAGGTGATCAGTAGGAGCCTTTATGCACACAGCAAAGGAGTTTCAAGAGAGTGCAGTCAGGATCAGCAGAGGCATAGCTGCCTCTTTTCCAGCCTGTCCTCTCTTGAAGTTGGGAATCTGCTGCTGCAAGAGACCTCTGGACATTGCATCCCTTTTGTCCATTGTGGGGCAGCACTGCCTTTTCCTTGCTGAAGTAATGCAGTGGGGTTCTCTGAGCAACAGGCTCTGCAGACCTTCCAAGGAAACCAGCCCTTCCCACAGGTTTGCATCTTCCTTTGCAGGATTCATTGCCTAGGCTATGGCTTAGGCCACAATCACGGCCACTGGCTGCCTCTGCTGGCTCAGTGGGAGTGCTCACTGCCAGGGAGAGGAGGGAACTCACTGAATTTTAATCACATTTTGGCTGCCAGTGCCTTAGTCAGGAAAACACTTGTTTATGTGATTAGAAACAAGATGTATTACATACACATGGTCTTATCGGCAATTAGTGCCTGAGGCAATAACCTCCTGGCTGAACACAATGCAAATCCCTTGGTTATGACCTCCTGGAGTGACTTTGCCTCTAGGATTCTGATATTCCCAGAGCTTACAGGAGGGAATGACATCTCAGCCAAGTTCCTGATGTACTGGGGAGCTAACAAGCCCTCAGCAGTAAATGCAGTTGGGAGGAAGAGGGAGCCTATGTGCACTGGGAACAGCTGTGTTTGGGTTCAAGGGACAGTTTTGAGTCTCCATCAGGAGCCACTCAGTGGGAGTCAGAAAGCCGTGGAGATTCAGAGGAAAGCAAAAGTGAGTACTTCATGTCTGTGCATGTCAGAGAAAAGAGACTTGAGGCAGTCACAAGCTGGGGTTAAATCCCTGTTCCTCTTCTCAGGTGGCCAGACCTCAAATGAAGGTGGGAGCTCAGTGAAAGCTTCAGGATTGCTCTCAGGAGCTCAGACTGCAGCTCACTGATGGGTCAGGCCAGAGAAGGGAACAGCGCTTAACGGGGTCAGGAAAGGAGCTGGTCCTTGGGCAATGTTTTTACCTGACTACCAGTAACACGGACAAACCCTCAGTGGCCAGACTCCTGCTGCCAAATCCTCACCAGAACTATGGGGATCTTTGCAAAGGATTGAGTGCAACCTCCCTCTTATGTTAGGGTTTGGAAGAGCAAAACACCTATACAGCTGTGTCCCAGTTCATTAATTTCTGAGCAGTTACACAACCTGTGACCTCATCCACAGAACCGAGTGTTGGGTCTCTGTCCCACTCTCTGTGTGTCTCTCTTTAACATCAGGGAGACAAGTGCTTCGTGGTTTACTTGAAAAATCTTTAATGCAGCCGTCTAAAAACAGCCTCCCTTAACGATTCTGGCTATTTAGGTATCTTTTGCAGCTCATCATCTGTCAAAGGAAATGCAGTACATTTGGGGCTTTATACTGCAACAACTGGCAACACCCTCTGCTTCCTAAACCTTCCAAAATAAGTTGCATGCATCTCTGGATAACTTGCAGAAAAGCTAAAAATAGGAAAAGCTAACCTCTGTAGTTAATTTTTTGCTTTTCTTTTTTTTTTCTTGGATGTGTTCCCTATTTTGAGCAGTTATACTTCCCGTTAGATCAGGCACTAGACAATAGTTTTCCGAGAGACTGGAAATGAGAGAAACCCATGAAACAATTCCACATCCAGCAGCACAGAACTGCTGGCACTCACAGAAAGGTCTGCCCTGGAAACGGCCTGGGTTGTCTCTCTCCTGTCTGCCTTCTTTATACTGATATTTCTCTTCCAAAAAAATCTTCCAAGCTGTCTGCTTTTATCTCCTCCTGCTACTTACTAAGCCTCTTTTTTTTTTTTTTTTCAGGCTGCGCATCCCTCAGTGTCTTGCTCCCACTCACTGCTGAGATTAATGCTGCGTAATATTCCAGAGCTATCACATTCTGGTACTTGGAGCTCATCTTGTTCTTTCTCAGAATCAAATTTAACTCAAAATTAAAAAGCCCCACACAATTGAAAGCCTTCTAGGAGCAAGAAGTGGTTGGGGGTGATGAAGGGGAAGCCATATTAGACAAAATGTGTGGTCTCTCTGATGTAAAGAAGAGAGACTTTATTTAGGTGTAAGTATGCAATCTGTGTGAGCTGACACTCTCTAGCATGCAGTGAAAACCCTGTCAAATCTGGAGAATGCAGGATCTTTGGATAGTCCTCTGCAGGTTTTCTGACCAGGTCAGCAGCAGGGCAGGCACTGTACCAGCCCAAAGTCTGAGGGATTTTAGGAGGCGGAGCAGAGGAGCCATCCTGCTTCAGGGACTCACTGTTGGCAAAGAGTGATCAGCTGAGGGCAAGCCTGGCTGTAGGACTGTGATTCACCCCCTCGGGCTGGAAGCCAGCTAGGAAACAGTCAGGAAATCAGATTTTCACACTTCTCAGGACACAGGCAGGAGGTGAGTGAGAAACCAGGCAAATCTCAGCAATGCGGAGTCCCTTGGCCCATCTGTCTCTAGCACTGGCAGAGCCATGTCAGAAAATGGGCACCCTGCTCATGTCTGTTCTCAAAGGGGCTGGATCTACCCTTCCTGTGCCCCACAAATGAACTGGAGGATTTACCTCCCTCTGTCAAACTCAAGGGTCAGCTTCAGAGCACAGCAGCTGACTTCAGCACACATGGATAGAGGAGGAATAGAGGAGGCACTTTCTACCCACATTTGCACTTTCCTTTGAAACAGATGTTGCTCCTTTGCCTTTCAATGGAATAAATGCCACAAAGCACTACAATGGTAGTTAAAAATGTACTGGCATACTACATCATGGAAGAGTGGGCTAATAAGGTAATGATGACTAACTCCAGTGTTTCAAATGGGAGGAACTGAGTTCCCTGGAAGAGTAAACTCTGTGGCCTGTTGCTACTGAAAGTTCCTACAGCAGCCTGTCCATGGCAGACAGGTCTCCTGACCCACACAGCAAAATGTCGATTTACGTGGTGCAGTATGATGTTTTTCCTCCTAGGAAGGGCAGCCTCTGTGGGCTGGAGCTGGTGAAATCTGCTCTGCTGCATACCTTTTGTGGGCTGTGCTTGGCTGGACAAAGCCTCTCTTCTGTGCCTTTCTGGAGGAAGAATAAACCACCTTATTCCTGCTTGTGTCAAACTCAGCTGCCAGCCATTTTCGGTTTGTTGCAATAAACTGAGAGTTCTAAACTCTGGCTGGCGTTGAAGTTCAACAGCAATAAGGTCAAAAAGGAGAGAAGCATTCTGCGCCTTGAAGAGAGCTGGGATATTTGCCAAGATCAAGCACAGTTTTTTCTCTAGCCAGTCAAGGGACACAGAAGCTTTTCCAGATGCTGTTGTCCAATTTAGAGAAGTCTGGCCAAAAGCAATATTCTGAAGGAATCCACTCTCAGCTGAATTTAGACATTATTTTTAGACAAAGGGTCTGTCCTTCATTGCAAGGTGGAAAACACCATACAATCTATGTTCAGGCATCCACAAAAACACTGCTTTGAGATATACTGCAGTACCAGCAACCCCACCACTGATTCTCCTTCATGCTGGAGTATAGTCCTGGTGCCTTTCATTGACTTGATGGTGTCTAAGCCAGCCCAGGGTACAGAAACATCAATGTCCTGTCAGTGGGGCTCATTCCCCAGTACTCTTTCCACAAACCTGCCTCCTGCAGGTCTTTTCTGTCACCAGGGCTTCAGGCCAGGGGGAGGCAGCAGGAAGCAGCAGGCCCTACTCTTTGCTGACATGGTCCAGATGCCCAGCTTGGACCACTGGCTCCAGACTTCGCTGCAGAAACACCTCCTAGTTGTTATGGTGAGCAGTTTTGCAGTGAGGCCCCACCACCCATAACACACTGCAGTCATTTCTGCTGCATTCCTGTGATTAACTTCCCCACAACAGTGAAAATAATGAATGGGCTTGGGGAAATAGTAAGAGGAAAACAGAAACACTTCTCAGTTTTCTGTGTGAGGTCTTCTTGTATGTCACATCATCCCAGTAAAATCTACAAACCAAGGACTCCTTGGTGGCCAAGGATTTACACCAATGCAGCATCACATGCTGGCATGGATCCTGTTCTATTTCCACCTGCATTCACAAATTTGATCTTTCTTCTTCCTCCCACTGTCCTCAGTGCCCTGCGGAAGGGTCACTGGACCCTGAGCTTATGCCTCTCAAGACACTGTTAAGGAAATCATCTGCTGGCTTCCAGCGGTTCCTGGCTGCCCAAGGCTGCCCTGAAAGACTAGTGTGTTAGGCCAGCTCGGTGTCATTTGGCAACATAATGAGGTCTCCTCAGAAATGCAGTTTCAACAGATTACCTGGGCTTGCAGATGAGCTGCCCTCTGGTCACAAACTAATCCTGCTTAGAGGACATCTGGGCACAACAGCAGTGTGCAGGGATATTTCTGCTTAAAACTGCAGTAAAATCTGGTCTGCAAATTTTGTCTTTGACACCTTTTCTAGATACTAGCTTGCTAATTGCTTTCTGATTATAGAAGATCCTATAATATGTAGACAGCATTGAGAATGACAAACTTTTTGTAATTCCCTTGCAGAGGCATCTGTCTGACAGATGCAGAGTAGCCATTGCCTACGCTTGGTAATGCTGTGTGACAGCTCTCTGTGCCCATTGCTCTCAGAGACACCATGTCTTGCTTGGCAGAGCAGACCACATACAAATGAATAAAAGGTGAAGTTTCAGAAGAAGGACTGCAAGTGTCCCCTGGTTTTTTTGCCCAAAACCTGGGTTACACCCAATCCTTCAGAATGCAAAAGAGATATAGTTGATAATAATTTTAATTTTCCTTCAAAATAAGAATTTGGAGCCTCCTCTTTCATCCCTAATAATACACTAACTGTAGGTATGCACATTTGCAGACAATAATAGTCTTTCTACTTTTCTTTTGAAATGCAATTGAAAAATACAAAGGTTTAGCTAGGGGGAGAGTTTGACTTCTCCACGTAAGAGCTGTCACAGTGAAAATAAAAATGGGTTCAGCAAATGACACAGCTGAACAAACTCACACTGCCTCAGTTATAGAGGTGAGCTGCTTCACTGGGATGGCACTTGGGCACCAGTACTCAACTGGCCCACTCCAGTGACACATGTGGCGTCACATCCTCTCTGTGACTTGTGAGCCAGCCAATCTTCCACCCTCTGTTAACATTGCAGTGTTTCCTTCCTCCGTGCGCTGAAGGGAGGAAGCGCTGCTGTTTGTGAAGCATGCACGCATCCAGCTGTGCTAAGATGAAAGTATCCTCAGCCATTTCCTTCTTGGTGACCTAGAATGAGCCCACTTCTTCATGGCTCTTTGCCACATCCCTTTGTGGTGTCACAGGAATAGGCCTAAACTTTCCCCATTTGCAAAATGGAATTAAATCATAGTTGCACTGTGTTATGCATCCATTTATTAGGCTGTAAACACTCAACTAGCAGTAAGCCTAGCAATAATTAAAGCAGGAAAAGTGCTTTGGTCAAGTGGCCATTGCTCAGGCATGGTGACTGAGTAGGAAGAGGTGCTCACGGCAGGACAGGGCTATGGGGAGCGCTGCACCACCCTCTGGGCTCTCAGCCCAGCCTCTCACAGCTGGGGCCACTTGATTTCTCACCTCCCCAGGAGCCATGACAAACACAGTAAGGGATGGACACACAGCTGAGAGTAGCCAAGAGTTCACAAAAAATCTTAGTGGTACCCTGCAGCTTCAACAAAGGATGCAGCCAGTGGGGTTTAGGAAGAGGCCATTTTCAGGAGCATTTCACAGGTTCCTGAGGCAGCTGAGGCAGGTTTTTCTCCCCAGGCAGCTTGGTGACAGAAAGGCAGGAGGGAGAGGATTACCAAGATCTTCCGGAAAGAGGCAGGAAGGAAGTGGGAGTGCAACTTCCTACTCAGGACAGTGAGACTTGACCCCTGCTCAATTTTCCTATGACTCAAATGGTATTTCTTAAAGCAGCCCTCCTTCCAATGACTAAAAAATAGCAACTGCTGAAGCAGAGGAGACTGCTGACTAATGCTGTGCTAGAGGATACATCTTTCTCTGGAGAATAAGTCGGTACAAGCACCAGTTTTTGGATGAGCTAGGCAGGACTGTCAGGGTTACCCTGTGATAGCTGACCTACAGTTCCCATGCAGACTGTCTTTTAAAATATAGGAAAGATGAATAAACAGGGCAACTTCAATAAAACAACTTCAATAACAACTGCATTACACTCCATATAAATGACATTTCTAAGGGATCTACATCTTCTGTGGCAAAAAATTATGGAGTTCTCAGATGAAAAGGGCATTAAAACTACCACCAGAGACCAGACGCCTTCCTTGAATAAATTGCAGTTGAACATCAGTACATCATTTGGTAAAATACCCTGTACTGATTTTGTGTGCCCAGTGACCATGACCTTTGGCAAGTTGTGGCAAGGAGAGGTTCCCCTGACTGTGAAAACCTGCACTTTATTTCCAAGTTGAATTTGTGGAGATGGGCCTTTCCCACTTTTGCTGTACCTGTGCCCTCACTTGCCAGACTGAGGAGCCCTGCAACGGCGTGCTCGTGATGGGAGTACCTGCAGAGAGAAAGCTTGATTTAACCAGAGAGGCAAGGCTCCCAGCAGCTCCCACAGTGGGGCACAGCTTTCCATGCATTTGCCAAGCAGACATTTCCTGCTAAGCAGTCTCAGATGTACTGTATCAGTAAGCAGATCTCCTTTTTCACCAGACTCCAACTTCTATATTGCACACAAATGCGATCACCGCAGGGTTCATGTTGTTGACCTTCAGACTATTGATAAAAGCCATTAAAGATGTGGGATCAAGGAACAGCCCCTGTAGACAGGTGCAAACACACCAGAAAAAGAGATACATACACACATATGTGCATACACACAGAAGCACACACATGCAGATCAGATGCCACAGTTAATGCAGAAGAAGAAGCAAGATTCCTCCTCCTGCAGAGGGCTCAACTGAAACAGGCCTGCTGAAACAGCTCCCCAGTTATGATTATACAGGAGCTCTGGCAGTGAGTCACTTTCCAACCCACTGAACATGCTCCACTTTGAATTATGCATCATTTTGGGTTTTTTAAATCAAAACATTGTGTTTTCTCAAAGAAAATGTCTGGCTTGAAATTAATTTAAACACATAAGTATTTTCACCCTTATCCACCAAACTTATTATCTCAGCAAAGAAAGGGACTCCATTAGTTTGATGATGATTGGCATTTGTTAGCCCACTCTCCCTTCATTTTTAATAAATAATTCCATTCAGCTTTTCCATTCTTCTGCCTGGACTCAAGGGTCATGAGAGGATATCTCATTTATATTTCTTAAATATTAGTAAAAACATCATCCTTCTTCCACTTTTCTGTCACATCCCCAGTGCTCCCAGCAACACTGCAAATCAACATCTTCAGTAGTTTCTCAAAAGGCTTTTCAGTGACTTCTAGACAAAAACCCCACAGTTCCTTGATGTCATGCACCATTTGGATCTTCATCTGGCTTTCTCCATAGTCCTTGCCCTGACCAGGTATTCTGTTGAGTATCGGGCTAGGACCAGTGAGTGATATAACTAGTGTTGTCTTCAAATATATTTTAAAATAATCTTATTTTTTTATACTTATATACTTATATGCATCACAGAATAATTTAGGTTGGAAAAGACACTTAAGAGCATTAAGTCCAACAGCTAACCTAGCACCACCAAGTCCACCACTAAACCATGTCCCTAAGTGCCCCATTTGCACCTCTTTTAAATGCCTCCAGGGATGGTGACTTCCCCAGGCAGCCTGTTCCAGTGCTTGACAACTCTTTCTGTAAAGAAATCTTTCCCACTATCCACCCTAAACCTCCTCTGATGTAACTTGGGGCCATTTTCTCTTGTCTTATTACCTGGGAGAGGAGCCCAACCCCTATCTCACCACAACCAAAACCTCCTTTCAGGTAGTTGTACAGAGCGATAAGGGTAAGGTCTCCCCTCAGCCTCCTTTTCTCCGGTCTAACAGAATAATAGAATTAGGGCTCTGACTGGTTTCTCTCTTTTGAATTTCCTTATTTGCCATTATGCTCCTGTTACAGGATACATCTGCTTGCCACATTTCAGCTGTTGCAGGAGATGCCAGGTGCCATCTGTGCATTGGTCTCTTCCCCAATCCCCTATCCAACCCTTCAGAGATCAACAGGCAAGGGAGATGTCTGTGCTGGGGTCATGCCAGGAAAGGGAGAAGCCCAAGGTAGGAAAGAGTCAGGCTGAGTCAGCATCCCTCTGTGGAAAAACATTCTTCTGGCTAAAAAGAAGCAGATCTCTCTAGGGAGAGCAAATTAGCAACCAGTACCTGACACTGTTTGTCTTTCTCCTGATGGATGAGCCATTTTTTCTTCTCTTTCAGAGTAATACTTGGCTGTACTTTCCTTTTAATGAGCTTTTGGAGCAAAGCCTGAAACGGATCAAAGACATCAGAGGGAGAGGTGGAGAAACACGACCCAAACCTTTGGGTTTTTTCTCTTTTTCTTTACAAACAGAAGCTGCACCTTTCATTATTGAAGTTAATGTAAGCAAAGGGGCTTGGTGCTTCAGTTCTGGAGCAGCAGGTGACCCATCTGCCAGTTTACCAGTGATGGACATCAAGCAGAAGGCTGTTGCAGCCTCCCCATGGGAAAAGCCCTTTGGAGAGGGGCAGAGAAAGTGTGTCCACTGCCAACGGGCAGCACTCGCCTTTCTAAGCAAATGCATCCCTGCCTGAGCAAGCACAGCAGTTCCTGGGGGAAAACCAGGAGGATTAATGTATGATTTTCTACTTCTTGCGTGACACAAGGGCTCTAGTCTCAAGGTGGTGAGAAATTGCAGCTGTTGGGAGAGACAGGAGCAAGGCAGGGCAGGCAGGAGATCATGTCACGTCTCTGTTCTTCCTTTCCTGTGTCCCTGAAGTGTGATTAGTGAGAGTCTACTGCTCTCAGCAGACAACTTTGAGATCACTGGGGGAAAGCACCCCCATGGCCAGGAGCTGCTGCTGCTACAACAGACCAGTACAGAGCCTAAAAATGGGAGATAAATAGTCCTGCATGCTTACAGCCATCAGGGCTTGGCTGCACTTTTTGAGCCATTTTCCCCCTTTCCCAATATAAAGCTTTTCCAGAAGTCAGAAAATTTTCACATACCTTCACATGCCTGCCATAAAAGAGAGCTGAGCACAGTTAGGATGCTGATGAAGCTATGAAAGGACAGGGAAGACAAACTCCGTATCATCCAGCAGCAGAAGAAACAGCTATAGCTGTAAATAGCCTAAATTGGCCCCCTACCACCCACCAGAAGACTTGTGGCTGCTGAAGAGTGGGAAGCAGTGATGCTTGGACGTGGGGGATGGGCAGAGGTGGGGAAAATGCCATGGGGCTCTCCAGATGAGCTGCTGGGGTTCCACCAGCTGCCCTGCACCAGCAGGTAGAGTGATAGGGATGCCATGACGCTGCTGTCTGGGATGAGCAGTTGACAGAGACTGTGTGTGATGGGGAGCAACATGTACTGTGGGTGACTGCAGGGCAGGTAACAGGACAACCGCCAGCCCCTGACTGCCACACAGCCTTTGCCTGGCCTTCAGATAGAGGAAAGGCCATTCCTAGCACAGTGGGGATCAAGCATCCTCTCATCACATTTCATCACTTTTTGCTTGCTGTTAGTATTTCTCCAGCCCTCTGAAATGCTCCAAGACACACGACACCATTGGTGCTCCAAGTAGTGTGCTGAGGGCCAACCTACTCCCAAACTGTGTGAAGGAAATACTGCTGATATGACACAGGCTTTTATTTCCAGGAGACCTCTCACAAGAGGCAGTTGCCCTTCACTGAGTACATTTTGTGTATTAGGCTACAAGTGTGACTGAGCGAGAACAGCCCCTGGCTGCTGGCAGGCCCTCAGTGCACTGCCCAGCTTGTTGCAGACTTGCAACACCTCTGTTACACAGACCTGCTCGTGGCACACTCCAGATGGCAACTCAGGACGAGGGGATTAGCTGTATGGAGCACACTCCTACAGACTAAGAAGACGCTGCCAGACTTATTTGTTGGTGATTGTGTGCAGAACTCTGGAACATGCACGCTTTGTTCTCCCTGTTTCCTACCTTTGAAATGCCCCTTCCCAGCAGAAGACAGCCACTGTGCCTTGTTTGGTTTCAGTACTCCTGTTGGAGAGGTCAGGGAGCTGCACATAGTAGTATGCATAATTCTCTTCCTCTTTGTTTAGTTTTCTTTTTCTTAGCTCAAAATAAGAGCCATTTGAGCTGGAAGCATAGAATTGATTCTTATTTGCAAATCTCTTCCCTCTACCCAAAAATACAGCAATTTAAGGGATTTTTTACAAAGTGTTAAAACTTTATATCTGTCCTGCTCTAATACTAGCTATGTTGAGCATTTAAATACAAAAGAAATGAGGTTCCATAATATTCAGAGTGTGAAATGCACCCAAGAGAAACCCAGTGCACATTAATGGGCATTCCCCAGAGTTTCTGACTCATGAATGTGTTTGGTACTATTTCTGCAGGGAAAGTAGCAAGAGGAGGAAGACAGCCACTAGCAGAGGTGTCTGCAAGCTGACTGCAGAAGTCAGTAATGCCAGAAGACTGGAGAGTGGCTAATGAAGCATCTCATTTCAGAAACGACATAGGGAGACCTCAGGGAAGTGCAGGAGTGACCTACATAGAGCAGAAGGATACAACAGAAAAGCCCAGAGAGGTGAGGCAGAGGAATTGTCAGGGTAACACAGGAAGACTCTCTATAAAATAAGATGTAATGAAGCAAAGGCAAGTATCTTTTCTGCTGTGAGTTAATCAGGCAAAATGCACTCTGAGATGTGCTAATAACTGATGTTTTGATTCTTTCGTGTCAAAAAAATTAATAAAATTGAATCTATGCTGGGAATTCAGGTCAACCACAATGAAAAAAACACAGATATTTTGTGAAATCCAAAATGCGAGGGAATTTTTTTTAATCAATCCAGGGAACCAGAAAAATGACCCAGAATGTTTTGTCTGAGCCTTCAAAACAGTAAGGAAAATTTCTAAATAAAGTATTGCTGCAAATTAAAAGAATATTCAAAAGCATCTCAACAAAATACTTTCATGATTTGAAAGGCTTTTCCAGAATTCTTTCTCACTGAAGAAATTTAGTAAAATTGAGATTCATTTACAAAATGTCCTGCTTTAACTTACCTTAGATAGTCCAGAGGAGGGGAGAATGGGAAAAAAAAAAATAATTCAGCTGCAGCCAGCAGCTGTTTCTAGAGTTGACATTGCCTATTGCAGCTCCCACAGCAAAACAAATGTATCTTGTCTCTGTTGAGTTAATTATTGTGAAAAACAAAACAAAAAGTCACTTATTTCTCACTAAAGACCACATCTGCATATGTGATACTGTTTCCTGATGAACGCAGAAAGCTGAAGAGAGATCTCATGGCAGACTGTGGCAGACTTGTTCTGTGGCAGAGACACAAGTAGTGGCTGTGTCACTGTGACCACTGCCTCAAATTTCAGAGTTGGCTCCCCTGATGAGGGGAACAAGGAGCAAGTGAGTTGAGGTGGGAGCACGTACTTCTTCTCTTCCACTGTGAAATACCAAGTCCTAAAAAAGAGGGAGCTGCAGAAGGCAAAATCTTGAAAGGCCATGGTGAGCTTTGCTGGAGCATGTCACTAGTCCCCTTAGATGGAGCCTGTCTGCAGCTGATTCACAGAAAGTCACATCGGGTAGTCCTGCCTGATTCCTGAGTCTACTCATGTAGTCAGCACAGCTGACGGGTGAGAGAGTGAAGCTGGTTGAAAACATTTGATATGGCTCTAGACAGGCACACTGATTTGCAAATTCAAAGCACAGGAGAGACTGATAGCTATTGCAATGGATTACAAATGAGCTTGGAAACACAGGTGTGAGGCATGAGGAGGGTATGTGGCTGGAGCTAAGTGGGTGAATATTCTAACAAGCTTTCCAACCCTCCCTGTTCCTTGTCAGGCAGGTCTCTCCTTTCTGAAAACTGTATTTATTTGGCATGGAGCTGGGGAAGCCAGGGAACTGGGAGGGGTCCTGAATGAGAGGTCCCAACTGTTACAAACACCAGTGAGTTGTGGGAAAGTAGGGAAGCAGCAATAGGGAACGCAAGAAAATTATCTTCCTTGTTAGAAATCCCTGCAATATGGTTATGAAACACACCAGTGCAGACAGAAATCACAGTGAAATATGAACTATGTGGTTCAGCTGTGACACTGTGCAGAAAACACAGCATGACCTTTGTTACAGTGGCAAAGTGCAAATCATGGGCGTGTTTCGCTTAAGACTTCATGCTGTTGTTGCCACGAATTTCTGTCCAGGCTATCAGGACTGTAACATCTATAGACAAGCTTTACACCGTGGGTGGTAAGCCGAAGACGTAACTATAGATAGGATCTGACTACAGGTTTGTCTACACTCTACCCCTTACAGACTCCAGCAGCTGTCAGGAGAGGATGTTCAGGAAAGAGAGGTGTGGACAGGGCAATCCCTTTGCAGCAGCAGCCTCCAAGCTTCAGTGGTGAGCAGTCTGGGAACCTTTTGAGCTTCAGGCTGCTGCCTGGCTTTGATATCTGATAGGCCCTGACAGACCTATCCTTCCTGAAGTTGTCTTATCACTTTCTGAACTTCTACCCTCCACAACTGTTTGTAGCAACGAGTCTCATGGTTTTAATATTGGAACTATTGTGGGGGCGAAGCAGACTTCATGTTGTTTGTTTTATATCTGCCGATGGATTACATCGTTAGCTTACTTGTATTGCTAGAGCTAGTGAATAATCATTTCCCATTCACTTTTTCCACAACACTTGTGATAATATTAAATCTAACAACTCCACCCCAGTCATCTCTGGTTTAAAACAGTAAACCAGGGGCTGTTTGATTCTCCATGCACAGAGCTGTTCCTCATGTACCATCACTTCAGTCACCCTTGTTAGTGTGTGTCTGAATCCCATGATTCCCCTTGCCTGCTTGAAGAACTACAACTGCAAGAAGATGCTACTCCAGACACTGACAACCTATGGATTTATGTGATGGCTACTGAGAGGCAGTTTTAAGAGAAATAACCACTGTGACCCAAAGATCTCTTTTCTGAGTTGCACTTGTTAATTTAAAGGTCATCACTCTGCACGTAAGGCTAAGATTATTGTTACAGATACAGTCCTTTTAAACTATCTGATGTTAATCTCCTTTACCATGAAAGGTAAATGTTCCTATTGGCAAGCTGATGTGAGAAATTGATTCTTAAAGATACTAGCTAGAAAATGTGGTATGAAATCTCTCTTTGGCATTAGAATGGCATTCTTAAGCAGAACATGGTAAATCTTTGAAGAAAATGCTTTCTTTAACCTTTTCTTTTATAGGAATTTCTAATACATCCAAGACCTTTCTCTTCTATCTGCTCCATATCAAAATGCAGCTTAGGCTGATGGCTGAAAGTCATCACTGTTGGTTGTGAAATTAGTTGCCATTTTCAGTCCATTTCAAACCTTCCATTAGTCTAGCTGAGACACGTGCCAAAGTCCTCAAAAAGACAAGAATTGAACTGGCGGAGATAAGAAATTGTTTCTGCTATAGTAAGGTTAAATCTCTGCATAAAGGAGACTGCATACATGCTGCATCTGCTCTCTTTGTGGGTAAAGGCAGATTACTCTATAATTCCTACACCTTTTCATAGGTAATTTATCTACCAAAGTAGTACAGTTGAGGTCCCTGAGTACCCTACAGATGCTCCTAAACCCCAATAACCTCTCTTTTTTTCAAAGCTATGGGCAGCTTGAGAAATTATGTTTTTTCTTTGAAAAATCAAGCCATCATCTCCATAGGTATTAATACTAAGCTCACATTTTCCTCTCAGCTTCTGTCCCAGCAGGAATAACATAATCTTCATTGGTTTGCAAATTGCAGACATCTCCCCTGCACCTACTTGAGCGTCTCAGCTTTGTTTTTCGTACTGAAACTCTTCTGGGGAAGGGATGGGGGGGCTTGTTTCCCCAGAAGAAAAATAAGAAAATGTTTGCATGATAAAACTGATGCCTGTTACATGGTAGTTTAAACAAAAGAACCCTACTGTGGACATTTTCTTCTGTAGTGCAGAGTAGTTTGGAAAGCTGTTTAATGTGTCTTGACAGCAGTAAAAATCACTAAAGGTCAAGGGCTTGGGGATTAACCACATCCCCATACAATAGGCTGATATAGAAAGGGCAGGACCATGAGGGTTCAGGTTTAGAATGAAAGGTTTTGAATAGGGCTGATGAAAATGGATTTGTGGAAAGGGGGGACTGCACACACCCTTCCAGCACTCAGGCAGGCCAATAAGATCACAGTGCAGAAGGGCATATGGTGCTCTCCTTATTCTTTTTTTTGTGCAATCATCTGGCTGTGGGCACCTAACTCCTGAGATATCTTGTGCCTTTCTGCTCAGATTTTCTCCAGCTGCAGGTGCTTATCAAGTCCGATCACTCCACTCAAGGTAGATCAGCTACTGTAGGTTGTTCAGGACTGTGTCCAATTGAGTTTTGAATATTTCCATAGATGGAGGATCCACAACCTTTCTGAGCAACCTGTGCTAGTGTTTGATCACCCTCACAATAAAATAACTGTGGTTTTGCATTCAGAACATCTCATGTGTTTCCATTTGTGCCCATTGCCTCTTGAACTGTCAGTGGGCAATACTAAAAAGAATCTGTCTCCTTTGCCTTCATTCCCTTCCATCAGGTGTCTATATATGCTGGTAAGATTCCCACAGGAGTTCTTCAGACAAAATCTGAGTTTAAGGATATCTTTGTATTTTAAAATCTGATTTAAAGGCATTAACTTATTCATCTATGATAAGCTGTTGGACTGAAAACTCAACGTTGCAGGTACTCGATCTGAGTAGTATATGAAGGAGTGCTTCCATAGTCACAGTAACATTTAGGAGGATTTCAAAAGGGACCTTTTTAGGTTCTCTCACTTCAACTTTGTGATTGTGACATGTGCCAACTGCATCATCTGAGTTTTCTCTGGTGTGTGTACAGAGTGGTCACAATACACCTCAGTTCAAGCCTTTCTACTTCTACACGAAGAGAAAACATCACAGATTGTTTCCTGTATTACAGGTCAACTGAAAGGAGTCTGCACCAGAAAAGCCTATTGAAATTACTGTTCCCCCTCCCACTGATAGAAGTATTTTTCCCTGGTATCAGCAGTGATGACATTATTGAGCATCATTGGAGCGTGGAAAGGACAATGAAGCTTTCAGAGGACACTTTAGCTGTACCCACTGGACAATGAATGAGTTAGCATTCTTTGCCAAAGGGCAGAGCATTTTTTGCAGCCCTCATTTCAGTAATTCTGCTATGATACTTGTGTTCCCTTTTCAAAAAAAAAAAAAAAAAAGTAAAAATACTATAGGCTACATAAGCCTGATAAGTGCATTGATAGGAAAGATGTCACTGAATGCCACTATTTATTAGGAGCATGGCTCCCTGAAAGAATTATTGTGTAGTATTTTTGTTCACTAATTATGTGCTAAATTACATTAAATTATCACAGTAGTGCCTCATAATTACAGTTATTATGACAAACACCAAACAAATGAGTAAAGAAGTGACCTCTTTCCTTTGAAAACAGGAAACAAAAGTCTCTCACCAATGCCAGCTTTCTGAATATGCAGCACTAGTGTCAATTTTCATTTGTGATTTGCAATTGGAAGGACTTCTTTAATTAGCTTTTTTGAAACCCACTGCTCAATGAAAGTCTCTCCTGTTTAGCTTAGACAGGAATGGATAAAACTGTTCCCAGTGGCTGTCAGTCGTTTCTCCCTCTACCTTCCAGGGGGGCTCCCCTTGCCTACAAAGTCCATGGTGCAGCATTCCACAAGCCTCCTGAAGTCATCTCTCAGAATCTGAAATTTAAAAGCCATATTAAAGATAATACTAAAAATACTATATATATATTTAAATTTGATGTTAAATATAAACAAAATACTAAATTGTGTAAAAAATGTAAAGCTATGACTATGAGGGATTTTTTAAAAATTAAATTCATGCTTTAACTGTGATGCAAATAACATAATGCTGCAAATTCAGATTAAAATTAAACTCCTATTTGCCTACAGTGCCTTTCTCACACCTTCACCTTTATCCAAAATGCCTAATACGTGAGTTTGTCAAAAATAGGATGCTATCTTAGAAAGACTGAAAATACAATCTATTTTGGTAATTTTAATGTTCCTCTGTTCCTTCAAAATATGTCAACAAGGTTCGCTCATTCCATATCTCATTCACAGAAGAGCTGACAAGTCACATTTACAAAAGATCAAGGAGGAACCAGCCATTTCTATGCAACTTCTAGCTTGGGGTGCCGGACACACACACAAATCACTTTACATTTCCATTGTAAAGTGGAATGTGTTACTAACGTGACCGTTAGTAACACAATGAACAGTTTACTGCCAGATTTGTTTCAGGGGGTTGTGAAATTCCAGTGAATATATTCTTTATTTCAAACACCCAAACACATACACTGAAATGGCAGTTCTTATATATTAATTTAGTGCAGAATTGCTGATGTTCGATTGACCATCATTAATTTAAGAAACACTTTCATCTTCAGCTACTCAGATAGTAATTACTGGTTGACTAAGAAGCTAACCTGGAAGAAACAGATTCAGCACAAACTAAAAAAGAGGTGACCTAAACTCATCAGAGGTGACTTAAACTCACCAGATGACTTTTCTTAGGAAAAAATTTCCAGAAAGAATCATCTAGATAAAAATCTAAGCCAGATTGAGTGATGCTTGGAAATAATACATACCTTACATAGCAAGCCTGTTTTTTATATCAGCTAGGGTTTTTTTGAGAATTAAAAATGGGGTGTCATGTTATGGCTCCTTTGGAATTTTGAAATCCATTAACCAAGTCTTTTTGGCAAATGTAAGAGCCACAGAATCACAGAATGGCTGGGGTTAGAAGAACCTCTGGAGATTGTCTAGTCCAACCCCCCTGACAAAGCAGGTTCACCTAGAGCAGGTTGCCTGGGATCACCTAGAGGAGGGTTTTGAATGTCTCCAGAGAAGGAGACTTCACAACTTCTTTGGACAATCTGTTCCAGTGCTTTGTCACCCTCAAAATAAATAATTTTTTCCTCATATTCATCTCATCTAATTCAGCATTTAATTCCAATATATCTTTAACAAAGTTTTAAGGCAATAATAGCTTCCAGTTACAGGACAGCTTTTATAATCAATATGCCCATAGGTGTGATTTCATTCATTCTTAAATAATGTCTCTCTTTTAGCTGAATATGTTGGCTACTCAGACAGTATTAATGCTGAGTCTGTGAAACAAGTCTGGCATGTATTGGTATTTGATGAAAATTCAATGGCTAAGGATACCGTATAGAAAGCTTAGGAATGCCAGCTACCTGTACTCTCAGAGAGGAATGATGGTGCTTGCATTTTATTTTTTATGTACTTCAGTATTTGTCAAAAAGACAGCAATTCCTGAATTACATTGCCCCTTAAAAACACATTGAACTGATCAAAGAAAGAAGATCCAATACTGTTTCCCTTGGTACCTGATCTACCCATTCATGACTCATTTAACTTCAGATCTGACTAATTTTGCTTAATTTGTCAAGAACAGAGTACTATTCCAATGGCTCCAATCTATTTTGATCTATTATTAACAGTAAAGAGAAGACTCCTTCTTTCCTGTCCTGTTACCCTATACAATATTAAAAGTAACTCATATTCTTCAAGTCATAAGTATCTGTGATATTCTGTTTGTTTTCAGAAAGATATGTCTGAATTAGAATAAATATAGAGTGATCTAGAGCTAAGCAAAAGGCTATAGGTAGGGAATTTGCCAGCTAGGTGATACTGTTCCTATCACAAAAGTTTTACTACCTACTGTTTATCGGTCTTTCTGAGCTATTTATTTTAACTGTATATTTCATCTTCCTCACACAATCCCAATTGCTACATGTTAAAAATATATTCCTATGGCAATAAGGTATTTTGCTCTCTTAAGGGCAAGGGCAAAGGCAAGGGAACTAGAGTTGTAAATAATAGATCAATCCAACAGCATGCTTCACAGGTATACTGTAAGGTAGTCTACAATACTTCTGAGGTACCTGCACATAGTTTTTCTGCTTGCTTATCTTGCAGGTAGTGCCTCACTGCACTGAACTTGGCACACAGAACCACTTCTCCTTCCAGAGATAGTCACTGTCATTTCCTACTCAGAGTAATACCTTTAAAGAGATGTAATTCTTGTAATGAAAGATGGTAGTGAAAAGACACCTAATATTTCATGATCATAATTATGTCATGACCCAGTCATAACCTCCCTAAACCCCACCTGACTCATCACTTGCTTAATTAGTTTCATCTATTCCAGTGCTATTATCAACAACTTTTTATGAAGCATGGGTCAGAGTTACCATGTCTTTCAACACTGTATTGCTACTGTATCCTGATCTAAACATGAAAAGGTTTATCCTTCATAGCCTCATCAGTCTCCCTGTTTATTTTCAGGTCATAGTCAGATTACCCCAACATGTTGCATAACTTCTTCCAGACTGGAGTCCCAGGTAACTATTCTGTTAACAATCATCTGGAACACTTTATAAAGGGCTTGTTCTCAAGCATTTATAATTTGTACTTTCTGGTTAGTAGAATATTATGAGTTAGAAAAGTCCCCCCAAACCTATCTTTTTCCAGCTTGCCGCTGACTACATCAGTTTATCTGCTCAACTTTAGGAAATAAGAAGCTCCAAAAACTTTTAGAGGAGTTCTTTTTCTACTCCCTCTGGGTTTTTTTTCTGGTAGTCAACCTTAGCCCATTCTGTTTACAATTGGATTTTTTCTAAATATTTCCCCATACTTCAGTCACAGGTCATAGAATGCACTGCATTTGTCCACATGTGGTAACTTATTGTCAAATATTTATTTGCTCAGAATGACCCATCAGTAATCTCATAAAGAAAGCAGTTTACAGTTTGAAATATGGCCAGGAGTGTATTTTTGATAATCCATTTTGCAAAGCCCCCAAAAGACACTACAGCATCCAAGAGGCAGATCCATTGGTACTTGGTGTCTGCAGAGACATGACAAGGGGAAACCAGCTCTCTCATGCAGCATTTGCAACCCCATTAAATGACCCAACAGGTTGTGTAGCACCCACTGACAGAGTAACCTGGAAGTACCACAAGGCAGGTTTGGTGATAAAGGTCACAGCCCCTTTTTGTCATTCGCTACCCTTCAGAAGAGTTGCCTGCTCTTGGTTCTTAGCCATTAACCCCATTGACAGATATTTTGGGATAAAAGAACTCATTTCAGCTTACTAGAGAAAGACACACTTCTTTGCACCAGGAGCCCCCAAAAACCAATTATGCAGAACAAGGATAGCCCATTTCCAGTGATTTTGAGAAACATATAAGTTGTAGTATAATATATACACATATAACTAGCATGTATAAATTGTGCAGTCAGGGCCAACTGAAAGCTTAGGAAGCAAAAAAGTGAGGACATTGTCTGAAAGTAGTGCACTGACAGCTTGTCAGCTGAAGCATGCTAATGTGTCTGTACTTGTGGAATGACTGATGTTTTCATGGCAGAAAAGACTGGCAGAATTGTCATTGTCCACAGCTTCAGGCCTCACAGCCACAGCATCACTTCCAATGGCTATAACTGCTGTTGAAATACCTTTTTCTGTTCCATGAGAAAGACACTGATCTGCATTCAGCTAGCATGTTTTAGGCTACTGTTAGTTATACTGTATTCATGGTTGTTTGGGCTTAATCAATAGTCCGAAATTTGCTGGCTTCGAAATTTTCTTGTCATTCTTATAAATGACATTAATGCATGAAGTAAGAAAACATAATTTAAAAAAAAAAAGGAAGAAAAAACCCCTTGAGAACTAGACTCTTGGACAGACTTTTAATTTCCAAATCTCTTCTAAATGCTCAAAGCAGGTTGAAGGCAACCTCCCTACCCACAGGCACGTGAATTACACAGTAATAGATGTATTTAAAATTTGAAGACCATTTGTTCTGGAACACCCCTATCTACAGTGAAACACACAGAAAATTACCATCACAGTTTAGGGTAGGCAATTAAAATAAAGGAAAAATCTTTCTTGCAATTAAAACTGTTAAGGAGAAGAGTCAGGAAAATAAAACCGCTCTTCAAACTGTCTGTGACACGAAGCCTATTGATTTTGTAGCTGCGAACATGCAAAGTCAAAACCTTAGCAGGTACAAGCAGGCAGCCCTCTGTGCATTTGTGCATGTGTGTGTGTGCTCACCATTTTAAATATCACATCCCAAAGACATCAGACTCCTACAACACTAGGCCCTACAAACACCATGTGCTACAGTCATGTAGGGCAAGATAAAAGCATGGCTGCTAAGGATTTAAACATTGTCCTCCTTTCTTCTAGCACTGTTCTCACATTCCCCTCTGCCTTTCTCCTTGGATTTTCATTTGTAATTGTGCAAACCAGAAGCTAAAATCTCTCATACACTGCAGAAGAGATTAATATTCCTTAGTGGCATAATTGGCAGCAGGGGTGCTGAGCAAAGGAACTAGAAGCTCAGGTGGTCATGAACAGGACAGCTGATGAATTAGGAGAAGCAGGCTGACTCTCTGAGAGCTTGGGGCGGGAGAGGTATGCTTCAGCAGGAGGAGATTTAGACTCATTTTGTGCAGCCCCCACCTATTTAATTTCTTCTTACGAAGATCAGCTCAACTTTGGTCTTGCATGAAATGTCAGGGCATCCACAGAGCAGTGTCAAAGGACAAAGAGAGACACTCAGGCCTTGCACAGCCTGACTGGCCTGTGGAAGAAGCATCAGTTTTGACACTAGGGAGAGGGACCTAGTCCACATGTATAAATAGTATTTCTCACTAATTCTTGTCTCTTCATTCTGCAGGTCTTTTTCCTCCTGTGTTCTTGTAGCTTACTCTCTCTCTGTTGGACTGATTCCCAAGGAGTGGCCTTTCTGCAGGTACAGTCTTGTAACAGCTCTGAAATGTTAGTCACTGTTTTATCAGTGTTAAAACATTCTCAAGACAATCTTTTTAAGAAAACTGTCACTCAGCACATTCTCCAGTAATTCTCTCTGTTGCAGCAAGTGGGAAGATTAAATAAAACCTTCCATTCATGTTACTTATCTCACCTTGTTCTGCACCCAGGACCAGGGTGAGTCTGAGGGACCATGTCCCAGCTGTAAGGTATTTGTGTTTACATTGCAACAGTTCAGTACCTCTGCGCAACTTCCAGTAAGAAACACCTTTGTTTGTGGCTGATTTACAACACTGTGAACAATGCTCAAAGCACTCTGCAGAGACATTTTTGAAAGATTCACTTATGATTCAACTGGTGCCATTGTAAATCAAGAATAGCTCTACTAAGTTGATTTTATGTAAGATCTACATCACATTTGCATGCAGTAGTGATGGGAGACTTATGAGTACCTAGGAAGAGGAGTTAAGACACCTGACAAGTCCTATACAAATATGATCATTCATTTATTGGAGATACTGACACTCAAGTCATCTTGACGAAACTGAGTAGTCCAGATTAGATTCTAGGTCCCTTGAAATCTCTACAGATATTGCCACCAACACAACCAACTCAGGATTTCACAGAATACATATTTACTAGGGACTGCTTGCTAAGAGAATTCACATGCGTTTTAAATCATTCTGCAGTGATGAATAATTAATATCCAGAAAAGATTCAGTATATCTTTCTACAAGGAGACTGTCAGAAGCCTACTGGATCTGAAGATGATGCTCAAATATGAGTAATCTCCTGTTGCAGCAGCACTCCCTGTGCCTGCACCAGCGCAGTCCATGCTCCCTGTCCCTTTCTTGCCTCTGTGGTTTCCTTACTGGGGAAAAGATTTTATACTTAATAATGTCACTAAAAATGGGAGTTGCAGATACCATATCTGTCTATACCAGAGGCTGCTGCTGTCAGAGTGGGAGGGGAAGATGGAAAGGAGGTGACAAGATCCTGCACTGCCCCACAGAATATGGATGCCAAGAGGGAATTTTTATCTGGGGCAGTTCTTCAAAGAGAGAAGCATGGGAAATGAGAAAGGCAAAGAATAGGAACACTTGAGAGAGACAATACATTAATCCAAGCCAAATCTCCAGTAAATACTTTGCATTCATAACTGTTGTTTATGCATATCCACTTTCTCTGTCGTGGAGATAACATGTGAGTGAGAGGAGAGATAAACTGCATGACTATGAGCAGAAGCAAGCCATAATAGTGCCAGTTCAGATGAGCTTTGTCTTCTGAAATTGAGTAGGGAACCCTTCCTTCAACAAGGAATCTTTTTTAATTAGCCCTACTCATTTAGGCCATTGATAGCTAGCTTTGATCCTTCAGGTTCAGCAGTAATGTATAAAGATTCATGTTGCTCTGTTAAATTAAACACATGCTGAAAACATGGTAAAAACCCCAGTAAAAAAGCCATTAACTTTTCATAAGACTGGAGAGTGCCTTTGTAGAGAATCCATTTGTGATCCAAGGAGACCGTCATGCTGCCTTGTAACTGAGGGATACTTCATCAGAGTCTTATCCTGTTATGAGGCAGCTTTTAATTGACATCTGTGTCTTGTTCAAGGTGCTGCCTTTCTGATATGCTGCATTATATATAGCATTGTGATGGTCCTTTTGGAACAGTTTACTGATTTGAAATGTATGTTTTCAAGATATCTAGTTGTTTTGCTTCCACTTGTGACTCAAACAAACTACCAACTTCAATATTTCTAAAAAGCAAACACTATATGTTTGTGCTAATGGCATGGGAGACTAATTACATGTGAGGAGACAGAAAGGACAACCTGTCATGGAAATCTCTCTACCACTATTGAAAATGATAGTGCAGTACAAAATATTAGCCAACTTTCAGTGTGACAGTTCAACACTGTCATAAATGGTCATGAATGTGCCAGAGCTGGCTCACCCTGACAAACAAGACTGTTTGGGTACAGGTTTGAGTTAGGTGAGTGACTGAGGTATGTGATTGTGGGAGGGAGGTTTTCCAGTTGCAGCAAGAACATAAATCAGTTTGAATAGCAACAAGAAGAATAGAGAGTGAGGTTGCCTATTAGTTTAACAGGATATTGTGAATATAAAATTAGCAAAATATTTTTGTCTCTCAAACCACAAGATATCAAACTATTAAAATGGACTATACATATTTCTTCACACAGAAGTGTCATATAAGCTGTTGTTCCTTAAGTACCCCCTATCACAATCACTGTATTTTAACATCCAATTTACTCTGAGTGCTTTTAGATCATTAATTTCCACAGGACATGGATTTGCATATGTTTTATAGGTACTTTAACAAACCTAGCTGTATATATTGCTTGCCTGCTTAATTTGTTCTGTTTTTCTTATGTCTAAACCAAAAAACTGGACTGCCCACTTCTTCTTCCTTGTTCTCATTTGTTACCATACAATCACCGTTCAAGCTGGCAATACTTCAGACATTAAAAAGCCACAAACCCAGATTTGATCATTTTTCATCTAGAGGAAAACGGGGACAACCTGAAGGGTTTGATACTACCCAGGCCCCCCCATCTCCTCCTGTCTTGTATGCCTTATGTTACCTTTGCATGTCCAGGACAGTTTGCTGAGGCAACAAGGCTTTGGGACACAGTGAGATGCCCTCTTAGTGCTACAAATAGTCTGAGTGGCAATGAACAAGTTTCCAAGTAAGGAAATGTTAGTTTGGTTTGCAACTTAAAGATCCTTAATAAAATCTGAAAAATTAAGACATTTCCAGTCTCTCTATGGTAAATATTGTACAATAAAAAAAACTCTATCAAAGCAAAATTGGAAACAAGGGAAAGAAAGAGACAAAATGAATCCATGAAGGAGTCTACTTTCTATGCTCCAAAGCATTAAACTAAAGTTAAAATTCTGCAGGGAACAGTAACTGACAGAAGTATCTTTTTTTTAATTATTAGATGCACTGACATACTGACTACATGAGCCTCAAGTGTATTCAGCTTGCCCTGGCTGTTTGGAGTTCACTGCTACTTAACTTGCAGATTCACCGAGAAAAAGGAGGTGTTTCTTTCTGAAGCAGGTGATAAAGCTCTTGTAAATTTAGATCTTTCTATACATAAGGTGAGAGCAAACTCCAAGAAAAAAGGAGCAAAGCATAATGTTAAATTTGGCTGCACTCTGCAATGGGAAATAAGCACAATGATAGAGAAGCATATTTTGCCCCAGGCAAATAGCAGTCACTATTTAAAAAATTTAAAAGTTATGATTTAGACCCACGTAATGATTCCCTCCAAAATCACTAGAGTTATGTTAGTTCTATGTTGACTATGTTTTGGGCAGGATCTTTCTTCTAAGTGCTTTGTGTAGACCCCTCATGCCCTTAACTGTATCAGTCAGGCAATTTAGCAGATATCAACTTTCAGCTCTGCAGATCCCTCAGACCCCAACTCATCCTTGCCCAGACATCAGCTCTCATTCTGTCCCCATCTCTGCCTCTCCAGAAAGAAGCTCTGAAGGCTTGCTCCCTGTGTTGCCCAGGCAAGTAAGGGCTCACTCTGCTCACACATCTCTGGCATCCTTCCCTAAAAAGGTGAATACATGGCATAGGGAACCTGGAATCACAGAAATACCTGTCAAACAATTAATGCATTCGGGGTGATGCATTGTTAAAAAGGCAGTGCTATGTATGCTGAAGTTCACTGCTCAAGTTTATCAGCCAAACGCCACTTTTGGGGCAGCACTACTCCCATCAGGAAAAGTGAGGAGGGAATGAAAAAGGACACACACTGTCCTATTCCTTGGCAGTTCTTCTATAGAAGCCAAATCCTTACCTGATCCTACATAGGAAACAGGTCAGCCAGTGACAAGTGCTCCTCAGATAGCTGGAAAAAATAACTGATGACTAGTGCAAATGATCACAAGGGCATGCAAAATGAATTTTAGTAGTAATCTAAATATGAACTGACATATTTACATGGTATTTCACACCCTCCCACAGAAATTACTCTGACAATTATAATGCTAAGAAAGCATCCATGATAGAGTGAGACCGAGGATATTCAATTATATGGCCAGAACAGTAGGGTCTGACTGCCCCAAATTCACTTTGCTCTAAAGGGGATTCCATGAACGCATTAGCTCCTGCAGTTCAGAGGCAACGCCTGAGAAGCATAATGCAACGAGTTAGGCCAAAGAAATTTCTTTTTTCTTAAATCTCCTTTTTATCTTAATTTGCTAAATTCTTCACTTATTTTGCCACTTGACTTTGGTGAAATTCTGGCCAAATTCCAGTTTAGGAATTCCCTTCTGTGTCTCTGATTTCTTCCTCTAGAAACTGAAACAACTGCTGCTTTCGACCAGACAGAAACCTACAGTACTGAAAATGTATCCTAGAGGTGTGTTGTAAGAAAATTATGTTGGTAAAAAAGACAAACATCAAGGGAAAAAATAATTCACAAGGTATACAATTTTGTTTTTACTTAGCTTAAATGCATTTGTTTATGTGGTCTTGATTACTGTTATCATAAGACCAATTGCCTTCTTTTGTAATTTATGGTGTTATTTTAGTGGCTTTCAAACCTACAAGTAGTACATAATCATACATTAGGTTACTTGGAACTGGTCTATGGAGACATACTAAACAACAAAATATGATGACTTACCTCAAAAGCCTTGTCTAAGGTGAATGTTATCAAACAGAAATTGGTATTGATCTGGGGGCCAGTAAAACTCCGGAATGTTCAACAAGATACTTTTGATTTATGCTGGAATAAATAGAAAATTAATCACATCTCCAATTTATCACCTGAACAAAAGACAAATAAACCATCTTGGAATCCACAATTCACAATTCTGAATCAGAGAAGTCCTTGGAGTAATCCAGCCTACAGCAAAGCTGAACCTTAGCACAGCATTATAAAAGAGAAAACATCCCTACACGGTAGGTCATATGTTATTCCAGGGTCTCCTTCCTGTTGAATCACAACTTGCTTTGTTATTGCAGGATCACTTGTATATGTGGCTACTGATATACAGAGATCATTCAGGAGAAGAGTTAACAAGAAAAACTGTAATATCTCACTATATTAATTCTGCAAAAGCAAAAGGGATGCACAGGTCACAAAGTGAGTAGTTTATATGCAGTTGCACGATGCCAATGTGTTGGAGTGGGTCACTGTTAGTGCTTTGACCCCACTGTGGTGAGATGTGTCTCCTTTTGACAGATGAAAGCTCCGTGTCATACGAGCATTGCAAGGCCAAGCACAAGGGGTGTGGGATCTCTGGCATGCCAAGATGTCCTGCATTTCACCTGAAGAGTCCCTCCTCTTTCAGAGTGAAGGATCTCCTCTTGCAGGAGGTGCTTTCCTGCGTGGGAATCCCTTCAGCCTAGGGCTGCCTCTCCACCCAGCACTGCTTTGCTGGACATTCAGCTTGTCTCATGCATATTGCACAGCTGGCAGCTCTGGAAAAAACTAAATGCTGCCTTGTACCGAATGGTAACGTTGGAGTGGTGGTTTTTTTCCTAAATTAGGATTTCCCCTGCATAAGCTGCCTTCTTGATTTTCTGGTTCATATCAATCGTTTAGCTTACTTCCTCAAACAGGTTCTGCAAGGCTTTCTAGCAAAAAAAAAAAAGTGTATAGATGTATTTATATGCATATATACACAGAATTATAGTGAGAGTGTGGAGCAGGGCTGACATGCACCCACACATTGGCCGCTCCCTTCAGACACTGCTGCCAAGAAAAGAGCCTGAAATGTGGCCTGTTTCCCCATCACCATGGCAACGTCGAGTGGGAAGAATTTCCTACAAGGCATCACACTGAGCCTCTGTGAGATGCTGCCAGGCTGCGGGTGACCCTGGACCAGGAGCAGTGCCTACCGTGTGCTGCCAACACCCCTCACCCTCCCACAGCTTCCCTGCTTGCCAGACACTGCTGTGACTTCTCCTGGAGGCCCATGGGCTCTGGCACTTGCAGATGCTCAAGGCCTGCCCTAGCATGGGGCTGGAGGAAAGCATGGCAGCTGCCTGTGAAGGGTGGTGGGGATAGAGAAGATGGAGGGAGGGGCCCCAAGCAGCTGTCCTGCTGCCTCCTACCTGCACTACCCTCACCGTGGCCCACCTCCAGGATATGGACTGGGGAACAGTTTACCTGAAAAAAACCTGAACAGTCATCTACCTAGACTTCTGTGAGGTCTTTGACACAGTCCCACATGACATCCTTATCTCCTAACTAGAGAGATGTGGATTTATTTGATGGATGACTATTCAGTGGATTAGGAATTGGCTGGATGGATGTAGCCAGAGACTTGTGGTAAGCGGCTGTATGTCCAGGTAGAGGCTGGTGATGAGTGGTGTCCATCAGGGCTCTGTCTTGGGACTGGTGCTCTTTAATATCTTGATCAATATCATAGACAGCAAGACTGAGTGTACTCTCAGCAAGTTTACTGAGGACAGGAAGATAAGCTGTGTGGGTGAAACAAGAGAAGGAAGAGATGCCGTCCAGGATGGCCTAGATAAGCTTGGGAGCTGGGCCCATGAGAACCTCATGAGGTTCAATAAGTCTAAGTGTAAAGTGCTGCACCTGGGTCAGAGCAATCCCAAGCAAAAGTACAGACTGGGAGATGAACTCATTGAGAGCAGCCATGCAGAAAAGGATTTCCTGGTTCTGATGGATGAAAAGCCGGACACAGCCCAGCAATGTGCACTCTTAGACCAGAAAGTCAACCATATCCCGGGCTGCATCAAAAGAAGCCTGATCATCAGGTAAATGGAGGTGATTCTGTCCCTCTACTCTTCTTTTGTGAGACCCCACTGGAGCAAGTTCAGAGGAGGGCCACCAGGATGATCAGAGTTCTTGCTCAACCTTGGGAACAGAAGCCTCTGGAGGGACCTCAGAGCACCTTCCAGTAACTAAAGAGGATCTACAAGAAAGCTGGAGAAGGACTTGTTACACAGGGCATGTAGTGACTGGACAAGGGGGAATGATTTTAAACTAAAAGAGGGGAGATTTAGATTAGATGTTAGGAGGAAATTCTTTATTTTTTGAGGGAAGTGAGGTAGTGGAACAGGTTGCTCAGAGAAGTTGTGGATGCCCTGTCCCTTGAAGTGTTCAAGTCTAGGCTAGATGGGTCCCTGGGCAACCTGGCCTGGTGGAAGGTGTTTCTGCCCATGGCACAGCGATTGAACTAGATGATCTTTGAGGTCCCTTCCAATTCAAACCATTCTATGACTGTATGCTATGATAATGCATTTTAAGCAGTATGTAGGTTCACTGAAGTTATTTTTTACTTCCTCCTCTTACTTCTGAGTAACATCTAACCACAGTAATGGAAATTTAAAACCTTTTATTTGCTTTAAGGCATGTGCAGAAGTCTAAAATCTGGATAAGCAATTAATAAAAGCTTATCCACTCTCTATTATACCAAGCCATGTCTGTGTCCCTGACAATCTGATGATTACTGTAACAGGCTGAGATTGAAACTCACTATGACCCAGGTATAAATACCTTCTTTTAAACTTGGATATTTCTTCCTTGTGTGAACAGGCCTTGTGTGTATGATCTGGTATTAGTGAGCAAAATGAGTAGTGAAGTGAGAAAATGCATAAATGCATTCTCACAGCTACCTTAGGGACCATTGCAGAGAAAGCCTGCATAATGTAAATTCTGATCCACAGAAAAATGTCCAAGCCATCCAGTGACTTAAATGTAAGTTACCTCCTCCAAGCAAACCAGCACCAATGCACTACCTGTTCCTATCAATCCCCTCTTAAACCTTTTTAGTTCTCCCACAAAGGAGTGCTGAAGGTGAAACTCAGCCCTTATTCAGACACAGTGAATCCACTCAGGGAAGACATGCTGTGGATTCCCAGCTGCTGGAAAAAGCTGCACTGGAAAATTTGGTACCAGGGAATTCAACTCCAGAATACAGATGAAAAGGATTTTCTTAACTCTGTCGCTTTGCAGAATATTTTTTTCTTTACTCAGGCTTCTATATTTATTTCTTATTTTATTGAAGTCATTACCTCAATTTCTTGTGTCTCCTTCTCCCTGTTCTTCCATCTCTTTTTGGCAAAGTCCTTCAGCATAGTCCTGATACCCATGCAGCCCAGGCTCTTGTCTCCCCTGGGATTCTTGACAACATCCTGCTCTGTTTACACCAGCAACTAATGTGTTCTCAAAGACAGTTTTCAAACATTTGCGAACAGCTCCTTAGAGGAGAACACAACTGCGATTTTTGCTTTACTGCTCAAAACTAACAGAGTAGTTCTATAATACTAAAACTAAGGAAACACAATTTCCTAGGAATTTGTGCCTAATGGTTGATGTAACTCTTGCCTTACAGGCCCGAATTCTGAGCAAAGCTGACTCCAATTGAAGGAAATTCATGGTTGCTTTTTCCTGTGTGAATTCTCTGATGCATAAAATCAGGGGCTTCACAATGCAATCCTCCTTCTCAGTGGAGACACTACCACTGTCTTTCTCCTTTACTTGTATGACAAATCACGTAAAGAATTCAGGATATTTAAATTCAATGTCAGCCATGTCACAGTGACTGCAGTTGGATGTGGATTAAAAATCCAGATAAGGTGAATCAAAAGACAGACACCACCTGTCTCAACCTTCTTTTTACTTAGGAAATCCAGCTGACATCTAAGTTTGTCAGCTTGCCTAATGTGTTCTATAATAGCAAAAGCAAAACTTACAGGAGTTTGAAGAAGGGGCTGGAGTAACAGCACTCTTGTGCAGAACTTCATTGGATTTTGCACCTTTTCTTTTAGATATAAAAGTAAATAAAACCTAAACAAGGACCACTGACTACCATATTTCACCAAGGTACCTGTACTGTAAATACCAAATCTGTACATAGAGATTTTTTTTTCTTAACCGGAGGATTGCTTGCTTCTTTTTTTTTCTTTAAACTGGTAGAACTTTGAAATGCTATATTCCAACTCTTGGGGCTAGACAAAAGCTCAATACAAATAACAGTCCACCACATCTTAACAGCAGCCAAACCACAGCTTGTTCAGTGAAGAGTGGTTATTTCCTGATTTCTACCCTAGTCCATCATCTTTCAATTATTTTCAAGAGTGAACAAAAGAGCCCAAATAAAATATTTAAAGGCAGAATACTGTCTGGTAATAGCTGCTGGCTGCTTCTCAGGCAGAGGAACAATTCTGGCATGCAGTTAGGCACATGATTTGCCTGTCATGACTTACACAAGGCTCATCAGAGAAATCACACTTGTAAGGAATCACAAAATTTGTAAAGGCCAATGAGATTATTAGAGCTATTTAAACTTGTCTCCTGACCAGCACAGCTGATGCAATTATATCCAGGTTGCATTCAGGTTAGCAGCCCGCAGCTGCATGATGTTAAAAACACATAAGGTTATCACTAGGAATCTCTCCATCAAGCTCATTTACCATGCCTAGTCATTTCCTGACTCTTCCCCAAAATTACAGATCCCAAACTGGGTTCTTGCTTAGCGCCATATTCAGAACAAATTGCCCTGGTGTTCAAATACCTCTTTTTGTGTACTGAGGTTAGGCTTTTTGCCTTATGCTCTTTGTAGGAAACTACATTTAGTTGAATATCAGTGTTGACTCCCAAGGGCCTTTTACTAATCAGAGCTCAGATTTCAGTCCTTCTTTTTCTAATCATGGCCTTGTATTTAAAAGCAAAGACAAAAGATAGTAGACAGTTGCTGATTATATCCTGTCTACTCTTACCTTTGGATTTTTAAGGATTAAGGGTAATTCTTTGCACCCCAATAAAAGTCCACATTTGTCTAAGCTACAAAAATAATCAGTTGAACATGTTAAAAGTCTTTTCTTATATGAAAAGGCTTCCTAACTTGCTCAGTGCAATATTGAGAAGCGTTGATAACATACAGTGGTTAGAATAATACAGATCAACGACAAGAGTATCAGAAATCTACTTAATTTTGTTGGTGGAGTGAGTGCAAGAGCTTTCACTGCAAGGCATCAAGCTGTCATACCACTTTCAAGCAATGGTATCCTTTCAGATGCCACAGTGGAAAGAATCCATGTTCGAAGGGGGGAATTGTTGTAAGAGCGATTTGCTGTAAAGGGAATTGTGCAAGTAGCTCAGTCCATCAGGTCTGACAAGGGAAACAACACACTTATTTTTCTGTCAGATAAGGCTCCACTTGTAGAATTGACTGAAGATGACTTAAAGCAACCTCTGATGACAGGAAAACCATTCCTGTGGCATTACAGTATTCCAACATCCACAGCTCCTGTGGCAACCCCTAGTGACAGCTGGACTAGCACCGTAGCATGCTGCAGTGGCTTCACTCTTTCCTGCATACTGGGCACAAACAAGCAAAGCTGGTAATATTGAAGTTTCACTCCCCTCCCCTTCTCCCTCCTCTGCTCTGCCGCAGAGCCCTGATAACCAGGACTCAGGCCAAAGGAAAGACATCTGTATTCAGCAGTAACAAGGACAAACCTTGTCTCCTTTTGCTGACAGAGTGTGACCAAGAACAGCAGTGAGCTTGAGAAAAATCCCCATGAAAGCTGCATAGATTCAAGCAGAAAAATGAAGAGCATTTTTCATCTAGCATGCATTCAGCTCCTTCAGGAGCATAACACCACACTGATGTGTTGTCAAGAGTGTGGCAGCTCCTCTGCAGAGATATTTGAGTGAGCTGAATCAGTAAATTTTATTTAACTGTCAGCCCTTCCTACAGCACAGTATCAAAGTCAAGAAACGAGGCTTCATCCTCATCTGACTCTCAACAAATACTGGCTGAAGGGGTACTTCAGGCATGGAGAAGCCGAGCTAGGGTTTGGAGGATTGCTAACAAAATTAGTAGTGTATCAACAATGTCTGGTTTTCCAAAAGAGCTGAGAACACCCTAAGAAAGTGAAGACCCTACATGGAGCTGGGCAGGAACAATCACTGGCAGCAACTTTTGGAATTTTTCCGTCTGGAGGTTTGCATGCTGTCAACTGAATTCTCAACGTTTAAATTTGGTCTTTGAGGCCAAAATATGAACCCACTTAGTTCACTCAGTCTAAACTTGCTTTCTGAGCAACCCATTGAGTCTCTCTGCTTCAAGACAAAATACAGGACAGTGATAGTCCTCGGTATAGCCAGGTTATCCTGCTGAGAGGTAGAAAAATAGACTGCACAGTTGCACTAGCACTTGAATCTATTTCTAGTGATTTATTTATAGGCAAAAAGGCAGGAAAACTGTACTCCTAGCTCCATTCAAAAATATCAATTGGCTATAAATGTTCCCAGCTTTCCACCAAGGAATATTTTTTCCCACTCCTTCCAACCTCTCTGCAGGTAATGCTATCTTGTACTGTGTCTCTAGATGTACCCCTTGCAAGCATATGTTGTCAACAACGAAGAAAATAAATGCTTTGACAGGCTGTTCTCCACCACTTTTCTCTATTAGGAGAGAAATGCTGGTTATAGATCGGTTAATTATTACACTCAGTGTTATCCTTTCGGGAAGCAATGATGGGTTACTTTCAAGACTGGTATTGCAGATAAACTCTTAGGGCTCTTCTTCTTACCCTACAGCTAGAAGTCCTTGAGTGGCTCCTTCCTGGGCAGCCTTTCTGAAGAACTTTTCAAACAAAAATTCCTTCATTTTGGTGAAATCCTTTTCTTGCTGGACTGTAAAGTTTTGAGTTTGCTTTATTTTGTTTTATTTGTTTAGTTGCTTTATGCCTCTGAACTGATGGCCTGCAACATTCAATGCCATTTTAGAGACTAGATTCACATGACACCTTGCAAAACACAAACTGTTTTCTTCTGAAAATTGTTCCTGTTCATGTGTTATATCTCTTCAGCCAAAAAATAAAGTAAGTCATCCCACAAATCTGCAATTTTTTATATACATGAGACACAGAGCTAATCTTGGCATGTTTCAGCATCTGGATATGAATAACTTGCCTACCTCAAAGGATTTTTGAGGCAGAGTATTATCATATGCATTACCAACATTAAAATCCATTCTATCTTAAACTGTCTCCAACCCATCCAAGTAGGCCATCATCATAATCAAGTCAGTAGGATACGGTCATTTCTTGCCTTCTGCTCCATCTTTGTAAGTGATCTCTAGGAGATAGATTTGGAGAAAGGGAGAAACTAACAATTTAAAACAATTTTAAGTGTCTATCTATTGATCTGGCACAAGTGCAGTGGCATTTTCCTTAAGACTGACCAAGAACTAAGTGATTATATATAGAATAATTCATTACTAATAATCAAATGTTTTTCTTACTTTTATTGGGCATACATGCCTGTTTTGTTCACCTTGCAAGGTGCAGGAGGGTGGAAAAAAAATGTTCTGCACCTTACATGACTCCATTTCCAGTAGCATTGAACCCAGAGGGGTTACAAATTCCATAGATCCTGCCAATGAGCTGCTGCACAAGACCCTGCATCCCTGCAGCTAGACATGTCCCAATGCTGGTCCACTGGGATAGCTGGGGAAGCACCGGCTGTTGCAGGTTCTGGTGCCTTGCACCATGCCAGGGTGCCACACCATGCTGCAGGCAGGTTCCGACCTGGAAAACTGCCCAAACCTGATGCTGCCCAGCTGCACGAGCTGGCAGTGGTGTTTCCATTGGTGTTCCCTCATGCAATCAGCCCTGCCGCAGAGAATGCAGCCCCAGTCCCAGTACTCGGGCTGGGCATGAGCCACCTCGTGCACCTGTTCCAGCAGCTTAGGGGCAGGCTGGGCCCTGCACAACCCCAAAGTGGCCCCATTGCAAACCTTGCTCAGGTCACAGCTGAAAATCACACTCTCTCCCAGGGAAAGCGTCCGTCCTCGCAGTCCGTGTCCCCCATACCCTCCTCAGGGTGCCACAGTGTGCTATGGCCAGCTCCTCCACAGCCTAGGGGAGCAGAGGGGCAATGTGGGGCCACTGGCAGTGGCTCCCCAAAGGTAGCTCTTTGCCTCTGCTTGGCAGAGGGAGGCAGGAGCCAGGCAGCCTGGCACGGTGGTCGAGCCAGGTGTGGTGGTGGGCATAGAGGACAAGGCAGATCCCCCCTGTGAGTGCTGCCACTGCCTGCTCTGAGTCACTGCGTCCCACCCCTACACCAACATGTCTCTTAAAGAGATGACTGAGAGTGTATGATTTCCATATCGATGAGCCTCCCTAACGCAGCCTACCCCAGCTCTTCTTTCCCCTCACATTAGCAGGAAACTTACATGAAATGAATTATTAAAACCTGTGTTACAAACACCTTAGGATTTCTTTTTTTTTTTGTCTTAAGCAAATGTGGAGGCGGTGAGGTAAAGGCATGGCTGGCTGCTCTGCAGCCTTTCTGCAGGGATCAGCTGCTTCCACTGTGCCTCATCACTGGCAGAAACATGGCACTGCTTAGCAAGTTCTTCCAGGTGGACCAGAAAATGCTTTTTCTCCTTCTTCCATTTGCTTTTTCAGCCCAGCTTCTCTGGCAGTAGGTCAGCCTACAAGGCAGACAGGCCCTCCAGAGAGACTCATAGCCATGGCCACTGACCTCCCTCCCCAGCCCTACTGACTCCTCTGTCTTGGCATAAATCCCCTGTAATATTTTTTCTTTTTCTTTCTGTTTTTTTTTCTTTTTTTTTTTTTTTTGAGATACATCAGCTAAATATCAGCTTTTTAACGCCTATCGGTGGTTTTTGATAAGAGCTTTTGGTTGTATGTCATCCGTGAAAACCAAGTTTTACACATTCTTATACAAAGGATGTCCACAAAATCCATAATCACAGTACTATTTAATAAAAAGTCAGTTTCCTCAGTCTTCTTGCATAAAAAGCTTCAGCATGTTCTTGGTTTTCTGCCATACGTAACTCAGTAATTTGAGGTTTTCCACTGCTTACAGAACATCCTCTTGCTCACAGAAATCAAATTCTTGGTTGTTTTCCCTTTAGCCACTGCTTTGGGCAATTGCTTCAGCTACTTAAATCATTTTGCTCAACAAACGGACTTCGATGTCAAATGTCAGATAAATAAGAAGACAGAGGACAATATTGTAAAAAGCACTCAGGTTCTTGTGGACATAAAACAGTATCAAGCAGAATTTCAAACAGAAAATCGCTAGAGAGGAGCCTTTTTGCTCAATGTAGAAAGCTCAAGCACTTTGGTGGGACACAGAGGTCAGGTGGAGGTCTTCACATCATTCTAGAGTAGGCAAAATTATTCAAGAAAGGTTTCTGATGTAGTTTTGACAGTTATGAGTAGGAAATTCACTTCTGTGAATATTCTGTATCACTTAATTAAAGCAAGTTATTTTTGTGGACACTTTTGGCCATGAACCTTTTTCTTGAATATTCATTGATGATGGGAGGAAAGGCATGAACAGAATTCATGGAAATTCATTTAAAATCTGAATGACTGTGCTTGAGAAATTTTTATTATATTCATTGCCTATTTGTTACGTATTTTTTATTTCTAATGATGGCTTGCTTGCCTAAAGATAGAAACAGATGCACAGCCACTCACACAGCATAACAATTGTTCAGTTATGGCTATAACTAGTTATTCATATTATAGGAAATCCCTCTAGAGTTTTTCTTCAGTGAGTTTGCATTGATTGATTTGATAATAATAGGAAATCCAGCTGAACAGTGGCACATTCTGCCCTAGATGTGGTCCTGGGGTACATTTCTAAAGGCACATGTGGACTAGAGCTGAGAGACAAGAACAATCCCTGCTGTGCCTCCAATATTGCTGCTTTCTGAGGCCTAGAAAAGATGGCAGGGATGAAAGAAAAAGCACTAAAAGCAAAGAATATTATGTAGCATATACTACTCTGGAGGCTGTGGGCTGATTTAGGCAGTGGAAACTGCCCTGATGTATGCCAGTCCCTGATATAGCTTGAAATCCTCAGGCACAATGATGCCTTAAACTTTCCCCAAATCCCTAGGCAATGAAATGATTACCCTAAAGCCTCTTTGCCTCTGAAGATGAAGCATGGTCCCAGTTCAAGAGTCTTCTCTTACAGCACTGGAAAAATGCTCAAGAGAACTAAGCAGAAATCCCAGGGCATTTGAGCAGATCCTAGAGGACTCAGACATCAAGTTAGGACAAAGACAAAGCTTTCTGATCTTCTCACTCTATTAAACTGCACTCTTTCAGAGCCTGAAATAGCAAAGCAATGCCTAAGGGTACAATGGTGCAGCCTCTACTGGGATTACAATACATCAGTTATTTCAATACTTCTAAAAATATTTAAAAGAAGACCAATCTCGACCCAGCTTTGTGGGGGGAGGGGGGGAGGGGGCAAGAATGAAAAGGGGTTTGTATTTGTGCTTTTATCTTATATTTCTATATTGAATGTACCATTATGGATATTGTCTATATATGACTTGTTTCATTATCCAGAAACAAGACTATTTAGGCCTGGTTAGATGAGCATCAGAGCTGGCTTTGTAAGAAGCATAGTCCAAGGATGCTGCTATGGGCAGGGCCACAGAATGTTAGTGTTGTGTTAGCAATAATAGCAGTAGTCAAAGGGAGCTCATCTTGGCCTTTGTTCATTTACTTCATTTACAGAAAAGACTTTTGCTACAGAACAAGAATTCAATACAAAACTAACAGACCACAGTAAAATACCGGACCAGATGGGGACCTAATCCGAGAATATCTGTCTCATTTGACTTCTGTCTGTTTGTTTCTTTACCTTATAAATGGATAATAGCATCTGTTCTCCCAGTGCCTGATGAGGTGGCCAAAACCATTAGAGACTGATGTGTCTGAGAGAGGTGCACTGGCAGGGCAATGCATGCTGCGGTGTTCCTGCCCTGGTAACTCAGTGCCAGAGTCTGCTCGTGGGATGGGAATGGGCCAGGAGTCTGGTTCTGTGGTGCTCGTGCTGCTTCAATTCTCTTCCAGACTTCGGCCACTCCTGGTCGCATTCCCATGCCACAAGTAGTTGTACACCACTGCAGCAAGCAGCTGTGCTGTCAGGCACTCAGGCTCTGGGCTTTAGTTTCTTAAGACGGAAAGAAAGGAACATGGCATAGCAAAAATGAGCAGTTGAACACAGTGTGATGCCCCACATTTTCTGAAGGACAGGCCTTGGCATTTAACTGTAATGCCAGAGGTAGAATTTTCATCCTGAAAGGATGAATTACATTCTGATATGAATGAAAAAATTTCCAAAATTCTACTAGACAAGATTAAAAACATTTTAAAGGGCAATCCCTTACGATGTTTTTAGTCTAGCCTAAATGAAACACCTCCTCCCCTATTGGCAGATTATTCTATAACCATTCAATGTATTTTCCTATGGTTTTCCCTGAGGGAACTGATCTTTGAATAGGGAAAGTCCCAGAAGCTGGCTAACACCAGCTATGCTGGTAAGTGAAAATCTTTATTCCTAAAACCAAAGGGGGTCTTATTATTTATCTACCATTTCTGTCTGTTTTGTTCTCTTCAAAAGTCAAACCACCTAGTTCATCAGGCTGGTGGACATGTGGTCACATGGGCATGTTGGTCACTACTTAAAGACCTCCAGTACCCAGAGATGAACTGAACACATTTACCAAGGTTAATTGGTCTGACTGCTATTGGTCTGTCTCCAACTTTGTAGGATTGTAAAAATGCAGAATGAATATTTTTACGTATTCTAGCACACCAGCTATACATACATACATTCCCAGGCTCACTAGAGGTTCTCACAGATGGAAGCATACAAGGAGCAACACGCAGAAATGTGAAGCATCTTGAATTCAGTTCCTGCCTTGCACATCTGCAGCCCCAGGGAGAAAAGAAACTGAACTGTGAGCCTGATAGCCTCCTAAGCTGTGAAAAAACAGATCTTTAAAATGTAATAATCTTCAAATACCTCCAGCTGCTGTTCTCTTTCACCAGTAACAGTTTTTCTCTTTCACCAGTTTCACAGTAACAAAAGCAGGTAAAACAGATGTGAATTCCCCACAGCTAACTTTCAAAAAAATCTGTTTTGGGAAAAAGAAGAGTTATCCAAAGGAAAAAGAGACCTATGCAACCTCTAGGATCTTCTGGAAGCTATGGTTGTATGCTTACACTATGTGTTGCTATAGTAATGTCTGTTTCCCATTCAAAATTCACCCTGTGCTGAATGGGTTTTGTGGAGCTAGCCCTTTGTCTTTCCATTCTAGAAATAATCAGATCATCCTATGCCACATGTAGTACACCTGTCATCATACTAAGAACACATTGAAGATAAAGGGAAGCTCCTTTCCTCACAAATGTGGTATTTGAAAACTAGGGATTTTTAAGAAGAGGAGGCAGCACCCAAGGGTCAGTGGCCACTTACTGGCTCACTCTAACTAGCCAGTCCTTTGGGGTGGTTTCCATTTCTGGACAACTTAACCTGTCTTATGACAGGAATGCAATCCTGGACACTCCAAATCTCCATAGCTGCCTGGCACTGCCTGCATGTTCTTACTCATCCTGCTTGCATAATGTGTTGCTCTAGTGTTGTCAGCGAGCACTGTAATAATTGGCAGAAACAGCCTCTGCTTTGCTGAGCTGCTCTGAGCTGACAGGGGAGAAGTTGTCTCCCCAGGCCAGCATGGAGTCATATGTAGCCAGATCCTCTGACTGCAGGATTTCCACTATGATATTGATCCTGTTGTAGGCACTTCTATAATATCTTTTTTATTGTTTAGGCCCTGCCTGGAGATTGTGTTTGGCTCTAAGGCCTTCTGACTGCCAGTCATCCCTGCCAAAGAGGTATTGTGCACTTCCCCCCTCATGGTGTACATTTCTGAGGGGGGTGAGATGTGGTGCTGGGTTCAGTGTCAACATGTGAGGAGGTGAGAATATGGCACAAAAGGATCCTATGAAGTTTTGTATCACTCTGGTGAGGATAAACCCCACCTTTCCCCAAGTAAGCTGTACCTGGTGGGTAAACATGCAGGTTAAAATACAGAGATTGGCTTAAAACAAAAAATGGTACCTCCAAGCAGTACAGCATAATTACTTAGTGGGAGCTTATAGGCCTCATATACTTTCCATCTAAAAAATCCTAACCTTTTGGGTTCCTTCTATCTACTGATAGGTTTAGCCTGGATCTCTTGTGAACAGCTTGTATCAACAGGGAGCCTGGCATAGAGTGCTAAGAGAAGTATTTATATCACTTAGTGGCACTGTGAGTACACTGCCGTGCACTTTGAAGTTGCTATGTTAGCTGCAGGATGTACCGTGTCCCTTCTACTGCTTCTGAAAGACTGTCCAACACTTGAATTCATGAGGATTACATTATTAATGTTATTCTTAGATTTTCCTCAGTGGGATATCCAGTGTTCCCACTAATCCTGCCATTGGCAAAAAGCTGCAAGTATAGGGCTTATTTTGTCATGGAGACACCAGGAAGAAATGGCTACTGCTGATGCAGACCATGAACAGACTTTTCAGTCCTTGGTACTGGAGGATTGCAGAACTTCCAGCCCACAAGGGCTCATGGATGGGGTCAATCCCCAGAAGATCCCACCTGCTTCAGAGAAAAGGTTTTATTTGCATGTTTCTGTTCACCACAAATATGTCCTTGTCACATTGACTTCAGCACAGTGGTATTTCTGTCCACTGAGAGACTGTAATTTCTCTGACAAAGAGCAGGAGCTTTTTTCGTCACTGAAGAGCATGCCATGCTGTGGCTTGGGACAGAATAGAACAGTGAAGGTGGGTAAAACTGCCATATTCTTTTTGAGATGTGACCACTTTGAAATGTAACCTGTACACAAAACAAAATTGCTAGACTTAGAAATCGCACTGGATATTTAATGTCCTTGGGTGGTTATGAACTCTGTTGCGCATTTCATATGTTATAAGGCTTCAATGTTGCCCAAATGTTCCTTACAACTTCAGGTATTTGATGGTAATTGCAAGTTCAAACTCAGCTGATTACCTACAACTCAGTCTTTCAAAGCGCTGTTCACTATGAATCCCATGCAGTGAAGCCCATCTCCAAGAACATGAGTAAGAATTAGATGATCTAGTATTACAGTGTTTTACTTAAAGTCAATGGAATTGACTTGTATGGTATCAAGAACCAGTTCATCAGGTCTCTACTCCATCATGGATGCCTTGTTAGCCTTGCCTCTTTCTTGGAGCTTCTTCCTACGAGCCATTTGCACTGTGATTCTGCCAGTTGTTGCAAATAAAGTCCAGATAACACAATCTAATATTTCAGGATCTTTTTGTGTTTAAAAATCTTAGTTTACAGCAAGACCACTTCACCAAATTAAAATAAAAGAAAAAATACTGTCAACCCCCCTTAATAACTGTGTCCCTTTCAACATATTTCTTTCTGCTTGTCAGCCAGAAAGGATGAAATATGGCAGGTTTTTTTATTTGACACACAATAATCTGTGAGTGACTTGTGTAAACTACATTTCTTTTAAGTTCATCTTTGGAGTAAAGAAAGACTAAGTAACTATTTAAATGAAGAAGGATGTTTACAGGCTTGTGGGAAATACTATCCAGTGAATTAAGACCCCACTAGCAGAGACAGTATAGTATGGTGCAGGAGCTTATTAAAAATGAGACCAGAAATTCAATCTGTGTCATGTATTTTTAATTAAAAAAAATCAAAATTGGAGTGTAACAGAAAAAAAAAAATCTCCTTTTAAGAAATAAAACCTCAGATACCACAGTCCAACCACAATAAATTAAGCTAACAGCTTTAGAAATATCTCTGAGCCTTTCATAAGGCTGTGTTACTAATAGGTTGTTGGGACAGGCTTCTTCTGAAAAATCATGAATCTGCTGCACAAGCCCTTTTCAAAATAAGAAAGTCTACTTCCCTGAGGACACAGGCATTAAGACAGCACTGCAGAACTACACATTTTGCTCAGCATTATCCTCAGCCCACTGACACATTCTCCCCCCCCTCCATGTTTGCTGCCTAGTGCCTTCTTAACAGCCTCCTCCGGATGCCTACACTGATGGCAGAGGATGAGGGGAGGCAGGGGCACAGTGCATGCTCCACATTTGCCATTGTTTCCACCAGAGGTTCATTCGATGTTTACTGTCAGGTAGCGCTGTGTATGTGAGGCTTTACCATGTAGCGTAGACAAGGCTACTGGTAAGAGCAACTGGCAGAGATTTAGTTCCATTAATCATAACACAATGTCAATGATAAGACTGTTTCTGACCTCAGTAGAGCCAAGATTTCAATCCAGACACTCTAAGCCTGATCAAAGCAAGTCTGCGTGAGACAGTGCTTGAATTATCAGCAGAATCCTTCTTGAACAGATGAAAGAAATAGTGAAAATATTTGGATCAATGCCTGCACTCTGCAGACGGGGAATTAATGAATTTCCACTCAATCCTGCAAAAACAATCATTGAGTGGCATTGGTTTTCCACCTATAAAGTGGGAATTGTTACATCTGAGCACACAATTTACAGCTGTGAGGACTAACAATAGAGCTTGAACCAGGTCTGGTGTAGGTGAAGGGTTATGCAGAATTTCTTCAAACCATGCCTTTAGTCAGCACCATGCTGCTGAGACGCAAATTCTGCAGAAGGTATATAAATACCTGTAGATTTCAATATGCAGAGAAGGCAGCTCTGCAGGTACCCAATATTGGAATAGAATTCAGGAACCATTATGTTAGTATCACTAGCTAATCCGGTCTTCACTCAGCAGTTAAAAAAAGTAATGCTGGAAAGCTCCACTTTCAATATCATTTTCTTTCAGATTCATTTTGCCAGCATAGTCTAAATGTTTGAGACTGTGTATGCAGGAAGGAATTGCAGCTGAGAAAAATATTAAAAACACCTTGACAAGCCCTGACTCATTATTAATTTATTTTTTTTTTACAGAATTGTCAGAAATGAAAAAAAGACTAGAAGCTAAAGTTATGGCTTTAAACCTCAATTTCTGTCTTTATTAATGCACCAGGTACAGATTTTTGCACAACAGTGGTCCCCGGTCCACTGAAATGAAAGCTTTAATGGGGTTCAGTTGAAGACCTAAACTATGTATTTTTCATGCTTTACAATGGTTATTTACTGCAAACAGCACTCTTGTCTTCCCTTTTGTTTATCAATAATGCCCTCCCCTTTGATAGTTTAAGAATGACTGTGAATTCCACATTTTCCTTCTTATTTGTTTTTTGGTCTGAAAGAGGTATTTAATCTGGCATAAAATAAACAGACTCAGTTGCTCTCAGTTACTTACTAGAATAAATTCTCCATATTTCAATGAAGTCCAGGGCCTGTTTTTTCCTGCACTTACAAAAAGTAAGTGTGATTTTACACAAAAGTAAGTGTGATTTTACACAAAAGTAAGTGTGATTTTACACAGAAAGTGTGATTTTACACAGAAAGTGTGATTTTACTGATATAAGTGGAGAACTGCAGCTGGATCACCAGGAGCCCTGCAGGCTCAGGTACCACGTGTGAAGGGTGTCTCTCTGATCCAAATTAAATGCAGAGCCAGATTAACACCACTGACAGCAGCTAGATTATACATGCACAATGACACCCCAGTCAGTCACTCTGATCTACACCTTACACATAACAAATCATCTCTGTCAATTATATTTCAGTAATGTATTATTAAAATACTTTCTATAGTATACAAAGCAGGAATGAAAACAGTATGATGTGCAAGGGAAGAAAATTGTTAAATATTTTAATTAGCCAAATATTATAATGAATAATCTCCATTTTAGAAATGATGGAAAGATCCTTTTTTTCCCTCAGAGCTTTAAGCCCTCCATTTTACTCCTCCTTTGTCAACAGCATTAAAAGAGTGAGTGAATACCCAGAAGTAGGTCAGGATTGCTAATATCCAAGGATACCATGTTTCTGTGGTTACCTTAGCGCTCCCTCCCTTTCTCCCTCTCCCTCCCCCTCTCAAACCAAAGCACAGCCCCCACACCACCGCTCCACACCAATGCTGCATCACCGACTTCAGAACTGCTGCGCTCAGTTTACACCCACGTTACCACACAGGGTCTGCACCAGAGCTCTGGGCTCAGATCCAAACCCGTGATGCCCACAGAAAGAAGAGCTGTGAGCTGCAGGGTGTGGGTCTAGGTGCCACACTGTGTTGGTCAGGCTGTCTGTCCCCTGCCATGCTGCATCAGCACCTTCCTTGGATGATGGACAGGAGACAGCAGAAGACCTGCCAGAGGTTGGTACCCTAAGACCCCTGGCCCAGCTGCACCTGATGTGGTGCTTAGATGGGAACAGGCAGGCTGGCAAGTGCAGGGACACCCCATCAGCCCACAACACCACCCAAACTCAATCAGAGAAATTAGGTGCAATTCTTTGGTGTCAATGCAGCCTTGATACCCTCACGTGTGACTAAAGGGGATGTTTCTCTCACACACGTTCCAGATAGGATGACATAAAATAGGCTGAGGCTGTGGACATGGAAACAGAGAGGCAAAGATTGAGGCATAAACACAAAGCAAATCACGCCGTGGCAGTTGTGTACAAAACAGGTCGGCTGTTCATTTGAAAGCGTGAGAAAGGCTGTGCTCAGAAAGCCAGGCTTGTGAGATGTGACAATTTAGCACTGATTCACCGTGGGGTAAGTTTGCCACAAGTGGGGCTAGGCCATGGTGATTTAAGGACTCTGCATTGATTTACATTTGGGCAGGCTTTGTACGAAGCTTTTGTTTAACTGGGATGTTCTTTCCCTGTTTTTTGAGTGGACACTTGGGGTGGTAGAAGTTGTGAGACAAACAGCCTGGCAGCTGCAGTTCATTTTCAGCAGTCCTATGAAGTACTGTGTCTATTAAGCTTGCTGGCTCTAAATTTGGGACATATTTGCCCTTATTTGTTGTTGATACCAAGGTTTATGCCAACCAGCTCCCTTGTTAGACTACTCAGGGAGCGCCCTCAGCAATGGGAGACAGGCTGGGCCAAACAAACATGTTTGCAAGATTTGGATTAGAGCTCCTGCTGGTGCACACCAGCAGAGCCCAGCAAAGGATGTTTTAGGACTATATGACTTGAAGTAACTGAATTACTGAATCTAGTCATGATTGCAGACTTCACCTCATCATCATAGCTTGGCTTCGCGAACGAAGATTTCGAAGGGCACTACCCGCACTTGATACAGGCCCGCTGATGGCTGAAAAGGGCAATGAGCGACAGACAAGTCTGGTTGCAGAAGGGACAAGAGAAAGATTCCCCAGGCGGCAACGACTGGACGCGATTCTTTCTGAGTTGTCTTTTCTCCTCGAGAGTGATCCTGCGTGAGTTCTCAAAGGAGGCAGCAGCGTTATAGATGGTTTGTCTCCAGGCCTCCCGACTGGAGGCCAGAGCAGACCAGTGATGATGGTCAATATGGCCAAGGTTGAGATGTTGAATCTAGTCATGATTACAGACTTTACCTAATACTTGCTTAATCCAGAAGAGTCCAGACAGCATCTACTCTATACCAAGCAGTTCCCAGCACCCTGTCAGCCACCCTCTGATAGTACTTGCCAAGAACTGTGTGTCACTTTTAACCATTTTAGCTACCTGATGAGTGCCAGATTTAAGGAACTTTCTAGTTTGACAAGTTAACACTTCTCTTCTGTCCAATTTTCCCTCAACTCATATAACCTTCATGTCTGCCTTTCTGTTGTTGCCAGCCCAAAAGAATATGCTTGGAAGTCAGACTTGATTAAAACTGAGGCTGTAAGTATTTTAAATTTTAATTACGGTTATTTAGCATGTGAATGAGATGACTGCTAACTGCTATGCAAAGGTGTACAGATCTTCAGGTTTCTACCTATAAACTGGTAGCAAAGAAAGTGATCAGATAAAATGCGTGGAATAAAAAAGCTTCTAGCTCTTGTGGATACACAGGCTGTTCATGGAATTCTAGGCAAAAAACCCCACTGAATTACAACACAAACCATCAACTTTCACCCAATATCATCTGCAGTGGATCACAAAAATAGTGTGTTTGACTGAACCTTTATGAAAGGAGTTTAGTTGTCATCTGACACATACAGAGGTGAATTGAAATTTGTTCATTCAGAAATCATTCCTGCTGCTAAAAAGCAAATTATTCCTATTTTTTCTTTTAAATTTGTCTGGTCAGCTTCAGTTTGCAACTATTGTTTCTCATTATGCTTCTCTCCACTAAATTAATGAGTTCTTTAAAACTTGGTGTTTTCTCATCATGAAGGTATTCACACTGTAATCAAAACTTTTCTCCATCTTTTTTTTAAAATAAGTATAAGAGGTTAAGTACTATGAGTTTTTTACTAGAAAGTATTACCTCAAATTATAATTCTGTTTTTCTAAGCCTTTTTGGAACTCTTTTCTGCAACTTCATTATTTTTTCAATATTCTGCTGAAAATGCGGAGCAAATGGTCCACACTCAACCATTATCCAGTATTCCACTAGACATGTTACCAATGCCATTTGCAATGGAAAAATCTGTAAGTTATTATTTCTCTCTTTACTCATCCAAGAATCACATTCAGGCCTCTTTCGATACTAACACCTGTTATCTAATGAGTTGCCAAGCCAATTCTTTATGAAGTTTTATCTGTAAATTGTCCAGATATGCTGATAAGTTGTTAGCTAAGTCACATATACCATTTGGCAGCTCCAGCTCCTGGAAGTCCAGTAGTCACTTCAAGAGCTCATTTTTCCATCCATATGCCTATAACATACAGGAATGCAATTGTACCTGCCTGTCTGTCTGTCCTTTCTCAGGTCATACAGTCCATTTCCCCCACCATGCCCCAGCACACTCCAGATCTCTCTTTTCCAAACCTGAACATACAATTTTTAGTGCTAATGCAGCTTTTCAGTTTGCATGGTTCTGGCATTACACTCAGTATCTGCAACTCAGCCAAGATCTCCAGAGAGAAGGCTATAGGCTGCCTATACACATAGCATGGGGTAATCCTCTGAGCCCAGGAGAACACAGCAAGCAGAGAAGGAGGCACCTTTCAGACAGAGAAACAGTTTGGGGGAGTTGGACAGAGGGCCAAAACATGCAGCAGCAGCAGCAGCCAAAATGGTAGGAGACATTCAGATAGGATCTGCTGCACTGGCTGCCTTTTTGAGTAAACTTGTCTTTTTTCCCCACCATCAACCTCTGTTCTTCAGCTTGTCACTTATTGTATTACCTTTTCCTCCACTCTGCTTTCCCTTACAATGTCCTTTCTCCTACTGCCTTTTATTTCCAGTTGACTCATTTTGACTTAGATTCACCCTTTCCTACCAAAGCTCTTCATGGAAGGAGCATTTCTCCTCCTGCTTCCACATCCCTCCTTTGGGTCCTGTGTGTCACCCCCTTGTCCCTTGTCCTCCTCCTCCAAGAGATTAGAATGTTTCTGGGGCAGGGACCACCTGGAGCCATGTTCACCCAGTCCCTTGTGCAACTGGGCTCCTATACTTGCTAATTTTATTTTAGCTGCTATCCTAATAAATGTGACTAATCGCAATAGCACTGTGATGTCTAGTAGGAGAGACTGATGAAATAATTGTGTAGCGGGGATGAAACAGTCGGGCTGATGGTGAAGCAGAGCAGGCATTAGCTGTACCAGCCTTACATAACATTGCAGGCTGAGTGAGAAGCACCCAGAAGGAACTCACTCCTCATCTCACCCCTTCCTCCCCCTTTATTATAAAAAAGAAAAAAAAAGAAAAAGAAAAAGAAAAAACAAAAGAAAAAAAAAGGGGTTATATTTGCTTTACTGCTGCAACATGCCTGGGTGCAGGTCCCTGGGCTCACAGTGGGGAGGGAGGGACAGCTGCCTCTCTGCGCCGGCTCAGGACTCACTCCAGCTCTGATCCCACACGGTTTGCTGGGCACAGAGTCAGGTGTCACTGTTAAAAAATGGTTCTCTGCCTTGTGACTCATGATGGCTTTTTTCCTATCTTGCAGTGAAATATAATTTGAGTTTCAATATATATCTGGGGGGGCCTTTCTTCTCTTGTTAATTAGTTATAACCCTTGCCTGGTGCTGACGCTTATGTCACTTTAAATGGCTGATATCTGCTAACCACCTTTCTGAAAGATTACAAAAGACCCATGAAAATGAGAACACAGAGATGGACGGGTGGATGGATGAGGGATCCCTCTATTACAAGGAACGAGCACAGAAAGCTTGGATTAGGGTGAACAGCTGGTGCGGATTCAATAATCAACTGCTCTGAAAGAAAAGCCTATTTTTTCTCATCCCATGGCATTAGAGAACAGGATACCAGAGCTGCCAACCTTACAATTGAAATCTGCCCACACAGAATAGCAAATTCCCCTTGGCTTGCATTTAAATGCTCCTGGCTCAATTACAACTCCATACAGTCTTTAATACATACATGTGGTCTGCATATTACCTTGCAAACAGAGCATTGCACTGCTTCTCTCAGTGTGTCTCTGCCTTGTTTCAACAGCAAAGGGAGAGATGGGGCGGGGGGAGAGAAAGGAGGACAGGGAGCTTATTGAGTTTACAGCCGCTGCTGAGAATATTGGTTTGATTCTCACTGCTGGTCGGGATTCATTTCTACAACAGGCAGCAGGCTGGGGAGGTGAGCAGTGCTTTAGCAGACTTAAGAGGTCATTCTTCAGGACAGCCTTTTGGGAGTAACACACCCGGCCAAAGAGCCAGCTTGCTGCTGGGAGCCATCCTGGTGAGACGTGGCATAAGGAAGGGATGCAGCACTTTTGGATGTCAGAGGAGAATGGCAGAGCCAGCACAAAAACCTCTGTATGAAAAATGGCAAGGCTTGTTGGCTGTTGATTATCCCAGGTATTTTAGTGATGCTAAAAATAGCAGGGTTACCAAGACTTTCTCTGAACCTATTGGCAGCAGCAGCAGTAGCAACAATTCATTCTTCTTTCCTTTCATCTCAGCCCGGCAGCCAGTCCTAAGAGGCCAACATAAAACCCCTCGCCTTGTTCACCTGAGCCCTCTTCTCAGCTGTACACCTGCCCAGGTGCCAGTGGTTTCAGCTGTGATCTAGAGAGCAGACATCCACCTGAACATGATGGTGACAAATGGGACAGCAAACAGCTGCCATGCAGGGCCACTTTTCTCTTCATTCTGCCAGATGTAAGTAAGAGGTTAACAGCTCAATACATCACACTTTATCCCATCAGACAGCATCTTGTCATTTCAGAAAAGTAGAAGAAATACTTCCGTTTTAATACTCTCTTTATTTTGAAAGATCAGCATAACAACAGTGACCAGAACTGTTGTTACCACTCAATTTTGATCTATAACAGGATACTGAATATTCGAAGGGAGAGAGCCCAAAAGCTTGGGCTGCAGGTTTGCAGCAGACCCTATTAATAGCCACATCATACTCCTGTTTATTCAGTGGCCTTTCTTTTAAGCGAACATACAGTTCATCCCTGCTGCCCCAAATGCAAGGAGAAGAATGGAAGGGGCTGCATGAAAATGTGTCAGCCTGGGTCCCTCCTGTGCTTCTTGCAGAAAGGAAAGGAAGATATTAATGCAGATGATTTTGTTACATAAATACATGTTGTATCAGGGCCATTTTTAGCATTTGTGGGGGTGTGAAGAACTTCTCCAAGCTGCGTATCTATTTCATAGGATTCAGCTGAACTGAGGAAAAGGACAGAGAGTTTTAAGGTAAACTATCAAGATACATTTTATTTAAACCCACACAATTCTGTACAGAGTTCCACACAACAGAAACAATATTTCACTAACACCTCTCTGGCCTTAGTAATGCTTTTGAATGCTTTGTAATAGAAAGACCTCTTAATATTATTGGATAAAATTAAGGACAAATTTATCATCAAATTTCAAATAATGTGTCCGCCATTTTTCTTCAGAGAGTTTCAGTTTCTTTAAATTCCAAAGGGCTTCACCACTTAATTAAAATGAAATTTTTAAATCCAGAAATCTGATTTTTAATTTAATCTCAAAGTCATTTAAATTTCAAAAAGATAATTTTCTAGTCAGGAAGGAGCCTATTTTTGAATGAAAAATAAAATGCAGGGGTAGTTTCACAAATAGGTTCATAACACACAGAACTTCTCTTGATTTTGAGCAGTTTTCTATTGTCCTTTTCACTTTAGTGCCATTTCCCTTGGTTAGAGCAGGGTGCTAATAACACCAAGGCTGTGGGTTTAATCCCTGTGTGAGTCCCTTCCAACTCAGAATATTCTGTGATCTCAAATCCCCAAGGGACGCATGTGGCTCATTTCACCCTTCCTGATGTGTCCATCTGTACAAAAAGCAGGTTTAGCTGCAGGCATAGGCCCAGGGTGGCTGGGGCTGGCATGGGCANTATCTGTACAAAAAGCAGAGAGTGAACTACAGCCCTCAGCACAGCCAGGCCAGGCTGGGGCCTTTTTACAGCCACCCTAAAAATGGGCCCAGGTTTAGCTGCGGGCATAGGCCCGGGGTGGCTGGGGCTGGCATGGGCAAGATCAGATTTTGCCCTCCTTCCACACTAGAAATGTCCAGGTATCAAAGCAGCAAGGAGATCTTCTGACGGGTTTTGGCTGCAAATGTTTCCAAAAAGCATTTTTTCATGTTATCTCTATGGCCACCTGAGAATGTTATTCTTCTGGACAGACTTTAGGGACTATTTTACTTACAGGAAGGCATTGCCAAAGGGAAGTTTTCATGGCATTAACTAGTGCTGCATTTTTTGTTTCTCATGCTCCAAAAGGATCTGCGTGTTTTGAAAGGTTTTTTGTGGTGGTTTTGGTTTTTTTTTTTTTTACAGAAAGGACATAAGAAGCTAACTTTTTATAAGTTGTGTGAGCTCAGTAATTAGGTTAATTTCCCAACAGTGCCCACACTTGGTGTTTCTCAGAGCTCACTGTACAATCCATGTGGCAGATTCCAGCTCGGTCACTGGCAGCTACAAGGTGCTTAAAATTAGAGGAAAGAGAAGAAGGTTAAGGAGGAGAAGGGTTACCTAAATAAGTCTAATTCAATAGTTTGAGCATCCATGGCAGCCTTGATGCACAGTATTTTAAAAACATAGTAAAGAATGTTAGTCTTATTTAATAAAATCAGGCAGAGATAGGAGTCCATATTTTGGGCACTTCACAGTTTTGGAAATCAACTTTTTTTGCCACAGGGATCAACTTTCTCAAACCACTATTTTAAATTCACCCTGAATCTGCTGTGAATTACTGCTCTAAGAGACTAATTTAAAGACACCCTCTGAACTGGTAGTTTAAGTGGAAAAGAAGTCAAGAATTGATTTCACTGGTTACAAGGACTTTTTTTGGTGGTATAATGACAAGGAAAACTCAAACCTCCACTGTGGCCCCATATTTGCTCCTCAATGCTCCATTTCCTCATTCTGTTGCTGACTTTATCTTGGATTTATTTTGAAGTCACTAAACACCAGATGAAAATCTATCCTGCTGGGAAAGGAAGAAAGTTTTAACATTATTGTTCAGCATTCATCAAAGGAGACAAGATAAATGCAATATATCATAATGATAAGGATTCCTGAGTGACCCCTTAGGCTCTAAAGCCCAACTTTGGCTACAGTTTAGGAGGAAATTCAGGAGTTCAGAGAGACTTCAGAGAGGTCATAATCTTTGGGGAACAATAAAACTGCTAGAACTGTGCTTTACACAGGCTTACTGCCCAAAGCCACATTTTTTTCTTTTTTGGAGCAGGAAATAAAATTATTTGGGATATGCATCTTGAGGAAAGAGCAAAATTCATTTGCAGTTATAATGCATTCAACATGAAAAGAAATAAAACAAGAACAGCCTCATCATTAGGAATACTTGAACCTGGTTCAAAATAAGATATACGCTGGAAGGAGGTATCTAGTATCAATTTCAGGGACAGCTGGATGGAGAGAATAATACAGAGACAGGTGTTTTCTACCTTTTGTTTCCATTAGAACATAGAGTATCTCTGAAACATTTGTTTACTCTTACTGCTTGCCACACAATAACACCACAAAAGCACTTTTCACCGTGCGACAGCTGAGACTTAGAAGCTGCAAAACCAAAAACTCACCAAACAAGTCTCTGTGGCAAGCTGGTTAAAAATTAACAAGACCTGCAAAGAATAAAACCAATGAAATCATTCTCTTAGACTGATGCATTGCATCACAGAAGATAAAGTAAGGAAAGCATAAAAAATATAGAACAAAAGGAAAATGCAGTGTCTTCAGCATGTGACTAGGAAGCAGGAAGAGGGATTTTGTGAAGATTTCACTGAATTCAGCATCTGTGGCAGCAGTCCCAGCCCAGATACAATGCCCCTGGGACAGCTGGGAGCCACCACTGTGGTATGACCAGTGGTAGCCACTGGCATCAGTCACCTCACCAAAGTGTCCTTCTGCATCACAGCAGTAATGGACACTTCTGAAGGGTCAGTCAACACAGCTAAAATCTGTATATAACTGTGCACATCCCTATTCTCTTCCAATTAATTAATCTGCTTAAGTTAGGGCCTTTGAGGAGGTTGCCTCCCTCTCTACGTAATAAATAGGGTACTTCAGGAGGTGGTTCTGGCTTGGTTCCTAGGGCCATTTTTGCTGGCAGCTAAAGCAATGCACGCAGACATTTTCACCTCCTCTTCTCCCCACCCACATCATCACAGGTAGGTAGTTGATAGTGGAGCACTATAGTGAACTGGGTTAAAAGAAACCTCCAACCAACCAACCAACACACCAACCAAATAAAACCCACAGAAATTAGATAAATCTAAACAGAGGAAACAAGCAGTGACTTGATAGCGAGAACATTTGTTCTCCAGAGACATAAATCATCCTCATGGATTTAAGAAAACAGAATAAAATTCAGAATACAGATGGGCACGGCAGATAGTGAACCCATTCCACAGAGCCTTTTCTCAGAGACCGTGAGAGTTTGAAGGAATACATGAGCAGACACAAAAGGGAAAAACTAAAACCAGGTAACTCGCAAATTCATAGTAAATCTATGAGAAGTGGAATGACCTTTACTCTTCTTCCCTCATCTCTCATCCTTACAAGGAGAGAGAAAAAGGAGTTGATTTGACTATATTAGCTCTTTTTCAACAGACACAATGGACTGCATTTTGTTGCTGCAAAGCTTTTGCCAACAAAGGATATGTTTGTCCCGATGTGCTGCTTTGTTCACAGCACTGTACAAAAAATTACGTTATAAGGACACAGACACAGTATTTATTTAATCACTGTAATACATTACATTCCTACTCAAGGATGTTTCAATATACTCACATGTGAGTTCAGAACTGAAAGTTTCCTTAGATAAATGTCTTCCTCTTTTTTCTGTCATGTAACTGTACTAGACCTTTACTCTAGATGTTTTTATATATATATATATATATATGTAAACATGTGTTATGTTGTTTTGCTAGTGCCCTACATAGTTTCATGCACACATCTTTGCCTGCTCAAAAATGACCTGCAACCCAGCTGTATTTGCTAAATCTTTCCTAGCTCTATTTGATAAATGCTCTCTTTAAAATCTTTCCTCTATAACATGAAAAGTCAATGCCCTAATTTTAAGTTGCCCTTTGAAAGTGAGCCAGTATTCAGATAGATATTGACTCCAGGCCTGCTGGTTGTTCTACAGCAGTGTTTGGAAGGCTGCCGTTCTAATGAATGTGCTAACATTTGATACACACACTAAGAAAATCAATAGCACTATTTTTAAAAAAGCATGTGGCTTTACTAAGTACACTGTCACTACCCCGTCGTGCAGAAGTTTACTAGAAACCTCCCTATATGACTAAATTGCTGTATCTGGCTCATTTCTCTACTTGCCTACCAGAATGCATAATACCAGACTTCAAGGACACCCAAAGTCAGCCTTTGAAGCAGAAAAAAAATATGCTTATTTAAGTCTATTAAGTGTATGTGGCAGTCAGTACCTGAAACTCTCATGCAAGTGTCAGTTTTTCCTCATTGCCCTGCTGTTGGCACATAAGACATCTAGGGGACCTAACACAGTGTTCGCATCAGAAATTCCTGCTTCTGTGGTTGCTGAATGAACGGGTGACTATGGGCAGAGAATAAAATGTTTTTATAGTCACTGTTGAATAAATTAATCCCTGCTCTCTAGCTCCTTGTCTTCAGGAGGCACATGAACTGCGAGGTTCTTGAATCTCAGCCTTAGATCTGCTCAAGCCCATCTAAGTCACCCTGTTTTCCAAGCAGCTACTGTAAATATCCAGTCCATGTGAGTGAATAGGCTAAAAACCTGTAAGGGAAAGGAATATGTGTAAGAAGCAAACCCATATGAAATCCNTAAACACCAGATGAAAATCTATCCTGCTGGGAAAGGAAGAAAGTTTTAACATTATTGTTCAGCATTCATCAAAGGAGACAAGATAAATGCAATATATCATAATGATAAGGATTCCTGAGTGACCCCTTAGGCTCTAAAGCCCAACTTTGGCTACAGTTTAGGAGGAAATTCAGGAGTTCAGAGAGACTTCAGAGAGGTCATAATCTTTGGGGAACAATAAAACTGCTAGAACTGTGCTTTACACAGGCTTACTGCCCAAAGCCACATTTTTTTCTTTTTTGGAGCAGGAAATAAAATTATTTGGGATATGCATCTTGAGGAAAGAGCAAAATTCATTTGCAGTTATAATGCATTCAACATGAAAAGAAATAAAACAAGAACAGCCTCATCATTAGGAATACTTGAACCTGGTTCAAAATAAGATATACGCTGGAAGGAGGTATCTAGTATCAATTTCAGGGACAGCTGGATGGAGAGAATAATACAGAGACAGGTGTTTTCTACCTTTTGTTTCCATTAGAACATAGAGTATCTCTGAAACATTTGTTTACTCTTACTGCTTGCCACACAATAACACCACAAAAGCACTTTTCACCGTGCGACAGCTGAGACTTAGAAGCTGCAAAACCAAAAACTCACCAAACAAGTCTCTGTGGCAAGCTGGTTAAAAATTAACAAGACCTGCAAAGAATAAAACCAATGAAATCATTCTCTTAGACTGATGCATTGCATCACAGAAGATAAAGTAAGGAAAGCATAAAAAATATAGAACAAAAGGAAAATGCAGTGTCTTCAGCATGTGACTAGGAAGCAGGAAGAGGGATTTTGTGAAGATTTCACTGAATTCAGCATCTGTGGCAGCAGTCCCAGCCCAGATACAATGCCCCTGGGACAGCTGGGAGCCACCACTGTGGTATGACCAGTGGTAGCCACTGGCATCAGTCACCTCACCAAAGTGTCCTTCTGCATCACAGCAGTAATGGACACTTCTGAAAGGTCAGTCAACACAGCTAAAATCTGTATATAACTGTGCACATCCCTATTCTCTTCCAATTAATTAATCTGCTTAAGTTAGGGCCTTTGAGGAGGTTGCCTCCCTCTCTACGTAATAAATAGGGTACTTCAGGAGGTGGTTCTGGCTTGGTTCCTAGGGCCATTTTTGCTGGCAGCTAAAGCAATGCACGCAGACATTTTCACCTCCTCTTCTCCCCACCCACATCATCACAGGTAGGTAGTTGATAGTGGAGCACTATAGTGAACTGGGTTAAAAGAAACCTCCAACCAACCAACCAACACACCAACCAAATAAAACCCACAGAAATTAGATAAATCTAAACAGAGGAAACAAGCAGTGACTTGATAGCGAGAACATTTGTTCTCCAGAGACATAAATCATCCTCATGGATTTAAGAAAACAGAATAAAATTCAGAATACAGATGGGCACGGCAGATAGTGAACCCATTCCACAGAGCCTTTTCTCAGAGACCGTGAGAGTTTGAAGGAATACATGAGCAGACACAAAAGGGAAAAACTAAAACCAGGTAACTCGCAAATTCATAGTAAATCTATGAGAAGTGGAATGACCTTTACTCTTCTTCCCTCATCTCTCATCCTTACAAGGAGAGAGAAAAAGGAGTTGATTTGACTATATTAGCTCTTTTTCAACAGACACAATGGACTGCATTTTGTTGCTGCAAAGCTTTTGCCAACAAAGGATATGTTTGTCCCGATGTGCTGCTTTGTTCACAGCACTGTACAAAAAATTACGTTATAAGGACACAGACACAGTATTTATTTAATCACTGTAATACATTACATTCCTACTCAAGGATGTTTCAATATACTCACATGTGAGTTCAGAACTGAAAGTTTCCTTAGATAAATGTCTTCCTCTTTTTTCTGTCATGTAACTATACTAGACCTTTACTCTAGATGTTTTTATATATATATATATATATATGTAAACATGTGTTATGTTGTTTTGCTAGTGCCCTACATAGTTTCATGCACACATCTTTGCCTGCTCAAAAATGACCTGCAACCCAGCTGTATTTGCTAAATCTTTCCTAGCTCTATTTGATAAATGCTCTCTTTAAAATCTTTCCTCTATAACATGAAAAGTCAATGCCCTAATTTTAAGTTGCCCTTTGAAAGTGAGCCAGTATTCAGATAGATATTGACTCCAGGCCTGCTGGTTGTTCTACAGCAGTGTTTGGAAGGCTGCCGTTCTAATGAATGTGCTAACATTTGATACACACACTAAGAAAATCAATAGCACTATTTTTAAAAAAGCATGTGGCTTTACTAAGTACACTGTCACTACCCCGTCGTGCAGAAGTTTACTAGAAACCTCCCTATATGACTAAATTGCTGTATCTGGCTCATTTCTCTACTTGCCTACCAGAATGCATAATACCAGACTTCAAGGACACCCAAAGTCAGCCTTTGAAGCAGAAAAAAAATATGCTTATTTAAGTCTATTAAGTGTATGTGGCAGTCAGTACCTGAAACTCTCATGCAAGTGTCAGTTTTTCCTCATTGCCCTGCTGTTGGCACATAAGACATCTAGGGGACCTAACACAGTGTTCGCATCAGAAATTCCTGCTTCTGTGGTTTCTGAATGAACGGGTGACTATGGGCAGAGAATAAAATGTTTTTATAGTCACTGTTGAATAAATTAATCCCTGCTCTCTAGCTCCTTGTCTTCAGGAGGCACATGAACTGCGAGGTTCTTGAATCTCAGCCTTAGATCTGCTCAAGCCCATCTAAGTCACCCTGTTTTCCAAGCAGCTACTGTAAATATCCAGTCCATGTGAGTGAATAGGCTAAAAACCTGTAAGGGAAAGGAATATGTGTAAGAAGCAAACCCATATGAAATCCAAATGGAGTGTATATCCAACTACTTCTAGTCACATTGACTTAATTCCAAATCTGAAAGTGTGTTTTCTCCTTAAGGAATTGATTCAATGCTATAGTATGTGGACATATATTTGAACCAGAGACTAAATATACCACTGAAGCAGTCAACAGTTAAGGCAAGATGGATAATCAAACAGGTAATGCTCTAATATTATGTTCAAGTATGTCTTCAATCTCTGAAAAGTTTCAAAATTTAGGAATATAGAACTATGTGAATCAATCAAAACTAGCTATTTCCATCATTTAACTCTTCAGTGCTAGTTCATTGCCAAAACATAGCACCAACCTCATCAGAAGGAATAGAAATTTCTTTATATGCCTGTAGCAGGCATAGGTTAGCTGAAAAAGAAGCCAAGTAGCTGAAGCCAAGCAGCTACACCAGAGGAAAACTTTAGATTTTGCCAAAAGATGAACTGGTGGCCTGGTTGAAGAGAGTTTTTGGCTGAAACTCAGGAAATAAAGGTGAGTTTATGACCTGCATAAGAAAGTGCAGGCAACTCAGGAGAACTGCGAGGATGTTGTGAGTTTATGCAGGGAGAAAGATAGAAGGGCCGAAGTCCAAGTAGAATTTAATCTGGCTACTACCATAAAAGACAATAAAAAATGTTTCTATAAGTACTGTAGGAACAAAAGGAGGGCTAAGGAGAATCTCCATCTTTTATTGGATGGGGGGAGAACACAGGGACAAAGGATGAGGAAAAGGCTGAGGTACTTAATGCTTTCTCTGCCTTAGTCTTGAACAGTAAGATCAGTTGTTCTCCAGAGGTGCCCAGCCCTCTAAGCTGTTAAACAGGGACAGGGAGCGTAATGAAAACCCCATTTCCCCAAGGGAAAATGGTCAGGGACCTATTACACCACTGAGATGCTCACAAGTCTATGGTGCCAGATGAGATCCATCCAAAGGTACTGAGGGAGCTGGGAAGTGCTCACCGAGCCAATTCCCATGATTTATCAGCAGTCACGGCTAACAGGGAGGTCCCAGTTTACTGGAGGTTGGCAAATGCGACACCCATCTACAGGAAGGGTCAGAAGGAGGATCTGGGGAACTACAGGCCTGTCAGCCTGACCTTGGTGCCAGGGACGGTCAGATCGTTTATTGTTGGGAATACTCCACAAGAGGTTTATATGTGGTGGAAAAGAACATCTGAAGAGAACTGAAGAAAAGACAGCTTTAATATACAGCTGGATTAATAATGGCCAGACTTCGCGAACGAAGAACTGTGGAAGGTCTTTGTACACCTTCCAGCCTGCGCATTGGATTTATTTTAGGTGGGACACAGTGCGCGCAGAACTGAGCCCACCCTTTAATCCTAAGGNGGATAAGGGTAAGGCTATCAATGTTTTCTACATAGACTTTAGTAAAGCCTATGACACCATTTCCCATAGTATTCTCCTGGAGAAACTGGCTGCTCCTGGCTTGCATGGGTGCACTCATCTCTGGGTAGAAAATTGGCTGGATTGCTGGGCTCAGAGTGTGGTGGTGAATGGATTTACATCAAGTTGGTGGCAGGTTACAAGTGATGTTCCCCAGGACTCAGTATTGGGGCCAGTCCTGTTTAATGTCTTTATCAAGTATCTGGATGAGGCAATCAAGTTGACCCTCAGCAAATGTACAGACAACTCCAATTTGGGTGGGAGTGTTGATCTGCTGGAGGGTAGGAAGGCTCTGCAGTGGGATCTGGACAGGCTGGATTGATGGGCCAAGTTAGAGGTCTTTTCCAACCTAAATGATTCTATGAGTCCATGATTTTAAGCAAAAAAAGTTTCTTTTTTCTTTGAGTTTGAGCAAGCAATAACCATGATAGGAAAAACATGACTTGTTTTTAAAAAAACTTAGCATATTTCATTTCAACACTAGGGCTCCAAAAGAAAACATAGTATTGGAAAGTTCATATAGCATATGGTACCTTTATGAAGTCCTGAAGAACTGAAACAAAAAAGATAGAATATTGTTATCAGAGATTCAGACAATATTCACTAAATGGAACATTTGGTAATTCAAAGACAATTTTTCCCCACAATAAATAATTAGAAGGGAAACTCATTGTCACAGACTGTTATCCATGTGGAGAATAGAATCAAAATGCAGATTCAAAGGGAGTCTAGGCTCTTGAATGGGTTAAAATCATCACAAACATAAATATAAATAATGCTCCATGTACTATCTCACCATGGGGCATTAGGAATGGGTTTTCTTAGTGGTAGATTACTACCTCTTGTGCTGCTTCTTACCTTATCTTACTAGATGCTTGGTAGGTGTCTCTGCCAGACAAAATATCAGGCTGGCAGGGTCACAGTCACCAAGTTATTGCAGCAACTCTTACCTCTTCAGAATATTCCTCTCTCTTTTGAGAAAGGGATAAAAGACAACACAGACAGTTTTAACCATTGGTTCTTGCTTCTCTTACAAGGAGGACCAAGAGAGGGTTTGGGCTACATTGTTCTCCAGGCCGCTCACAGCACCACAGACAGGGCACTGCAAGCAAGCCTGGGCCATAGCTGCACCACTGCCTGTGGCACAGAGAGCCACCTGCACACAACCCGCCAGCAGCCAGCACAGTCAGCAGCCACCAATTATACCAGTCTGGTGGGCATCTTGAACAGCACCTGTGTGAAAGCCTGGCCTGAAATTTACTGCCTTGCTACGGGTGGTAGTGAGCTTAAAGCTGTGATGGCAAAGTCCACTGATGCAGCAGTCAGCTCTGGCCTCTTATAATCGTACGTATCTAAGTGTCATTATTCTCATTTTAAAAGGACACTTAAGATAAAGAAGAAAATGAACTGAATTACCCAATTTATCTGTATATTAAGTGAGGAATTGATCCCAGTGTTCTTAGGCCCCAATGAACTGCTTTAACTCTACCTTCCCTCCTACAGAGACACTATAAATTTAGACCAAAGTGGCCTCTGTGCCATCTTATACTGGGAATGCAGAGAAGAAAAATACTATTCTGCCCTGCATGCGTGCAAACAGGAAAGAGTGGGAAGGCAATCTCCCCTGCAGGCCTTTCTAATGAAGCTGTACTTGTGAAACTACAATCCAGTAAGTAACAGACAGGAGAGCACATCTATAGATCCATGGCTCATTCTCATCCCACATTATTCAAACTGAAACTGTAATCTTATACAAGAAGTCCAGAGTCTGGTGGCTGAAAAGGCACTACACGCTGATGCCATGTCATGATGATGGCCAGCTAAGTGAGGGGAAGTCCTGCTGAGGCAGAAATCTGTGAACACGAAGGCAGAAAGGAGCAGCAATGAGGTCTGCAGACAAATATATCTGTAGTTTCAGTTGGTTCACTGAGCTAGCACAAAAAACATTTGCTAAATTCTTCCCCACATTCTTCTGTCTCATATTATTTAATCTGCCTTAGTAGATACAGTCCTTCACCAAACAATCAAATTGTTCTGTGGTCTGGGCATCACGTCAGGGCATCTGGCACACAGATATTAGGTTAGCTTATGGGTAGGTATTCATCAGGCCTAATCTGATAGACTACCATCTATTTTTTCCCTTCAGCTGACATGCCTTCCTACATATAAGTAATATAAATGCCCACATTTCTGCACAGATCAGTAGAAAAGTATCACTTGGCACCCGGAACATGGGCTCTGCTGACTTTTTGAGCTCCTTCCACTCCTGAGGCAGTTCATTCAATCATGATTCATTTTAAGCAGATGATTTCCACCATGCTGAACAATTTCTTCCTTGTTTGTTGTTGTTGTTGTTGTTTGTTTTTTAATTGCATGATCACTCCAACTATGGAGGATACTTTGGCACCATGCAAAATATTGTTATGTGTATGGATACGTCCTACAAGTTGTGACAGTCCCTCTGGATTCTGATAATCAAGGATGTTCCAGAAAGGGAAGAACTTCATTATTTGTAGGCTCAATTTTTTTATAAATACATTGTTGCTGATAAATGTTTCTCTGAGATCTGATACTTTACTCATTGCTACAAGAGACATTAAGCTGTCTCACCCAAAATCATACTTCTGAGTAAAACACAAGGAAAATTTCCTTCAGGCTCATTTAAGACCCTTTGTAGAGTGAAACATCCGATAAACTGTACCTAAAGGTGGCCTATGAGAAAGATGGAGAGAGACTTTCTATAAATGCATGACGTGATAAGCCAAGGGGGAGTGGTTTTAAAGAAAAAAAGGAGAGGTTTAAATTAGATGTTAGGTGGAAATTCTTTACTGTGAGGGTGCAGAGGCACTGGAACAGGTTACCCAGAGAAGTTGTAGAAATCCCCATTCCTGGAAGTGTTCAGGGACAGGTTGGGCAGGACTTTGAGCAACCTGGTCTAATGGAAGGTATCCCTTCCCATGGCAGGGATGTTGCTACTAGATGATCTTTAAAGTGCCTTCCAACCAAACCCATTCTGTGAATGTATAACATGAGATAAAAGTAACAGCCATCAATGGGCCAACCTGTCGATGTCTGGGCCCAGTGATGGGTTGAGCAGAAGGATTCTCTGGCCAAAACCAATGTAAGTTCAATATATGTGTGTGAGTTAAAAAAAAGCAAAACCTGCCCAAATAGCAATGGATCATGTTGCAAGAACATTCCTCATCAGGAAGGTTTGTGGGCAGAGAATACAGGCAGATTTGGGTCATGAAAATGGCCTGGTTGTTTTTTATTTCTATCACAATCAGACAAATAAGGTTCTGTGCTCATGGGCTGTAAATAAAATGCTTTTGTTTAAGATTAAACCTCAGCAGAAACTTCCAAAGGGGAAAAAAAACCAAACCAAAGAAAGGAAAGGTTCTGAATATTGACTAGCCCCTCAGAGGGACCATGGTGTTCAAAGGATGCCTGGTCACTTCGTCCTGCCTTTGTTAGAGGTACTTGTGGCTGGCAGCCATTTCGCTTGGCACCTGACGGTGAAACAGCTACCAGTGTAGAATATCAACCTGTTGTTGGGTCATGTGGGACTGATGGAGCAGGGGCTGCACTAGAGGGGGCAGGATGACAGCACACATCTTGTACCACAGAGCTGATAGTGGAACCCAAAATCAAGAGACAAAAAACGAGAGGCCCAGAGTTTGCTGTATATGAGACATTTTAATTTGCATAAATGCAAGTGACAGACACTTTGGAAGTTTCCACTTTGTATTCTGCTTTAATCTTAGTTAGTATTAACTTATTCTTTCAACAAGGGAAATCCCACAGAACACTGATTAAGAGAAGGAAATTGCAGTGATTCTAATATTCCCCTTCAGTCAGTTGCTAATAACATACTTACACGGGTATGTATGTAGTTGCATATCATCTCTAATGATGAGGTTTCACAGAAAGAAGCTAAATTCATTGCTGTGGCAATTAAAGAAAGCTCCTGCAAGATGAATTAAGCCACTGGATTCCTTAAATCTGTTCCCCACAAACTGTGAGCGAGACACGGATGCTGTTGTTCTTCATCAGTCCGAACCCATCTAACCGCAGGATCATCAGGCTTGGCTGCTCCTGTGACTTTGGACTCGCCCCTTTGGCCTGCTAAGAAAGAAGGTGAATAGCTTTCTGCCAGTTAGGCATGCTGAAATGCCAGGGCACTGGAGCTGGTTAGCGCTGCAGCTGTTTGAGGGTGGAGGCGAGGCTGAATAACTAGATGGGCGGAAGCGCATGACTGTAGTAACCTAGCTGATATATGGCTGAGGTACTTGTGGAATTACAGCCTGAACAGTGAAAAGCAACAGTTTTCTTTCTGAGAAATGAAGGCTCTAATGCCAACTAATAGAGCTGTGGCAACTTCTCAGGTGGCTGCTCATGACCCTGCATGACCTGCTGCAATACTGTGACAGAAGTGGCTTGGTGTATCTAGCATCTAAATTTACTTTTGTATTAACTGACCAAACTTCTTGCAAGACATGCTCACTTTTTATAGAAAAGCATATAGTGAAAATCAAGCAATTTTTGCAGCCTGAAAAATACAGTCACTGTAAGTCACCAGTGCAAATTGCTGAAGTCGTGCCAGGAAGCATTATATCCCCTACCAAAGAGCCCCTCTTTGTATTAATTATATGTTAAAACAATTTTCTCTATTCAAGCTCAGTTTCAGAGCCTAGAGCTGCAGGATCAAGTCACATGCTCTGATGGTGCTAGGGTACAGCAGAGGAAGCCTGACACTGTGTTGTTCAGCCTCAGACCAGCCCTGCCAAGCATGGGATGACTGGATTCCAAAAGTGATGGGTAATCACTTTTGCCAATGGCAGAGCAAGGTGTAGTTGCCCTGTGGCCTCTGGAACTGGGTTCTGAGGGCATCTCCTGCTTCCCCCCAGTAAGTGCTACCTGGTTGGCCTCTCCATTTCCAATTAAACAGAACATTATGTTTATAGTGATGTTAATTACAGTTGTACATGTATTTTCGACCTTTCTGCTCCACAGAAACATGGCAGTCATCCTCTAAATGAATCTAAACCCTCAACAGCCTTCTTAGGCGGATACTATGCCACAACTTTCCTGAGCAGAAATCAAGTGCTTTTCAACTGAATTCCCTGCCAAAGCATGAGCATGTCCATGGCACAGAGCAAGGGGAACCAGCCATGCACCAGGAGTGCAAGGACTCTGATGTGTTACCGGAGCACCATGGTCTCCCACAGCCGCTGCTTCTGTGCCCCGAGGGTCAGCCCCATGCTGGCTCTGCCTGCAGACTTCAATAAGCCTACTGAGATGTACCAGAACAGGATTTGCCTTTGCCTTGTTCTGCCAAATGGATGTAACAGCAACAGAGAAAATGCACAGAGAGGATTTTCCGGCTTGTCATCAGAATAGAAAAGGAATAGAAAAAAAGAGAAGAAGAAAGGAGAGTAACAGAGTGAAAATTAAAATAAGCAGGAGAGATAGGGTGGAAATATACCTTCTGGGTCTTTGGCCCAGGTTCCTCTCTACTGCAGCAACAGTATCATGTAAATCTCCTTAAGCTCGATCTCTTGTTTGAGTACTTCTGAACCATTCTACTCTCATTGGAAAACTATTCTACTCCTCTCATGGCTAGAACTCCTTTAATTTCCAGCCTAATATTGTTCATAGCTATATGTCCATATATTCTTGTGGAACTTTAAGCTATAGTCTTAACTACAGCTTAAACTCCCTGGCTGTTAACCTCTCAGTTCTGGTTTTATCCTTAGCTTAAGCTGCCTCTGTGTGTGACCTGCTGCCAAACAGGCATTTCTTCACCTCCCTCCAGCTGGTGGCACAGGCACATCCTGCATCTCTGCTCTTGACCATGTGGTCACTCTTTTTCCTCTGTACCACACTGTGCTCACTCTGCTGCTGGTGTCATGATCAGCTAGTCTTAGAAAACTCATCTAGCTGAAAATTAACTTGGAAAATATCTTTGATTCCACAGTTACCAGGCATAAGCATTGGTACAAGTGAATTGTCAGAACTATGCAGCGAAGACAAGGGGAGGTATGAAAGTGGACCCTAGAAGTCTCTGCCAGTCCTGGGGCTCCATATGCCTGCCCTAACATGCTCTTAGCACTTTTGCCTGCCCCAGAGAATTCCCTACATAATTAAAGACCCTTCCTTGGGAAGTGGTATGATCATTTCAGTGCCAGGGAAGTAAGAGGAAGAATGTTGAGAAACCAGGTGATGGCAGTGCCTTATCTAGAGGTTTCCTCACATCAGATGCTTCTGTCTTTAAACACAAGACCAATTCAACAATGTCACTCATAGTCAACCATATGCTTATGCATGTTGTTGACATAGAGCCTTCACATGCCTTCAGATGATATTTTGTAAAATGCAAGAGGTTAACAAATGAGACAGATCTTAGAAGAGTAATACAATGAAATAGAGAGAGGAACAAAATAATTTTTTTCTCCAGAGAAAACAACCAAGAAAAATAGTCAAAATGTTTTTTATATGATTTTGAGTTTTAAATTCTGACAGTCTATCTGGTCCTTGGTGTCTGGTCCATCATCATCCTCTCCCAAGCCCACAGTAGTGCAGCTCTCCCTGGGCCCTTTGTTTTAGGGAAGAATGTAGAATTGTCAGAGTACCTTTGAGAATTCGACACTGAATCACTTTACACTTAATAACAAATATGTGGGCAGATGTGATATGCCCTGGTCAGAAAGGCATCCCTCTGCTGAGCAGCTGAATTATACAAACCTGGTTGCAGCTTTGATGCAAGACCCTGATCTCAGCAGCTAGAACATAGGGACTTCATCTGCAGAAGCTTCCTCTGGATCACATCCATCATAGCTTAACACCACAACCACTTTCTTCCTTCCCACTCACAACCCTGCCTGGTGCAGGACGTTGAACTGGGGGTTCCTGTCAGAGAGGACTGGGTAAATGTTGTGCAGGACTGTTTTATGAGACCCTAAATCCCTGGTATGTGCTGTGATGGCTGGGCTGGAGAGAGATATACAGAAAGTTTACTGCCCCACACCGGGGCTCCATGTGTGTGATGAGTTTCACATGACGGACACCTCAGCCACCTGCACACACGCAGCAAAGCTGTTCTGAGTCTACCATCTGCAAACCCCAGTAAGTTTTCTGAGGTTTCTGGACATCTTACTCCGGATGGAAAAGGAGGGCTTGTCCCACTGAGGTTTTGCCCTTTGGAACACCAGGAATCTTCCCCATAAACTGTAACCTGTAACCTTCGCTTGGTTACAGAAATAGGTATTTCATAAATAAAAATCATGAAACAAGTAGGAAGAAAATAAGAGTTACTTTTAATACTGTTTTAGAAAACCCTACACATATGAAAATTACCTAATCCTTAGATTAAAGCCATATTAGGCAATGAGAGAGATATATAATTGCTCTGCTGTCTGGATTATCTGATAGAGTAACACTCAAAAGTACTGCTTGCCAGCTGCATACGTAAACCTGGTTTATCATATTCCCAACAAAGTAGATTATGTTTTTGTGGTGCCCTTATCCACATATTCAACCAATAGGACTGCATTACCTTCCTCAGTGACCTTCATATTGCTCTTCCAAATTAAACAGCCATGCATTAGTCCCCAGCTCCAGCTAAGGTACTGGATGCAGAGCAAGTGCGACCTGGGGAAGAGTTTCATGATGGAATCAAGGTCAGTTATCTCAGAAAAGAGAGGAAAAGCCCAGCAGAGGAGACTTTCACCTCCCACTGACTGTGCGTGACCAGGAAGGCTCAGCCTCTCTAAGCACTTTGTGCTGAACATGGTTCTGCAACGAGTGGCATCAGGCATCAGAGAAAAAGGGAAAACAAAGAGCAGAATTTCCCCGTTGCTGCTCTAATTAAGCAGTTAATTAGGTGTGAGCTGAGATGGCTGTGTTGCTGAAGTCTGTGGGTTTTATGGCTATTTTATAGTCAGAACAACGGCAAAGGAACAAATTTAGGCTCAATTGGAATAAAACTGGAAATTTATGATTTAATCTGGCAAGATTTTCTCCAGCACTGAAGGACTTGACCAGTTTTACAGGTGGTATGAACCTGTGTTATAGCAACTTGTCTCCTTGATCTTATTTGACATTTCAAACACTGTCAAGTTTGAGGGACTCTTGTCTTCTGTGTTTTAATCCACACATCTTTGGCAGCCTTTGGCTTTCCCAAGGCAGACATCTGTTCCAGAACAGACCCTCTCAGAGAGCCTTCCTTCTTACCTGGGTCCTGCAAAAATGGCAAAGGGAAAATATTCTCTATTTTACAGTATTTTATCACACATTAAACAAAGAGGTATGTATTTTAACTAAGACAAAAATATTTAATGTTTAAGTTTGCAATTTTTGATAACTCTCTTAAGACAGAAATCCATAGATATTTTAAAACTCTAATCATATTGTCCCAGCTGTGTTATCCATAGAGAACATGATACAGCTGTGTAAAGATGCTATGACTGCTAAGTGTATTCAATTATCTCTGCTAGTTTTGTCCCCCCTCCCACACTCTCCATTCATTTCAGTATTCACTAAATATTTTAAGCTTGTTAAGTGAGTTCATGCATGCATTACAAATAAGCACTTTGGGAAAAAAAATATGGCTATTTTATCCATCTCAATGTACGGGCATGAACATACCACTAATCTGTGCAGAGCTGTGAAACATTGTCCCTTTTCCTCTTACCCTCCCCCTTCAAAAAACAAAACACCATAAACTTTGGAAAATGGGTCATGCGAACACAGGGATTTCTATAGGGAGCTCATGGAACAATGTGTGCATTCGCCACGCATAGTGGGCTCCCATTGTCTCATCTTTAAGTACATAATAGAGGCTTTGCCAGTGGGGAGGCTAAATGGGGAACAAACGGATGGACAGTAAAGATGATGTCGGCAGAAAACGCAGGAACCTCTTTCTGTTTCTTTCAAAGCTTGAAAGTGATAACGTGCATAGTAATTCCTCTCCATTGTGGTATATGTAGCAGTTATATTCACGCTATGCTTGCTAAAGAAATCCTAGCTGTGGTCAGCAGAGAGGCCTGTATACACGCTTTTATTCCACCAGTCCCTTGGAGTTCAAACAGTATGGCATCCATGAGTGGGGAGCAAAATACCAACTCTTATGTTAATGAAGATTACAGTGAAGAATGAAGGGAATGAAAGCCTGGCTGCTCACTCACGGACAGCGATTCAGGGGATTTTCCCTTACAGCATCGGAGTACTCAACTATAGCTGTTTCATCACAACTTTCTTTACCATCCATTTCAGAGGTTTCACAACCAGGCTAGAAGAATTTACATGGAGATAAAGCTTTCATGCCAGGGCTCAAATAAATGTAAAAAAGGCTCTCATCTTTGAGTGAAAGCCCCAGAGGTGAAACTACTAAAGTAGCGCAAGTGCAAATACACATAGGAAAAACTGTGTAGTGCAAATAAACATGAAAAGCTGTGTGGTTGGAGATTGAGCTGGTAGATAGAATTGCAACAGAAGTTACATTAAGTTAATTTACCCCATCAGATTGATAATTTAGATTGTGAAAATTAAGACTTTTTTTCTAGCATTTTTAAGTCACACTATACCAATTTGAAGCAAAATAATTACTTTCTGTTAAATTCTCTGGGCTGACTCAAGAAGTCTGTAAAGAGGTGATCCGTTCCTGTTCACTTCCAGAAGACTTTTCCCCCAAAGATTTGAAGTGGCAGTCAGCAACTGCAGTGGTAGTTCTTCCATCCCTTCTTCCATCAGTCGCCACAAACTGCAAGCTGCGATGTTTTAAACACTGCTATTGCTACAAGTGGAGAAATAAAACACATTGCTGAAGTACCACTTTTCAGACCATTCATCAGTCCTCAGTATATTTTTGGTTTGGGGAAAAAACCCCACTTACATTAATTCTTTTTTCGCTTGACCCTTTCCAAGAATCCATATCAAGAATCCCTTGAAACCTATAAAAATGCTCTTCCTATTTTTCAAATTGGGCACTAGTAGCATGATGTAGCGTTTTTAACCTGTGTATTCTCCAATAATAATCTTTACCACCTAAGGACTCTGGTAGCCCTGTGTAAAGCAGCCATCACCTATGAATGCATAGATTTGAAAACTGGTTTCACCACGAAGAAAACAAAAATTACAGAGAGGCTGGGATATCTCTTTCCTCACTCAAGTCTGTCCCTCCAAGGAGGAAGGCAGGCCATGAAGAAACTGAGAACACTGCCAACATGCTACCTAATGTGAATATTAAACCTGTCTTAAACAGAGGAAATTAATACCAAGTACCTCATTTAAATGGCATCTCGTTTGGGAGAAAAGCCAGGAAATATAAAGCTTGGTTTGCTCTGTTCATCACTCACATGACTGTGCCTTTTGTTGTTCAGCCTGATGAGCGGCAAGGATAGAAGATCAGACCCAGGTCTGAATTTCCTGGCTTTTGTCAGCTGATGTCACACCCATAACATTATTCAAACGGGGGTTTGTGTGTAACAGATAAATGTCGACAAAGCCCTGTCTAATGCCTTTTAGGTTGCTAGGAAACCTGGCTCTGTAGCCACCACACAGATATCTCTGGCTAGGGGCTTAGATAAGCTCTGACTTGTTTTGATTAGGTGAGCTTTATTGCAGAAAACACAGCAGCATGCTTGACATCGTGAAAATATGACCCGCTTACAAACCTGGGGGCACAAAGATCATTTATTGCCCACGGTCACATTCATGGGAGGACACTTACAATACCTTTCCAGTCCACCAAATAACTACTCCCCAGAAAAAGCTACACCTTCTAATTGAGGTTTCCCCTGGTCCCCTAGGACTCGGGGCTGCTGCTGCTAACAGCTCTGTGTTAAACCATACTGAGTTGAAAAGTCATTATCAGCCTGGTTTAATTTCATGTGTCAGGAGAATGGCGATATTTGTGGTCTAGTTTGTTCTAGATAATTAAGAATTAGATTACCTGCACTCTGGTCTCAGCTCTGCTGATGGTGCTTCAAAAATAAGTTTGAATGAGTTACACCTGTGGCAGATATTTATGCAACTCCATTAATGGAGGGGCTAGCAGGAGTGAGCCATTCTACTGCTGCTCATGGTGACCTGGGATATGCTCAGGAGGTGCTGAGGCTCTTCTCCCTCCTGATGCAGCCTGTCTTTGCCTGCTTATGCTATGTTGGTGCCCTGCCCCTGCTGGTGACATGCCCAACAGGCATTTGGTGAAATGGTGGAAGTGCCATGCCCTCCTGATAATTGGTTTCCGCCTTTCACCTCCTTACTGATAAGAAGTTTTTGCCCTGATATGCTGTAGTGGGTTGACCCTGGCCAGATACCAGGTACCCACTAAAGCTGTTCTTTCACTCTCCCTCTGCAACTGGACAGAGGAGAGCAAAAAAAAACAGCTAAGGATTCATGAGTAGAGATAAGAGCTGGGAGAGGTCACTTACTGATTACCTTCACAGGCAAAACAGACCCGAAGTGGGGATAGTACTTATATTTATTACTAACAGGATAAGAGCCAAAGAGTGAGAAATAAAACAGTCTTAAAAACACCTTCCCCCCACCCCTCCTTCCTTCCATATTCTCCCTCCTCCCCGCAGTGGTGCAGGGGAATGGGAATGGGGGTTATGGTCAGTTGTTTCTGCCGCTGCTGAGGAGTCCTTCCCCTGCTCCCAGGGGGTCCCTCCCACAGGAGACAGTCCTTGATGGACCTCTCCAGTGTGAGTCCACCCCTCAGGCAGCAGTTCGTTCCAAACTGCTGTCCCATGGGTCAATCCTTCGTAGGGTGCAGTCCTTCATGGATGAGCTGTACCTACATGGGTCCCCCACAGGGATGACAAGTCCTACCTGGGAAAAACCTACTCCAGCGTGGGCTTCCCTCTCCACAGGCTGCAGGTCTCTGGCAGGACCCCGCTCCATCCTGGGCCTCCCATGGTGTCACAGCCTCCTTCATGCATTCACCTGCTCCAGCATGGGCTCCTCTATGGGCTGCAGGGGGGGGTCTCTGCACCCCGATGGTCCTCCATGGGCTGCAGGGGCACAGCTGCTCCACTGTGGTCTGCACCACCAGCTGCAGAGGCCTAAGCTCTGGTGCCTGGAGCACCTCCTGCCCCTCCTTCTGCACTGACCTTGGTGTCTACATTGTTATTCACATATTCTCACTCCGCTTTTCCCCGGCTGGAACGTCTTTTGTGCAACAATCGCCTGTTGTTAAATATGTTATCACAGAAGTGTTACTATCACTCCTAATTGGCTTGGCCTTGGCCAGTGGCAGGCATTCCATCCTGGAACTGGCTGGTGTTGGCTCCATGGGATGAGGGAAGCTTCTAGCAGCTTCTAACAGAAGCCACCCCTGTAGCCTCCCCATGCTATCAAAACCCAGCCACAGAAACCCACTATATATGCCTTATCCAAGAACCTTGCTTCTTGTCTTGTCCATAGCATTATAACAAACAGGTTACCCCTTCCTCTCTGCAGCACCCAGATTTGAAAAGTTATCCTTTCTTCCTCAGTCACCTTTGCTCTAAACAAAACAACTCAAACTTTTTCCATCTTTTCTCATAAAGCATATTTTCCCAAACCTCTTTGACTCCATAGTGTATTGCCTGTGAAGGCAGGGCAGATATTCTGCAAGCTGTAGACAAAACCAACAATATTGAGGTTGAAGTGAAAGCACCAGTCTGGCTACAGGCTCTGTCATGCTGTACCTGTGAGCTATGCATTTTCTGTCCAGTTTGCTGGCAGTAGCGTGGGATCACATTATCTGCTCTTTAATCAGGAAGTCATGAGGCAGGCACATCTGCTGATGTATAGGGTTGCCAGGGGGTAGTTGCATCCAGCTGGAGCAGTCAAAACTATGTGATGGAGACATTGGGTTCATGCCTAGGTGTAAGCAGACTTAGGACTTTCAGTTTGGTCTGAGTTCACATTTACATTTAATAAAGTGCATGGCTCCATGAAATACTCTCATGTGGCAGATGCAAGTTGTACCAGTCAGAAGAGACAACCAGCTGAATTACTAATGAAGTTTAAAAAGACTCTCCCTAAATTCACGCCCAATTACATGAAAAGTGTCATTCACAAAGAAAATGTAATCAGCCTGTAATCATAGCATTGTTAAATGCTCATCAATCTACCTCAGGTAAAGCTATTACAGGAGTTAAAATGTGATCCAAAGGGTGAAAACAATCAGGCTCTTTCCAGCTAAATGGGAAAGCAAGTTTCAGAATAATGAATTCTGTGCTCAGAACTGCAGTTGAAGTGTTTCAGTTGGAAGAGCTCAATACAAACAGGTACATTCCAAACCATTCAGTATATAGGTTAATATTAACATTAGGCATTGGACATTTAACTCAACAGTCTAGGAAGCAATGATCTGGTATGCTTCCCTGCACACATGATTGAGCCTTGGGTTTGTGTACTGTGTTCAAACACACCATTATGTACTGGGACTCTGTTATGGAGGAGACAAAAAAACCTGTTTACAGGCTGTCTTTGCAGCTCACACCTAGAGCAAGGCCTGGTTCCCTGGCTGCCTGTAGGATATGGCCTGTGTCCCTCAGGAGCACATGAACTGTGACCACACTGCGTTTCTGTGCTGTCACATCTGGCATCCTACCAGACTCCACTTCTGTCTGCAACTGGGAGTGAGCGTCACCTTGCCTACCAGCGTTGGTGTCAGAATGCAGTTGCCCCAAGCATGGCAGAAGACCACACCAGCATCCTCCTCATAAGGTGACCAAGCCCAATAAATTATTTCAGAAGCTGTTACAAAAACACATTTCCTGTTTCTGCTATGACTGCGTGTGCTACCACTGCTTCCTCAGCACATGATGTCTGTCCCACCACAGCAAACCTCATGCACTGGGGTGCTGGCAAGGCCAGCTCAAACTGAGGCTATGGATGGCTACACACAGATGCCTGTTAGAGCTGGTCTCAGCCAGATGGTGTTTGTTGCCCCAATTATATTCCTGGCTCTTAACTGCCAGTCAAGCTGTGACATAGCAAGTTGTAACATGGAAGTGGTCACAGGGCCTGGATGTCATTGTTGGCAAACAAGGACAGGAGGCTGCTGTTGGAAAAGGCTGCTTGTACGTGTGTGTGATTGTGTGTGTACACGTTAGTGGTATCCAAGGCATGGGGTAAGGTGAGTCGCTTTTGTCCCGGTCCCTGAGCTGTCCTTCTCTGCTGGAGAATGCCTGAATCACACAGTGTATTTTCCCTAAGCACAGTTGTACCTAAACATATCTTATTACTCTCATGTCTCCAGTAAATACAACTCCGTCAAGACACCTACCAGAGCGAGGGGCAGTGCTAGAGGGATGGGCTCATGCTTGCAGCTCCTCCACTTGTCCTGAGCATGGCAATGAAGACAGAAGAGGTGAACGAATGGCCCCAGAGAGTCTCACCTGTCTCAAGGCTTGTCCAGGTCCTATATCTGTCTGACCCAGTGTGATGCTCAAGTCCCAGGTGACAGTGCAGCATGGAGCATGCTATTACAGCACACCAGTTCCAAACTGGTGTAGTCTATCACAGAGGCCTCTGTGTCAAGCTGCTCCAGCACACTGATTGGCATCACAGCTCTTTGTATGCGCAGCCTTTGTTTTGATGAATCTGAAGTCAAATTACTTACTGCTGCAGGCCAAACCCACAGCATGAACTGGCCTCAGTTATGTGGTATGTGGAGATCCTGAAAGTGCTGCATATGGAACTCCTGAACGACTTTTTGCACCTGAAAAACTTTTGGATTTTTTATTCACAAGGTTTAGTAAAAATTCCCAGTGGTCAAATCATGAGAGGATTGATACAGAATTCCCCAGGTTTTCATACCAACTAGGAGGCTGGTGAGCACAGGTGAGTGAGATTTGTGTGCATAAGACTATGGGAACCAGAGAACATTCCTGGGAGGAGGGAGTAAACTGGCCTAGGTCTGTGTAGGTAGTCTCCATGGCGTGCAGATCCTTGAGCCCCACCCTCTCAAATGCATCCAAGTTTCTTAAGAGAGGTAGGTATTTAGCTTGCTATACCCAGATAGGAGCTGGGTTGATACAGTTTCATGTAAATGACTGGAAGACTGGGCCCAGGTACCAAATCTGACTACAGATGGACAAGCGTGGATGCACTTAAAGTAATGTATTGTGTTCAGAAGGTCTGAGAAGAAAAAGTACAATTTTCCAAGCTGTACTGTGCACAGTACCCATTTTGGCAACTCTATATGTGCTCTTGCAACTCTACAGGTAAGTAGAAGACAGCAAAAAGGACCAATATGAAAAACTGACTATACTGTTAGGCATATATCACCCTCCAAAACATAGTAAACCCCTTGGATTCACAGACACACAGAAAATCAGATATGTCGCCCAGACTCTTTACCAATCCCCTCATTTAAAGAGCTGAGACAGTAGAGACAGTTGTCAGAAAGATCACAGCATTAAGAAGTAACGTTCCATGCCCATTGATTCAGCTCTTCCTTCCCTGAATTGAGTACATGGACATGGCTCAATAATGGGACAGACACCTTCTGTACAGTTTCCACAGGTCTTAAAGATGGCATCTGACACAGAGTAAATGGCTGAAGTTCAACTAGAGTCAGTGAAAAGTTTGCCCAATTTAGAAATGGCATTCTTTTCAGAGACATGAGCCAGACCTGTTCAAATTCGTGAAATCATATCTAGCACACTTTTAGTGTGTCTGCTATTACCTTTGCCATGAGGCTGAAGTTTTTAATGAGATTAATCATCCATGGGTCACTGTGACCAGTGATTGATGAGGTTCTTAGCAAAATCATTTTCTTATTTCCTTCTACCAAGGATTGCTGCCACCCTTCTGCATCCCAAAATGGGTCACAGTTAAGACAATGCAGTTTGGTCTTGTTTTCTCTGACCAGACCCTTCAATTCACTGCCTGCAGTTTGTTGAATGTAGTTTTCCGATAAGCTCAAGGGAGTTTAATGGTAGCAGTGCATTAACCCACCAATGCCAATTTGCAGGATTGGGTATCAGGATATGCAAATGAATTAAATTAGATCTTGTTTTCAAAGGGTATCATAAGCTGTCCTTTGAGCTTTATATGCTTTTGGACATGATTTGATACATTAACATTTAATTCTTGCCAGATAGGGTTCACTTTCCTCTGAGGTAAAGAGCTTACAGTGTGACACAGATCTTGTACCTCCCTTCTTCCTCTGCTAATAAGAAATACAAGATCCAGTTTCTCTCTCCTCTTCCTTCCCCCACTGCTTTCCTCCCACAATATTTTAAAAATCTTGACAGCAATGTGAAAAATAATGTTGTAGGGCTCTGTTTTTGCTCAGTGACTCCTGAGTCATGTTTGCTACCTTGATGTGCCAGTGCTGTTGGGAGCTGAGCAGCGAGGCTGTTTTTGCTGCTCTTCTTCAAGTCTGTCTTGTCCTGGGACAGCTACTTTACCTTGACCCAAATATAAGAACAACTAACAGGAGATTTTTGCTGAAGTCCTTGACTTCCGCTAATTTCCTCACCTGCTGGGATGGGATTTGGGGATGTTAGCCAGCCAAATGTGAATATTTGCCACATGCAGGCCCTCAGGACAGTTCATAGCTTTGCAGCTCACCACACTATATGATTTATGGAGTTCCAAGTGATGTGGGACATAAGCACTGCCAATATTTAGGATCATAGATTTTAAAGATCAGTAGGAACCACTAGCCCTCATTATATCATAAACCAAATCATTTAATCCAGTAAATCCTGCCTCAAATTCCTATCTCATGGTTGAGCTGGTGCATGTATTTTCAGGAGCTGCTCCAAACTCAGTTTAGAGATTTTACTTTAATGAGGCATCCCACTGAGTTCTCTGTGTCCCTGTAACCCTCCCTGTGTGCAGCACCATGTGCCACATACTCACATCTCCATTCTTACAGTCAAATTTTGCTTAAAATATGTCCAGTTTTGGTTAGAGCAGCATTATTTACTAAGGGTTACCAATGTGTTCTGCCTTGCTTAAGTCACAGTTTTATGATGTAAATTAGACAGATAATACTGTCTGTAAACCATACTGCATGATCAGATGGCAGACTAAGCTTAGTGAGATAAAGATTTCCTTTTTAATTAAAACTGCAACACTTCTGTGTGGTGGATTAACACTGAAAGGGTCACTGGAGGAAGTGAATTAAAGTAGGATTTGAACAATAAGAAAATGGCCATTTTTGAGCAATTTAACAGCATAAAAACAGCATCACTTCCCAATGTCTTCCTTGCAGGACTCCTAAGATTGTGTTGTGTTAACATTTACAACTCCTTAAAAGTAGTAAAATGCCATCCTCATTTTATCAGTATGAAACCAGGGATGTGGAAGGTTAAAATAATAATGAAATTATATCAAGCTTCTCTTTCACAATCTTCATCTTGACAATATGACCTTGTTTTTGGAAGCCTCTGGTACCCGAGGCTCACACCAATTTCTCTGGGAGTTAAGAGATTTTTTTCAACAACTCCAGAAATCAAACCCCAGTAGTTCTTTTTAGGTAAATCGTGGTTTTCCTTTAGAACATGTGCACTCAGCAGTTAAGCTGCCATATGAACATTTAATTCCCACAATACCCAATCCTTCTGGCCAGCTTGTCCCAGAAGACTGTCAGTAACCAGTGCTGCCACAGATGTCACACTTGCACTGAAACATCCCAGCTTTTCAGTGAAAAGAAAATTTCCTTTTTCCTAAATTCTCCCAAGCTACAAGTTCGTGAATCTGACTGATGCAATCCTACTTTCACATATGCCTGAAAATTAATTTCTCCTTGTTAGACTGTCTCTGCTGTTCAGATGACATCTACTAATAAAGCCAACTATAATAGATGGTTAACTTCAAATCTAGAACTTGCACATAGATTCTTTTGCTAAATACTCTGCAATTAGACACAAGGGGAGTAAGGCAGAGGCTGCAAAGACTGTATCGCTAGGAAATATGTAAGGAGAAGAAATCTGACCTATCCTTGTTTCATTAAAAAAAAGGCAGCTGATGTACATACCTAAGAAATACAAGGGGAACCAAGAAATCCTGAATCAGCTGCTCACAAAGAACAAAATTATTATAATGAAATTCCCATATGCTTATTTGCAGATTAGAAACATGTAACTATTCTTAAGCAAATACCAGCTTTCTTCCAGAAAAAACCTGTCTGTTGAAAACAACAAATCCAAGGTGGTTACAGGTATTACAAAACAGAGCAGCTATTTGGTATTAAACCTCAATATTTCTGTGCTGTCACAAAGGAAAAAAATAAAAGAAAAAAACATAACCCTGCAGATGGGATTGGTGGGAAAGAGGAAATGAACTGAATTAATCACCCACAAGTTCCTCCGAAAGTGACTTCATCCTGCTCAACCTTCTACATGAGAAAACCTATAGGAAAACCAGAAAGCCTCTAATACTTAGGCTGCCAGGTTCTTGAAAGGAGGCTGAATTTAATTTGAATACTTCAACAGCACAACAGCATCCTCAACCTGAGAGACAGCCTCTAGGCAGAGGCAAGGTTAGTTCATAAAAATGATAAATAAAATTATTCTTACCCCTTCAAGTACCTCAAAGGAAATTATTTTTAGTTTTATAGAATAACTGTGAACAAAAACCACATTAAGCAGTATAGACCACATTTGAGACTAGTACAAGCAATGCCAGCTATCCAGACATTTAGGAACTCGAAAGAGAGCCCTAGAAAGCATATTTTGCCCCCAGCCCTACTCATATCCCCTATTACAGAAATCCAGGAGATTGCAGATGCAGGCAGGCTGAGGAAGGACCCAAGTCTCCACCTGCAATTACCTACCCCCATCATTTTATGCCAGTAAACTCTGCAATGCAGCAGTGAGTACTCTGCACTTGGGTAAGTGTTTGCTTGTCTCTCGATGTCTGTGCCAGTGAACGTGTGCAGGCAGCAGGGAGCTTTAATAAAGCAAACTCTGCAGTAGACTGCAGAGCAGGCTGATTAACAGTTTCAATGGTACCAGGGAGCATGGCAGAGCACTCTGTCTCCCCTCCTCCACCCAGCCTTAAACCTGATAGATCAAAGCTTTGACCAGCATCAGGTGGTTAAAATGCATCCATTAACTCGTGGTGCTTTCTGTCTGCTCACCACAGAAAAGCTGCAGGAATTGTTTACGATGATCACATACAAAATGTGTTTATTGGACTTCAAAAGAGCTTGTCTCCTTCATGCCAAGACCGCCCTTTAAAATTATATTAATTAAGCAAGCAGCTTTAATACAATAGGCAAATGGCATATAATCAGTGATTATAGCGGCAGGAAAGGACATGATTCCACAGAAATTCAGTGAGAAGGGGACAAATGCAAGATCTTGTCTTCCCTACACATCAGCTGGGGCTTTGACTCATCCTGCTGCCTCTCCCGGCTTTCCTGGTCCCACAAGTGGTATCTGCCTCGCACCGAGGTCTCTGAGGGAATCTGAGTCAGGGAGAGAAAAGCAGTTTCTCTTCTCCTTCTGCATCAAACCAGCTGCGGAAGGAGATGTGTTTCCCCAGTCCTGTTTTCAGACAGGGTGATGCAGTGACAGAAGGGTGCAGAGCCACAGTCACCCCAACTGTCCTCATGGAGCAAAGTGAGGGAAGCTGGCTGGGCTCCGTGCCTTAGGGTGGGAGCAAGTAGAGTAAGCCCTGGCAGGGTTGAGGTGCTGGGGACAGGCAGGGCAGTGAGGGGCAGCCTCCACCATGGAGCAGGGACCGGAGAGCAAACGCAGGAAAGCAATCATCGGGCAGAGAGTGATCAACAAGCAGATTCACCCAATTACAAGTTTATTATGAGAATGAGATGGAAACCAAATTAATAGATTGTCCCAACTCCTGTCCCCACACTCCCACTCAGTCTATTTGCTTTTTTCCCTTCTGTCTTTGCTCCTGCCCTCCCACATGAAAAAATATAGTTATTTGTTTATATTTCTTGCAGTCCATTATAATGCCTTATAAAACCACTACCCAGGCTTCTGGGCCAAAACCCCATTTTGCAGCTGTAGAAAATGCAGCTTGGAGAGGCACGGTGACTCAGTTGGGATTTTATAGCCATCCCACATCAGAACTGGCTTTCAGTCCTCATCTATTTTGACTCCTAAAATGAACCTTCTTCCACCATCACCAAAACTTTCCACTGGAGCTGAAGTTACCCATTGCACTGAATTTGCTATCTTTAGCCCCTCAGTCGGGTATTTGTTCTTTGTTCTACAGAGCCCTGGATGTTGCAGGATGTAAAGCCGAGTGTGTACTATTGTTCACTTCAGCTTTGTGCTGATGAAAGAATAAGCACAAAAGAAGCAGAGAAGAGGAGAAAAGGGGGCACTTTCTTGTATAAAAGGCTCTGAAATCCCATATGGAAAAACTCTATGGAAGTGAATAAATGTGATTCTAAAAGCCTATTGAATTTAAGAGAGAATTATCTCCTTCCCACATGGTTTTCAAACACTATATAGACTGGTGCAGTGTTTGAGCATCTAGAGAAAAGAGATCAGTCTCTTTTGAATGCTATGGATTAATCTATATAAAACTATTGCTTGAATTTCCACTAGATACCTTATGGAAAAGGCCTAGGGAAAAGGATGAAAAGACAACTAGGTAAACAATTTTGGTTTATTTTGGATTTTGAAGTGTTTGTGGAATAGCAAGAATCACTGTTGCTTTCTTCTCATGATTCTCAGAGGTATTGTATTTGTTTACTTTGTTTATAAGGTTTTTCTGTGGCAATTGCCCCCACAGTGTCATCCAGGGAATTTTTAAAATAGTGTGAATGCTTTCCTAGATGTTTTTTGAGATGAGCGGCTTGCCCAAGTCTTTATCTTCACTACACATGGAGGAGGCTGTGGTCAGGGGAAGGCAAAGTGGGTCTTCATGTTAATTTATCTTGCTGGATGAAAAAGCAGGAACAACTGAAACAGTGGTGCGTATTATATCATCTAAAGCCTCTTAGAGGAGAGGGCTGCATAAGGCAGCATTGCAAACAGAAGGTCTTTTCCACATAGCTGCTGTGGAATCACAGGCTGTCAGTCTACCAGAGAGGGCCACAGCTGTGCCAGATGTGTGGTGATAAGAGTGCAATGAAATTGAACATGGCATTCAGGTAGATTAATTTCTCCACACAGAATTCAGTGAAACTGTTCCCAGATCCTCCCGCACATATGTGTATGTGTATAGGTATGTTACATAAAAGCAGTGTTTATGCTGTATGCCCAGAGGAAACATTAAATGACTGCATGCACTGCTAATGATGGACACTAGAGAGCCTAAAGGCAACTTTTCTATCATAAATTTATGTCGACTTTTATATACTACATCATCTGGGCCCAAAATTGGAGCTAGAAATCTAATAAGACAGCTTGGTTATGAGCAGTCACTCCAATGTCTTGGCCCTGATGATCTCCCTTTTTCAGATGATAAAAACCTTGGCCTGCTCACTTACAGATTGTTCATTTCAGCTGTACCCAAGTCATGCGATCTCACTGGCAGGGGAAAAGCCAGCCCTGAGAGTCCTGGGTATCAATCCTTGGCCACAAAAAATTCCCTGCTGGTGTTGTGCAAATTATCTGTCAGTTGACATGTGCTGTTTTCTCTGTCCTAGTGAGTGGGCCCTTTGCTACTGGCACATGTGTGATGAGACACACAATTCCATTGCTCTTGGAAAACCGTTGTGCCATGGTGACAGGCAGATACCCCAGAACTGCTGGGCCCTTTCCTGTGGGGGCAGCTGGGCTAGGAAAGGCCATGTAAGAGGAAAGGAGAGGTTTTACAGCCCTTGCCTCTCTCCTTGCCCATTCGGACAAGGCTGGTAGCAATCAGCCTTTCGTCTCCCCAGAACTTTGCTTATCCAGCCATGAAACATGGGTTGCAATCACTCTTACCTCCCAGTGGAGTTGGGAAGCTTTGTTCGGCAGTGCTTATAAAATGCTGTGACCGAAATGCAGGGTAGAAGGGCAATGTTTTAATTCATTATTGTTGGTCCTTGAAATGTGCTGGAGGGAATGGGCTGTTGCAGGGAGCACAGTGGTATCTTGGTAGGTTACAGGACCATCCTGGATTGCTTTCTTCCATGTATACCAGGAAGTCTTTGCTTTCCTTGTATTTTGGAAAGGCTGCTCCTATACGTTGTGTCACTGCATGGCAGCCTGCACTCAGCAGGCTATCTGAGTCAGATAGCCTACTGAATCATTTACAACTTCTTACCCTTTGGATGGCATTTTTCCATATGTTTTTATGTTGTTTCTATTTTATTCTGAGCCTCTGAGTTGACAGAGAACAGGGCTGCTGGACAGGGTTTAGTCCAGCCCAGAGCTGTGAGGCCAGGTTGGCATCAGAGGTATGTATGGCACCTAGAGAAATGGGGCCTGTTATGGGTTACCTCAACAGACGCAGTCATGAAGCAGAGAAGTGATGATAATAACACTGTAACACGGGAGTTAGAACATATTTTGCTTTACAGGGCTCTTTCTACAGATATCACTGGGTTTCAGTCATCTCCCAAGTGCAACTCCTGCTTTCAGGCTGCCCCAGTGGTTTTTACCTCTCAGGCAGCAGTGGCAAGCATGCCACTGGGAGCCATTCCCATTCCTGGGGCCATTTCTGTGCTGCCACTGAGGCTGCCCAGATCCACAGCATGTTCAATTAGGTGAGATTAGGGCTTTGTCTCAAGCATCATCATTCACACTGTGAGTGCCAGTATGCCTGGACTTCAATGAATCAGTGTCATTTTTTAATTAATGATGAATTTTCAAGGTTATCAATTGGCCCTGTTAATTTTGCTGTTCCATTTCTTACAGACAAAATCTGAGTGAAAGTCCCTGGACCCTTTCTGGCATCAGCTTTCCTGTCTGCAGCAATAAGCAGCTGTGCTCCTGTTGTGGGCTTGTGCTCTGGCTCTTATCGAGGCAGGCATGCTGGTATGCATTGCTTTGGTGTTCGCCTCTTTTCTTACCTTGAGAGGTTTTATGAAAGGCATTGACAAAGCCAGATCCTTTCATGCACAGTGTGAGCTTCTCTTCCCACCTCTTTGCCTCTCTGATGCTATCTACTTGCAAAGGCTGGGATTTTATCCTGAGCATGGATATTATTGTCTTATTCCCAGTAAACTCCAACAGATGTCTGTGTATCTGGGCACAATATCCTTCACAGGTACTGTTCTGTTTCATTAATATGTTTTTCACTACTGCCAGAGCCCAATAGAGTTGTAGGAACAGAGGCTAGAAAGTGCAAAAGGCAGTAATGAGATTTTTTTTTTCTGTGTAACTTTATGGTATTGAAGAGCTCTATGTATCATCCCTCTGTGTATCGTTCCCTCTCAGGTTGCTGCTGGTGAACATGTTCTGTCTGACTCCTCCATCAGCCACACCGTGTCTTGATTTCCACTTAAATCAGTCTCCTACCATTTTAACCCTGGCAGCCTTTGAAATCAGGAGGCCACTGGAACAATGGGCAGAATTTATACTGCACTTTTCATCTTCACAGCAATTTTCAAACAAGAATGAATCAGTCTTTAATGGTCCCTTATGTGGGACACAACAAAAGATTGCAAGGCTTATTTTACAGACTGGGCTCAGAAAACCTGAGGACTTGCTGAAAGCCACAGAAAAAATATGGCCCAAACTGCAAAAAGAACAAATGAGCTTGCCCTGTGCCCTGTGCTACTGATTTTTTACATCAACATCATGTTCCCAGACAATACCTAGTAGGCAGTTTATTTTTTGGGTCCTACATTGCATCACTAACAGCAGAACCAGGACATTCGCTGCTGCCTCACTGTGTCAGTGATATTCATTGTTGTAACATAGTCTTTCTGTGGAAAGCGAAATTAATTATTGGGAGTTATAGGGTGCATAATGACCCAATGCCTGGCAAAGTGGAATGCCTTGGTGGAGTGCAGGATGTACTCAAGGCTGTACGCAGAGAAAGGTCTTTTTGTGGAAAATGGTTTCTCAGGCATCAGAAACACACTCCGTTCCTCCCTCACATTACAAAATGCTACCAAGTGGTTTTCTTGTGCTACTGAACCTGTTGCTCCCAGCTCCTGTGTCTCTCCTTCTGTTAACATAGCTGAATAATTTGTGGTTTCATCACCGCAACATATGTGAACCACAACAAATCTTGATTTCAGTCTAATATGGATAGCTTTCTTATTTTGCATATCATGGTACATCTGCACCTTAGAGATTACTTTGAAGTTTGGATTATCCTTTCCAAACCCAGTCCACTGAATGCTTCTTTGTTGGATAATCTTCTACATTGCTTTTTAGAAACAAAGATAGGTTGGAAATAATTTCCTCACTGAAAGGGCTGTCAAGCACTGCAACAGGCTGTCCAGGGAAGTGAGGAAGTCACCATCACTAGAGATATTTTTTTAATATCTTTTATATTTTTATATGTATATATATAATATTTTTTTAAAATATCTTTTACACGTAGATGTGGCACTTAGAGACATGGTTATTGTTGAACTTGGCAGAACTTGGTTAATGGTTGGACTTGATGATCTTAGAGGTCTTTTCCAACTTAAATTATTCTATAATTCTGGGATATTGTATATAATTGAGATCAATCTGCTGTGCTATGGCAGTCAAAATTTGGTTATGCTACTAATGTGGTAATGCAAGAAATCAGACTGACTAAAAATGGTTTAACAAATGTGAAGGACAGCTGGAAATTCTGAAGGTAAATATGGTTTGAAGTCTACAAAAACATGGAGGGAACCTACTAACTGCAATCCCAGCTCTGACAACAATATGTTCCTTGAGCTTGGATAAAGCAGTTGTTTTGCTTTGCTGTAATAAGCTTCTGAAAAATCAGTTAATTTTTCTGTGGTTCAAAGGTGGGTTATGAAATTAAATTGTAGAGTATTCTTACCATGTAAAATGAAGACCAGATGATTAAAAAAAGGAGTTAGCTTTCAGGTTACTGAGAATCCCTACAAAACCAAAAACATCTCCTCAAAGGAACCGGAGCAGCCAGAGGTTTGTAACAGAGCTTCTGCCTTTAGCTTGTACTTGGGAGATATAGGGGATATAGGAGAATGTAATGGCCTCTCCCCAATCCCCTGAGTATTTCCTGAATACATCCAAACAATGGGGAGCTAGGAAGAGCCAACAATGTCCAGTACCAGCAGGTGCATCATGTTCTGGCACAAATGGAAATAGTCTGCAAAGGGCAATACAGTTTTCCCTCAACAGATGCGACCTCATATTTTCATCTGGGTAAAGGAAATAACTCCAGAGAAAGGCAGGGAATTTAACAAATACTCCAAGACCGAGACACATAAATTGCTAGAAGCTATTAAATCACATACAGGCACGTTTCTCTTTCATTCTTTTTATTAATGCCCACACCCATGGTCCACCTCACTTCAGTTTATTAAAGATCAGAGACCAGTTTTTAACTTCAAAGCCAGGGACATTAGAAAGACCCAAAGTTCTCAGCAAATCCTAACAGAATGATACTACTTTCCTCCATTTAATTTTTTTTAATTTGCTTTTATTATTTTTCCTATTTCCCATCAAAGCCGTGGGAGGCAGTGATGCCTTTGGACTGTTGCTCTATATCTTTTCATTCTGCCTTTTACTTTCCTTTCTGGCCCATTCTGGAACAGGAAAACAATGTGGGTGGCAGAAAGGCAGCTTCCACTACTCCATTAAAACAGCATTTATTTTTTTTACATTGAAATGTCTTGTGGAGTCTCTCATTATACCTATTAATATATGACCTCACACTATTCTTAACTGCTATTATTATTGGCTATTATTATTTTAGATTCAAATCCACGCATTTTTGATTTAATTCATTAAACTCATCTATACCCCCATATATATGTATTGTTTCTAGCCAGTCAGTAGCTGAGTAATACACATCTACATCAATGATGTTTTAACAATGAATTGTTCTAATACATCACCAAAAAGATAGTGCTCGCACGATTAGGTTAATATTATACATCATGGTAGTGAGGTATTTTTTATGATGTATTACCCAAACAATATCATTGGAAAGGAAGAAGAGACACGTAAGATAAGGTAGGGTTTAATTTACTGCATTTTTAAAAACATTTCTAATATTCTTAATACAATAATAGCTGACCTAGTCTGAAGTGAAAGAGACATGATAGGAAAAAAGAGGTCGGAAGCAGATATCTGAAGTGCAATCGAGTGGGTCAGAAGGCATCACACATACTCTTCAGATAAGTTGTGTATCTATTTATGCCAGCAGACAGAAGGAAAGTAAATGGAATGAAGGGGAATGATTTTTTGTTTTCAAAATAGATATATATGATTAGAGAGGTGGAGCATCTTTAACTCCAGGCAGGATGCCTTTGTGTTACGAAATCCAGCTGATTCCAGTTGTGTTGATCCATGAAATGCTTCCTCACTGGGGATGAAAGGAGGTATCATTTGTTTTTTGGGTTGGTTTGTTGGTTTTTTTTTCCCCAGTCAAGTAATGTTGATCCACTGGAAAACAAAAAAGTTCAACAGGAATATACCCATGTTGATGAGGTGTAATTTCAGGCTAAATGTTGGCTAATAAAGAAAGGGTGATATTTGGGGATAAGGCTCTGGGCAAAATACAGCTGGCTTGATCCAACCCTCTTGCTGATTGTCTTGGCATGACCAGATGTGCCCTGATACACTGCTTGTTTTGTAGATATGGAGCTCCCAGCTATTCACCCTCTTTATCTGACAGTTGTGATGCAAGACTCAAACCTATGTGTTGGCAGCATGGACCATTGGTTTAAGCTTTGCTGGAGCAGAGGGACATTTGACTGCAGAACTGCACCTTTTATGTGCTTTTGCAGACACTGGACAGTTACAGCATGCACAGTTCATTGGTTGGACCAGTGGGATCTCAGTGCCTGCCAGCAGCTTCTATGAAGACAGTATTTCAACATGAATGCTGAAGGCTCTGATAAGTAGTCACATATGGCAAGAGTGCACACTGGGACAGCAAAAAGATAAAGGTGGAAAAGGAAACAAAAATGAGTGATCTGAGCATCAAGGCAAGGACAGCAGTGGAATGAGCCACCAGGTTGGATGAGGCCCTGAGCAACTTGGTCTAGTGAAAGGCCTCCCTGCCCACAAGCAGGAGAGTTGGATCTAGATGATCTTTAAGGTCCCTTCCAACCCAAGCCATTCTATGATTCTATGTGCCAAGTAGGACTTGTGAAAACTGCCCTTACCAAAACATTTCTTTCATCCTATGGCTGCAAATGCCCTGGTGCTCCAAATGAAGAGGTTGCAAGACAAGAAATCCCTTAAACCACCTAAAAACTAAAGCTGCATGTGAAATATGAAGTGCATTGAGTTGCTTCATGATATTTTTCCTGTGTGTGTTGTTCCCCTGACATCAGCAAGAACAGTGAGTGAATAATAAGGAAAAAACCCATAATTATTTGTATTAAAGAACAAAATCTGTCTTCACTGCTAATATCCAGTTATGTAGTTAACTTGTATCTAATGTAGAAAAAAAGACTAAGCAGATACTGTACTCCATGCAGAAAATAGTGTACTTTAATTAAATGAAATAAACATCTCATTAAATGTCTATTTTATAGACACTAATGAACATTATTGCCAAAGGGGCAAAGGAAATAAGACAATGAATATGGTAAAATGTATTCCTTAACAATTTTCAGTAGTAAATCTTTCCTGTGATCTAACAAGGTATAATAAGAAATCCTACTATATTAAAATACTTCTAAGGATGTAAGAAAACTGATCTCCAAGCAGCTCAGCTAGAAATTAGACCATACATTTCCTCTTGGCTTTTTAAAAACTCCTACTCTGATTATAATGCACCATTGGAGAAGATAGCGTTATTTATTTTAGGATATTTCCCTCTAGGAGAGCAGAAGCTCTCAACTGCAAGGCAACCTTGAAAAAGGTATAGAGACATCTAAGCAATAAAGATCTCAGCTTTAGAAGTTTTCTTTAACTTGCATGGACTCTTTTCAGGCAGAGTATTCTAGCTTTATTCCTATGTCTTCCCACAGGTTTCATGGTGAGATTTGTACTCATCGTGTTCCATTTTACCTGCGAAATTCAGGGCACACAGCATTTTTGCCCAAAATCTGCTGGTGTACTGCTGGGCCTTTCAAAGTGCTGTGTCTTTCCCATCCAATGTGGTATGGGGCTTATCCATCCTCATATCTGGTGCCTCCACCCCAACTTTGAGAAGGGCTGTGCTCCTCACCTAGGATCCCTCCTGTCTCTTCCTCCTTTCCTAGTTTCCCTTCCTGCTGATTTCATGGCATGCTGTCAGGCGAGGAAGCTCCCTGAAGCGGCTCAGTGCAAAGCATAGGTCTGGATCAGAAGAAAGCTCTTTCATGGCTGCTGGAACCTTCTCCTCTGCCGTGTCTGCTTTCACCTTTACTCTGCTCCTTGGCTGTAGGGAGCATGGCTTTTGCTCTCTGCAAATTTTTACCACATCATACCCAGCACTGTTCTCTGTTCATGATTTTAGAGTTTCCAAGGAGTCAGTGAGCTGTCTGAAGGCCTGAAGAGCCCTGGGAGATGCGTTTAGTCCAGTGCCCTGCTGTGAGGTAGTCAGCTCTCCTCTCCCCAACAGGCTGCAGCACCACCAGCTTCAGCCCTGGTTTTTGATCAGCCATAATACTTCTGCACAGGACAAGGCTCAGCTTTGTACACACATCCTGCATTGCTCATCCACCAGAGCTCACCTGTGCGGTCACTGGCTATGTGGAGGAGATCCTGCCTTTGTGTTGTGCCCAGTGTTGTTTTTCTCTGAAGTGCTGGATCTAAGGCCTTGCGGGAGGCAAGATGCCCGGTGTGGGTGATGTAACCCGCTTCGCTTCTGCCTTGGAAATCAACATCAGTCATGGCTTATGGTCCTGTGAGCCAGATGGTTAGCAGGGCTGCTGAATTCATTTCTTGGTCTTTCTGTACAGAAATCCAACAAAAAACTTTTACTTTCCTACAGCTGGCACATATGCCTAATGATTTGATCTTTTGCATTTTAAATATTTATTCAGTATTTAATTTAACCCCCTGAGACTAATCTTGGTGCTTTAACTTAGCCCTCAAGTAGTTTCACTGAATCATCTCTATCACAATTCAGTGATCTTCAACAAATTGGCTTTGCATATTAGCAGGGCCCAATCCTTGCTTTACTGGCATTTTGGGGATATTTTGGAAAGACATACTGGTGATTTTTTTAAGTATTACAAGGCATTAAACTGTTGTTTCTGTCTTTTAAATTATAGATGGTCTCCATAGAGATACTGAAGTTCTACATTGCTCTCCTGAATTGCCTGAAGAAGTGGTACTTAGAATTACATTTGGAACGATGCTAATTAGCAAATGCTGAATTTTAAACAAGCTTCACAGCAAGGTTTTTGTTTGATAGGAGCAGCACACCAGCAATCGGCTGACCAAACTGACAAAGCTGAATTACAGACAACATGCTATTTAATTATTCATTAGACGTTTTACAGGGTTAACTACAATAGGCACCATTCTCTTCTTGAGGAATCACTGAGCCAAGTGTAAGTGCCTTAGAAATCCAGCCTAATAAACAGTTGGAAAAAATCAGCAAAATGAAATCTGCTTCTCAAATTGCAGATTTATTGAGGAGGGGAGAGGCATGAACAAACCTTTGCAGCCATTTGATGAGAATGTCCCAGTGCATGGACAGAATAGAAATTAATTGTCAGGAACCCAATCCTGCGGACAAAGCTGCTGTGAGAGAGTTTGAGTAGAGGACAAAGCAGACATCCCCAGCCTAGAATTAGGCCTGGACAGGTCAAATAATAGAATAAGCCATGGTCAAAGGAAATGATTGCAAGAAGTGGGAAGATTCGTGGATCCATGCAGAAGCCACGAAGTGTGGGGAAAGATCTTGGACAGACACTGACCTAAGCTCAGATACACCTAGAAAATGTTCATTCCACTATTTTGTTTGATCTGTGTGTTTCTTGTGCTAGCTAAAGCAAAGTTTGAGTCTGCTCCAGCAAAGCTAGTGGATGAAGACAATGTTCAGCCTCTCCCAAGCCAAAGGAAACTGAAGAGGAGATGCTGCTCACTGTGAGCAGCACTTCCAGGACTGCCCCAGGCGGTACTCAGGTGGCTGTAGTTAACTGCAGTTAGATGCATCACAGACCAGGTGAATAATTTTGGGCCACACTTCCTGCCAAGATTTATACTCGGAGGAGGACAGGCAGACTGCTGGCGTGCTGTGTTCTTGTGTTCTTTCTCCGGAAGGCAGGGCGGCAGTGATTGCCGGCATCACAGGCAGGAAGCTCAGCCAGCACGTTTATAAGAGTATGATGGTTTAACTAAGGATTGCAGGCAGCACTGATTTTTTAATTTTGTAATATTTTTAAAATATTTTTATTTATTTTTTAAGTAGTACCACAGTGATAGTTCAGTTTCATTAGTAATGTAGTGCAATCTTTTACCATCCTGTTTTAGCCTATGTTGTGATTTTGTTATTTAAGTTGAAAACAATGAGAGAACCTGGGATTATCTCTAATGGCCTTGATTTGTGGAGCTAAACCTTCTTCCCTTGAAGTGCTCAGTGCTTCTGTAACTCTCAAATGCTTCTCATGCACCAGACATGGCACTGCTGTTAATGATGAGTTAAGAAATGGAGAAATGAGCAAATCAGTAGATCAGACTTTACCTCATAAGCATGTGTCTGTCAGCCCTCCATGCTGATGCTATTCAGCACTGCAACAGGCATTTACCTACCACCTGCTCTGTGTGGGGAGCAACACGAGTGAAAACAGGACAACTTCAAAACAGTGCATGCTCCCTAGGCTGGGATGATGCATTATATCAGGTATTTATATAGGGGGATTATGTTTTTTAAGTTGAGACAAATGAGTGAGTAGGATGAAATCTCCTATCTCATCAAATGGAATAAAATGTGAGTGGTAATGCCATTCTCAGCTATGGTGATACTTCATCATCCTTATTATAGTATAGCTACCTACATACAGGCTAAAATTCAGCATAATAAAATCTATCTAACTGCAGTGGTTCACAATCTGTAGTCAGTTATTTTCCTACTGCCACTTTTTCTTATAAGCAGTCACTGTACTTGCCATGAGCATTTGAATGATCTGTCATAGCAGAGAATTGCCCTGCAAACAGTCTCTGTACTCTGCACTTCTGGCAAATAATGCCTGTCCTGAACCTGACTACAAGAATGATGTCATCTTGTGTATTGTTTTCTGTGTGCTATCCACCATTAGTATGACTCCACATCCTAAAACCCAGAGATGAGCTCATGTAAGGAAACAATTATTTTCCTTTTCAGCATGCATATTTTACTCCTGCTAGTTTTGTCAGCAGCAAACAAAAGCTGGGTGCTGAAGCCTGCAGATTTCTTGTTCTCTCCTGACACCAAATCCCACACACATCTCAGTCAGAGAGCAATTGGTCTCCTTTCATGTGTCCATTGTAGGAGTATACATAAGGGAAAGCCTGAAATACGACCTTTTAATTTGACAAATGGGAAGTACAAAGATGCTGGGTTGCCACTATTGCTGGTTAAGACAGCCACTCTTAGCTGCATCCAGGCTGAACTCAGCACATTTATACAGGTTTGAATGAGAATGCAGTTTCTCCTAGTCACCAAAGGGTTCACAAATGATCGTGCAAGGAGATAAAAAAAATAACCCAGTGTTTAACTGTACCTTTCTCGCTCCATTTGTTTGGTTCCAGCTATATAAATACCAGCTTCTCCATTATGTGACTGCTGTCTAACCTAGGGTAAGGTCCTGTCTTAGGGATGGCATCCATGAGTGGATTTGCGCTGCTTGCATGAGAAGACAGTCAGACACTTTGTAACCATCCCAAGACTCTCGACACTATTTTCAAGTCTGAGATGCTCATGGAGAAAAAGGCCATTTCTCCATGGCAGAAGAAGAATCTTCCTCCATGGCGAAGGAAGAATTGCAATGCTGATCTGGGACTACTTGCTGAGCCTACACTGTGCTCACTTTAAAGCACCTTTGTTTGGGGTTGTGAAGCCCTAGCACAGACATCAGCAAAGCATCCCTGGTCCACAGGAGGCCAGGGGTGAGCAGAGAATGGAGCCAAGGGTCCCAGAAGGCTGAGAGAGCAAGCACAGGTGGGGTGTGCCACAGTGGGCTCTCACAAGCTCTGAGCATTTTAAGGGACTGGGATTCAGATCCCTCCTCCAATATTTCACCAATTAGGAAAGGAGGGGCATGGAGTTGGACCACTTGGCTGAGTGAAATGAATAGAAATGAGAATGAGATATTTATTGAATAGTTGTATTCACTTTAAAGTGTTTTGGTGTTACCTAGGAACAAACTAACAATTATTTCAGATCTGATACTCAAAGAACGCACCTTGGGAACTGACCCGACTGCATGGGTTCTGGCTGCACCCTGGTCTGCATGTGGGTTTGAGAAGTTTGGTCTGCACCCAAAAGTAATCTGAATCCAAACAGTGCTTGTTGTTTTATAAGAGGGGCTCCAGTTGCTGAATTAAACAGGAAAAAAAAATACAGCAAGCAAAGGAATTTTAACTGTAATATAATGTATTTGATATTTCCATACATAGTGTTGTAGTGACCTTGTACTCATCATTTCGATCTACTTTGGTCCAAGAACTATGAAGCAACAGTATTTTTTACCAAAAGCTGTACTACAATACATTAGCAAAAGAGCTCACTCTCTTAGAGCTGAAGATGTCTCCTTGGACTAATGTTCAGCTCCTGTATTTTCCAGCTTTTGGTTGATTTATCCATGCAGCCATAATATCATTTTATGTTTCATTTCCTAGCTTTCTAAAGAAAACAAGAAAAATAAAAAGGCAATTTAATGCACTGCACAATGACTTTTTAAGCATTACATCATCAGAAAGGCTGTCACTAACCAGTAAGTGGTCCCAATGACAAGACAACACTACCTAGCAACTGCAGAGAAGTCATTAACTCTTTTGTGAGAACTATATCCACCAATGAAGCTGGAAATACATTGTAGTAAACAAATGCATATGCCCAAGTACCTGAAAAAAAAACCCAACTTCTTCCATCTTGTGATTATGATGTGAACATTTTCCTGTGTAATTCTGAAAAGATGCCCAGTTCAGTTCTGCAAAAGGCCATATGAGGACCAAAAGCTTCTGAGAAAGAAGGGAAGAACGATGAATCATACTAGTGCTATGTGTGCAGACACAGGGTGATACAGTTTTTTTCTCTAGAGTGAAGAAGGATGACTGGTTAAAATATTACTGGGACTCTCAGGACATTTACAGTTATTATTGCAGAGCTCATGGGTTTTTGCAGCCCTCCAGATCATCATCCAATGTTTTAGGGAACATGTTATATTCATTCGGCATTCTGCAAAGCAGAAAGAGGTAGACTTAGCTATAAGCTTTAGATCTAAGTAAAATGTATGTGAAGAAAGCAAAATTAAATCTGAACTCTGCCATGATTTACATAGGAATGGGCAGGTCCTGGGTGATGAAGCACCTGGGAGGCACCTCCCAGGTTCCTGTCCTCTCCTGACAAACACTACCAGCCCCTGAGCTTGTGCAACTTCCAGAAAATTCCTAGGATTGCTTTTGCTGCAGGACTGAAATCTGAAATCCACACTGAGAAACAGAGCAAGGACCTCCACTGCTGCTGCAGCTCATACCACTGCGTGCCAGGAAACCAGCATAAGAAGCGAGTGCTGCAGACAGGAGGAACAGGGAAGAGTCACCAAGATCCAGGTCTGCACAAGAGGACTAGACTGGCTGCCAGCAGAGCAGCGTCTCCAAGGACTATTGTCTTCGTAAGACCTGTTTTCAGATTCAAGAGCATGCCATCTTTTCCTGATATGCTCTTGCACACAACGTTCATGTCCAAAAAGAGATTGCCAGACACAGACAGAACTCGAACCTTGATGTTTCCTGTGTAAGTAAAGAGTGGAGAAAAGAGTGTGTGTCCTCCTGTTTCCCCCACCTCATTAGACAGGTTGCCAGGCCCTCAGAAAGACCTCCATGGTCATCAGACTCTGTCTATTTTCAAACACTGCCTTTTTATTTTTTTCTTTTTTCCTTTTTTTTTTTTAATACATATACACAGTAACAAACACAACAGCCCAATTTGTAGGCTTTTTCTTAAATTGCATGTTTTGTAGTAGCCATGAAAGTAAGCAAGCCAGGAGATTAAGGAAGTGTGAGGAGAGCAAGAAAAACCCAGAACAGCAAGAAGACCACAGTAATTTCTTTACAAGTCTAACGAAGATGTTTTGGAGAAACATCACTCTAATTGAAACAATTCTTCAATATTTTATTCCAAATAAATAAGCCATCCAACTCTATTATATATGACATTGCATATTTGTTCCAATGATCTTTAACTGGGTATTGGGACTGCATTGCTTTTTGTGTTTTCTTTTCGAATGACTAAAACAAGCTTTGTAAAATCTACCCAGAAAAATATGATGTCCTGTTAAATCACTACTCCAATATGATTATAAAAAACCCTGACTTTTATTACTCTGTTAGTTTGTCATAAGCTATAATAAAGCAGAGCAATAACCAGCCAGCATGAAAGAGCAACGATTTTCAGCAAAAGTGAAGAGAAGCAGATAGGACCTAATTTGTGTTCTGCAAAGCCTCGAGCCAGCCAGAGGCTGACACTCAAGTCATCAGTGAAGGCATCATATCAGTGCCATGAGGATCAAACCATGCAAAATGATTTTGCAATATTTCCATATCATAAAATATGTACATATATTAAATCTACCAATCTTGTTGCCTACAAATACTGCTGATGACTAGGAATTTACTAAGCCATCCACAGAGCTTTGTGAACTGTCTTTAGGACCTGAGCCAAACCTCAGGCCCTGAGCCTTCTTTGTTGTTATGAACACTTTTATAGTACGCAATTACATTTGTTTTTCTTAATTAACCACTTTCTTAATAGCAACAAAACACTTGCAGACACACACATGCATTTCACTGTGAGGAGATCACTGCACAGGAAATATGTTTAATTCATTTAGTCTGCAACCTTGCATCCTCTAACATCATCGAAGTAGGCACTGCATTTACACAATAGCACTGTATTGCCTGCAGCACCCAGACACCTACACCACTGCACCTCACACAGAGAAACTCATTAGAAAACTGGCCTGAAGGAGCAAAAATAAAATTAAAACAAAACATGGAAACTGATGCAAAGTAAAAAGTGGCCCAAAAGAGAGTAATTCCACTAGTACATTTGTTAACGTAAGGCAAAATTGCAACTGTTATGGAAACTTTCAGCAGAAATCATAAATGAGCAATGAAGATACTGGTCTTTTCAAGTGCCACATGGTTCAGTAGAGAACTCACAACCACTTAATGAACAATTTGTTAAGGAAAAGAGAAGTAGAGAGTTTTTTCCTCAATTAAATTCAACGGGATTGCATGTATAAGTCAACTGTAACTCAAAGTGACATTCTGGTAATATTAAATATTCATTGAAATTTTGTATTAATACATGTATTGTTCTAATGGATAATTTTATTCTTTGTGAGTGCACAATTCCCTTTTTTCAGCACAGCACTGTACATTACCTAATCACATCGAGAAAATTTTGAACACCCCCAACTGCACAACCAGTGGCATCTAAGCAACCCTACTCAGAGGGGCAAACTGGTGGGAGAGTGATATCCCCTCTAATCATCAGGGGAAGCCTTGAATACCTAAGAAAGGGGTCAGATTTTTTTTCCAAAATAGTTGCCATTCTGTGGTTTCTGTTCTCTTTTCAACTGAGATATTGTTGACTTGGAAAACCTGGACCCTGGATACTCTTCAAGGTATAACTTAAACTAGAGAAAATATTTTATTTAACTTTATATTAACCCTAGTGTTGGACAATGAGGCAGTTAGAAACTTCCCTTTCACATATCCTAGCATTTGTCCACTTGAATATTTTCCATTTAATTTCTTTGTTTATTTTCTTTTTAAAAGGAAAAAAAAGCCACTTATGGGTGAAGGCATAAAGATGATAGTCAAACTTCCTCTAAATATTAATCGTGGAGAGTGACCAAACCAAATATATTTGCTTCAAAGTTGCTGTTTCTATTTTTATTTTATTTTCTAAGTTAGAAAGGTGTAAGAAAAGGAGATTGTAATGGAAACTGGGTTTCATTCTTGACCACAGCAAGTACTGGAAAGATCTCACAATGATTTATGTGCATACATCTTATATTTCATTTCCTTATCTTTTTAAATGAGTTGTGAATAATTCAGAGAATGACTGTCTGGGTAACAGAGTTTGTGCACCCCTGAAGATCGAAATCTTCTAATTACCCAGTAACAGATACAGTCTGGAAGTCGTAGCACCAGGTTTCCTTATCCCACCTATCCATGGCCCAGGGCTCATCCCTATGCATGAGCCCTTTGCTATCCAGCTCCCAATTAGTTCTCAGCTTGTCCTTCAAGACATCCAACAAGGCTGACAGTGAAGATAACATTTGTAAGAGGCCACTTGCCCTGGGGGAAGTCAACTGTCACTATCAAACTTGTTCCAGCAAAAAATTAAATATTTGGCGTATGATAATAACGTACCTGTCACTATTGCCTCAGATCAGCTTTCAACCTCACCAGAGAGAGACTCATAAATCCTTATTGAGCTCTTCTTATTATTTCCCAGCAAGTTCTCCTCTTCAAGCATTAGCTCTTGAGCTCATTGACCTGAGTACACACTTAAGAAACTCTGTTAGTTATCTAAAAAAAGATAAAATCAGGACAGGCAGAAGCTGAGTTAATCACTTGGACATATGGAAATAATGTGGCAATGCTGTTTATATGTGGGCAGACAGTTCCCTAATAGTATCACTGCAAAGCACTCAGGGGTTTTTAACTGGGGGGGGGGGAAAAATACAAGGGAGGTGCATAAGATAGCCAGAATTTGATGGATTTGATTGAAAGCTCCTCTTCTGCTTTTTTTTTTTTGTCTTCTGGGCATAATGAGTAGGATCTATAATTGCTAATCAGCATTTAAAAACTACAGACAAATTCAAATCAAAGAATGGGGGAACTTTTCAGTTAGGAACAGGAAGATTGTTTGGAAAATCTGAAAACACCAATTTTGTCATAAAACTCTTCTTGAAATATAGTAAAATAGACAGCCCTGGCTACTTAGCCCCGCTGCAAGTGCCATTATGAAGATAGGAGATAGGCTTGGGTTTGGTGTTTGGAAATTCAGGTCATCACATTGCCTATTCTCTTTTGTAAGGCTTGCACAAAAATTAGCCATTTTTTTCCTCCCGTGGCTACTCGCAGAGTAGTGGCTCCAGAGCAGTGCTCTTCTGGTGAAAGGACACTTTCCCAAGGCAGGTTTACCCTGAGACTCCCCTACCCATTTGTGCTTCTAGAATTGTCCCCTGGTTTAAAGGACCTTCCTTTTCTGGCATTTGTTTTCCTGATAATATTTATAGAGGTTAATCATAAAAGTATTAAAGATGTGCATATTGATCCAGAAAGGAAAAAAACAGGAACAGCTTGACTGATACAATAGAAACAGCTGGGGGTGGAGAGGTTTAAAGGCGTGAAATTTCTCTCTGCGTTTGAATATCAAACATACTGTGTTTTGGGGTGAGAGGGGAATAGGAGTGTTTCATTTGATTAATGAGAGGCCACTAACAAAGTTTAAACCTGAATTTGACAAATGCTTTGGGTGGTTCAGCTGCCAATGTTGCATTCAGCTAGCTGCATACAACCAGCATCCATTTGTAACATGTTTCTTTCCCTGGGTTTATTTCCCAGGAGGCAACATTGGGAACCACTGAGCCGAGACCAGTTTCCTCCAGTCCCTCCCGCCTGCTGACATGCAAATATCCCATCACATTTCCCTGGGCCAGGCAGCCAAGTGTCATGGGCTACTGAGTTGCAAGTGCTGAGCTCAGGTCAGCTCTCAGCTGGCCACAGGATCTGGCCCAGTGGATGCTCTGCTCCATGGGCACAGGGGGATTTCAGCTGGGTGGGAAGGAATCAGCTTCATGGCTGACTTCCTTGTGAAGGACAAAAAATCAGAGAGTGGGGAGCTCACACCAGTCTGTTTGCTAGAATAAACAATAAAAACAAATCCCTTTTTCCAGCCCAGCCCTGTGGAGCTGCCAGAATGGACTTTAGGGATGTAACCCCAAGCAGCCGGACCATTGTGTGGGGCTCTCATGGATGGTTTAGGCCAGGTCCATCAGCTGCCAGCATTGCAGGAGCAGCAGAATGCTTGGCATGGGCTGCCAAGCCTGCCCAGGAAGGGGCAGGCACCCGGCAGGTACCTGAGCCTGAGTCTCCGTCAAGCTGGCACATGTGCCACCACAGCAGTGAGACCCTGCTCCTCTGCAAGGGGTGACAGTGAGGACACTTGGCCAGCCCCCCTGGTTGGTCACTGCTGCAACACACTGAGCCTTGGACTCCCCTTGAAGGGTGGCCTGCAAAGACATGACTTAAACTTCACAGCCATGCGTCCTCAGCTCGTTGAAAATGAGGACATGTCTTTAGCAGCTGGAGTATCACCGGACTGGGAGCCTGAGTAGGTCCCCTGCCATAGCAGCACCTGTGAAAGGGAAATCAGCAACCATAGGTAAGGTAATGTAAGGATGTCTCCTCTGCAGACAGTGCAGGCATTTGGTGGCAATAACGCCTGTTAACTTCTTGCTGGTCACATCTGAACCGATGAACTTGGGCTGTACCACATTCCTTTTTCTGGACCATTTCCTAAACTATTTAAAATGAGGAAAGTGTTTGTATTTGATTTTGCTACTAAATGTTAATTTTGGACCTACTATACCTTCTTCGTAGTCTCTATTTCAGTAATTTGAAAACTGGTGGGATTATATTAAAAAAATAGGGCTAGAGGTTGAAGAAAGGAGCTAGAAAATACAGTACCATCTTTTAAACCGTTCACAACTGTTCCATATACATTTTAAGCTCTCATCTGATAATTTTCAATCAAATAGTTCACACTCAAGCTTAGCCCCTTGTAAGGTTTCTAAACTGTAGTCTGCTAGTATTTTAAAAGTCGAGGAGAACCGCATGTGGGCAATAACTGGAGATAAAGAAAACACCCTAAAAAACCAGTACTGAGTTTGGTAATATGACTTGCAGTTACAGCTGGAACTGGAAACACAAAGGATTGTGCCACATTCTTCCCAAGTCAGTTCCCCAAACCCTTGCTCAGCTGTTACTTATGGTGCTGAAAATTGTTTTCAGAGTTCTTGGAAATTCCTGTAAGCTACTTGGCTTCAACATTTACACCCAATATAGCCCCAAATAAGATTCCAAGTCTGTTTCCTGAGGGAGGGTGTGCTCAGGCCTGGACAACAGCCTTCAGTCCCCTGACAACTTCACTGTCATGAAACCAGCATTGCTGGGGCAAAGATTTGGGATGGAGCTTCTCCCTCTCCCCAGGGAGAGTAAGAGATGAGAGATGCAGTTGCTCATGCAAGTTGTTTTCCTCAGCACTGAGAAATGGTCACTCATTCTGTGCAAGGCAGGAAGCTGTGCAGGGATGGAGAGAAGCTGTCCCCTGTACCACAAAAGACAGTTGTCCATGATGGCCCTGCCTGCACAGCCCTTGCTGCAGGCAAGCTTGGAGCATTGCCCTCCCTCGCAATGGAGATGCCTTTTGGCACCCCAGAATGAAGCAGACAAAGCTTGTCCAGAGGAACAGCTTACCAGCAGCAAGCCTGGTTGTCACCTCTTTGTAATTTTTCCCCAATGTCCACATTAAATAAGTCCCTGTTAAATGGTCCCTGTTAAACACTCCCTGAATCTTCTTCTGTGCTTTGGTTCCCCTGTAACCTGAGCAGGGAGTCTGGGATATTAATGCAGGCTGTGGCATCTTTGCTTCTGCAGCAGGGCTGCTATAATTTGTACTAGGTTGCATTCCCAAGGCCACTTCCATGTTTCACCTTTTTTCATCTATTTTAGATCTTCCCTCACACACTTCGCCTCCCACTTGCCTCTCTTCTCTGCAGGGATTCTCCCAGAGCTTGTTCTACAGAAATCTCTCATCATCCTTAGCTGAGCTCTTCTGTGTGAGTGCTTTGCCAAACATAGTTATCTTTTATTCCTCCCTAAGTCCATCAGTCCAGCCTTTCTGCCTTCTGTTTATATCAGTAACACCTTTTTCCTTTTAAACCTTTTTTCTCTTTTTATAGAGGGTATAATAAAAAATTAAATTAAACCACAACCCCTCATTTTGTAAAACTTTGTCTGACCTAGGTTGCCAGAATCAAAGAAATTCTGAGCTAATGATGAATCTGCCTTGTTCAGCTAATCATGCCTAATTGCCAGAGTTCATGGGCACTGAGCTATCAATGCAGGAACTGAACAAAATGATCGCAGAGTGTTGCTTTTGCTGGCTTTTGCTGAAAAGAGTGATGGAGTTTTCTTATTTGGAAACATAAAATTGGGATAAAAATTGCTGTAAGGTGATAAATTTGCAAAATGGGTCAGATACCAGACTGAAATATTTAACAGCAACCTATTCACTCAGCAGGAAGTATACTCAATTTCATTAGACAATCTGCAGGTAAAAGGACTTGCCAATCTAATAGAGTAAAATTGAAGATATAAAATAAATTCCCCAGCCAGTAGTCAACAGTGTGCAGCCAGCAATAGCCCTAAAAAATTGATTCCACTTTCTCACCAATTCAGCTACATGACCTTCATGCTTGTTCCAATTGTTATTGTATTAATTTCATCTGGAATTTGGTCAAGATATAATAATACCTGTAAATAATACCTTACAAGTTGCAAATCACTAAAAATACCTCCATTGGTATACAAGCAGATTCCATGACCTAAGCTATGGTAATGGCTTAGGATCTAAAGCTGCATGTGAGATTCAGTATTGCTTTAGTAATTAACAGCCTGCAAACAGATTAGTTTCATACTTCATCCTTGAAATAATAGCATCATTTGACTGGCAGTGTGAAGTCACTTACATGTGATGGACATTATTGTGAATAAGAATCTGAATTCTTCCCTATCCTATTAAAATGAGAAACACTAAACTACATTCCATTATTACACAGTAAGTAATGTACTGCAAAAGTCTGAAAAAGGTACCTAGCTATATATATTTTATTAGATACTACTTTTTCATTTATACATACTCACTAATGGCAATATTTCAATATGAAGAAGCTTTTTGCCACATCAGAGAAGGAAGGTTATTTTTCCACAAATAGTAACTACCTACAGTAGTCTAATGTGTCTAAGTACAGGTTACTAAAATGACATTTTTATAAATACTGCTTCATAAAAATTCAGATTACCATAATTTCATATCAATGCAATCAAACTTATGTGACTTTTTGTGCAGGCATACTTCTGCAGTTGAGAGCTTCCTACTTGTACTTTTTCTGTGTGGGTACTCCTGCAGTAGTTTAGCAAATAGTAACTGATCTCCTGATCTAAAGCTGCCTATTAACAGAATTAGGCTCAGTGAGGTGCTCTTTGTAGAACAGGTAAATTGTGGCTCATGAAGTTTAAGAGATGAAGATTAGGAGGAGGCAAGGATGGAGGTAAGAAGGGAAGAGAGAGGAGGAGGAGTGTTGTTTAGGAGAGGGTTGGGAGGCTTCTCAGTGTCTTGGGAGAGTCTGTCCCTGGTACCACTTTCCTGCCCATCTCAGGCTTACAGATACTCTGCACCAAATTAAGGCCCTAAGTTCAAAACTTAATGCATTGATCTCTGTTGGGAACAAACCATGGGCAAAGACTATCCCTTAAAAATCTGCCATATTTTAGGCTTAAGATGGCTGGATGTCAGTGGTGGATGAAGTGACTGCTTAAGCTGGCATCTAGTATGATTCTGGGAAGAAGTGGACAGCAAAGGTCTTCTTGAATGCAAGAAGGTATGAGAGTGGTGCACTTCATGTTTACAAAAATAATAAATCTTCTGATGCAGAAGCAGGATTTCAGGAAAGTGGTGAAGCAGAGCTGTATACCCTCAAGCCAGCATTCACAGCCAAGGTAGACTTCCAACAGCTCACCTCCCCCCAGACCAGTACCCCTGAGCTTGAAGCTCAGGGCAAGCTGCACTGTATCTTTTTTTTGCAACCATGCTTCTCTGCTGCTGCAAGTCAGGCAAGGCTCAGATACACATCTGCAACCTGGGGCCTGAGCAGAGCACAGGAAGATTTTCTTCTGTACCCTAACTTGAGGGATTGCCGTGTCTTAGGGAACACAGAAGAGAAAGTGGTTTGGTGAGAAAACAGCAGGTTAGAACAAAAAGTCCATGCTTGTGAGAATGGAGATCTGGAATATATATCATTGGCAGCCCTTGTTAGAGAGAGAAATAGATGGGCTGATGCACTGGTTTGGGCTGGGGTAGAGTTTATTTTCTTCATAGTTGCTTGTGCATAGTTGCTTGTATGGTGCTGGGCTTTGGATTTGTGACACCGAAAGTGTTGATAGCACAGGGATGTTTTAGCTATTGCTGATCAGCGCTTGCACAACATCAAGACCTTTTCTGCCTCTCACCCCACTCCACCAGTGAGCAGGCTGGGGGTGCACAAGAGACTGGGAGGGAACACAGCCAGGACAGCTGACTTCAACTCTTCAAATGGAACTGCCCTGAGAATTTGTGAATGCCCCATCCCTGGCAGTGTTCAAGGCCAGGTTGAATGGGGCATTGAGCAACTTGGTCTAGTGGGAGGTATTTCTTCCCATGATAAGGGTCTTAGAACTAGGTGATCTTTTAGGTCCCTTTCAAGCCAAACTGTTCTATGATTCTATGATATTCCATACCATATGGCATCATGCTCAGCAGTGAAAGCTGGGGAAAGAAGAAGGAAGGGGGCATGTTTGGAGTTCTGGTGTTTGTCTTCCCAAACAATCATTATGTGGGATGGAGCCTACTTTCCTGGGGATGGCCGAACACCTGCCTGCCCATGGGAAGTAGTGAATTAGTTTCTTGTTTTGCTTTGTTTGTGCATGTGGCTTTTACTTTCCTGATTTAATTCTCTTTATCTCAACCCATGAGTTTTCTCACTTTTATCCTTCTGATTCTCTTCCCCATCTCACTGGAGAGGGGAGCGAGCAAGTGGCTGGTGGGGCTAAGCTGCCATCGGGGTCAACCCATAACAGTGGAGATGAAAAAGGGGCAAGGACTGTGGAACAAGGAAATCTGGAAAGGTCTGAGAGATACAAGCTGGGCCTGATATGGGTAGAGAATAAAATGGAGAGGAAGGGGGTGGACAGAACAGGCAGAGGACAAGGGGTATGGGGTCATGGTTACAGTGGATGGGTGGAAAAGCATAAGGCCATTAAAGCCTCCTGCAGAGCCCTGAGCTACTCCCACAGTCCCAAATCCACCTTTCCTCTGCAAACCTGTAGACAAAGCACTCTCTCCCTATTTTGGGTTGGCTGAGGAAGCAGAAGAGCTTTGCTTGCTGTCCCTCTGTTACCTCAAGAGGTCACAAAGGTCTGTGCTGAACCCAATGGCAGCAGCTCAGATGATGACTCATGGGGGTGTCACCACGATGCCACATGAGAGAGGTTCCTGTGCTGGGGGTGTAGTTCTGCTTTCACTCAGTAGTAAATTACACGATCGAAAATTTGAGCAGCAAAAGCTCAAAGTTATGCCTCTAAGTTAGGAAGTGCTGCAATTGGGATTTTTTGCTACTTTCATACCTCTGCTTTCCTTTTACCTCCCATATTTTGTGGTCTTGGCATGAAATTGCCCTGCTTATTTCAGTTCCTTCTCTTCTCTGCTGCTCTGGGCATGAATTAGTGCTGTGCAACGAAAGAAATGCTGCGTAGTTGATGGGTTTTCTTTTTTTGCACAAACCAGGCAATGCGTGGAGAGAGTTACAGGGGCTGAAAGAAGAAAGCTGACCTGCCAGACACAGCAGGCCATTGCTGCCCTGGAAAACAAGCACTTGTGGTCTCTGCATGGAGTCTTTGTGTGAGGTGGGGTCAACCATTCAGACACAGCTGTCTATAGGCAGTCACATCCTCTAAGCACGCTGGACAACAACGGCCTGATCCAGAGTTAGACTGATGTTCAGACTTAAAGGATGCTGTTACTGATGAGGTGTCTTTGTACCACACATATATTATTCTGACAAATGAAAATGTCGCAGGCTGAGCTCTCAGAAATACTGCTTTGGACTCCAGTGACTGCACCTCAGCTCCTTCTGTTTGATGAGGATAAAGTATGTCCTTAATGCCCTGTGTGTCCCTAAAAGAAAGCGGTATTTGTGAAGCACTCAGATACTTCAGCGTCACAGGAAAAACTGAAGAAACTAGTAATTCTGACTTTGGAACAAGAGCTGGGTAGTAGGTAGTGACTACTATGGAATAATGCATTCAAAAAGAAAGTTGCAATGAAATACTTAATACATTGATGCAAAGATGCTGTGGGCAGTATAGACGGTGTCATAAAGTTTTGCAATCACATTTGCAAAGGCAAAACTGGGCTTTCATGGGTAACATTATGTCTTTGAGGTTTTTTTATTTCATTTTGAGTACTTGGGTTTGTAGCCCTAAGACCAATTTTTTGCCACAGTATTTTCCATGTGTGCAAGTGTTTAATATAGAAAGGAATAATAACCTGAGCTACTAAAGAAATTACCTTCCTCTACAAATCAATTTGATGGAAAATAAATCAGCAAGGCAATATTAACACTTTACCTACGCTTTTGTAACTGTATCATAGAGCGGGGTATCTTTGGTAGGTATATACAGAGTTAGCACAGAGCAAGAGGAAGCTATGGAGGTTTGGGAAAACTGGACAAACTGAGTAACAGTACCACTTCTAGAAAAACTTAACGCCCAGGGAGCTCACAATCAAATATTTATAGCTTTATGGGCAACAAATACTCTGCAAGACAAGACTACAAGGAAGTCCCATGCACAAGTATTCTTTTTGCTTTCACTCTATCCTTTTTTGAATACTCATTACACTGTCAGCACTGTTATTTGCAATCCCACTGCAAACTACTAAAATGGGGAATGCTGTTTAATGCCTTTTTATGGATTTCTCAGTTAATTCAGTTGGTTCCTATTCACATATTGTGTTCATTTTAAATGCTGCAAATGGTAGGGCAAGCACGACTTTTGTTCAAGAATCTGTTTTTCAAATACATCGTATTTAGAGATCTACAAATAAAAAGAAACCAGAAATAATGTTAATTTTAGGGAATTGATACAGTTTTCATATTGTACTTCAACCATTATCTTAGGAGTTATTTCTGTCAAGAAAAGATTGCACTATGAATAATTCTTTTGGTATTTCTGTGGATGCTGACTTCTAAGACAACTGAAACAAAAGCAGCTCTTCAGAGGAGGTCTGTGGAAGATTTCCCAGTCAATGAAGCTTCTATGAAAGATCAGACAGAACAAGAAAACACCACAAACAAGGCTGTGGTACTCAGTGCCAGGTAGGGCCAGCCTTGTCCAACATCTACAGGGATGATGGAAATGACAACTTTGCAAGCTCTTTCTTGGGGTCATTGGTGGCAATGCTGGGAGACCTCCTCAACTTTGTTTCTGTAGCATTGCTATAGGGTGCTGGTGTCACTCAGCATCTCAGACTCCACAGGGATGTGGGAGAAATTTAATACTCTGCTGCAATACACTGTTTTTTGTATCAAATCTTTTTTTGTTTCTTCTGGACTTCATTAGTTTGATGTCTGGGAGGGCTGTGCTGCAAAGCCTGTTCTGCTCCTGTTTACAATCACCAGTAGGATGGAGAGCAACATGCTCGTTTACTGCTAGGTAACAGCTGTGCTTAATCATTCGCGGGACTGTAAGAGGTCCTCTTAGTGTCTACCTAATCAGCAGCTCTGCCATTTATTGGAATATTTGGTCACTTCAGTTTGAAACCTGATTTATTACTATCAAAGAAATTATCAACTCTTTCAAACATCCTCTGGATGCTTCCCTAGGATACACACTGATAGGGGTTATATAGGGATATGGAATGTATAAAATCTGTTAAGTACTTGAGCCTTCATACAAATTTTCTATAGCAAACAACATCAAGAATCTTTGGAACTCCAGTTCCTCACACAATTAATCATCTAATTCATTGGTTCAAAATCTCATATTTGGATTTAAGAAAAAACCCATCATCATTATTTTGGAATTGCAATCCTGTTATGTAAAAATCCCCACACAACTTCAAATGCGTTTGTCTTACTGATTTTAAAGGTCCACCTGCTCAATTTGCAATAGCTCAATCCTATTTGGTTTCCTAAATGTCAGTCAGGAGAAACATGGCATCAGCCTTTATTGCCTCTCTTCACTTGATGGATATATGTCTGTGCATCAAAAGAACATGCTGTGGTTCTGCCACAGTTCTATCTGTCCCATTTCACTTAGTCATTAAATTGAAAAGCAAAAAACCAAAACAAAACAAAAAAAAATGAAACCCAAACCAAACCAACAAACAGAAAAAACCCAACCAATTCCCCACTCCCCCACTCCAGCCCCAAAAAACCACAAACCAAAAAACCACCACCAAACAAAAAAAACCCAAACCCTCATTGGATTGCAGGCAGACAAGTGTGTTAGTTTCACAGTGGGGGAAAAGCAAGCTGTATTAACTCTGATATTTCTAAACCCCAAGACTGTGTTTTTAGCTTAGGATGGATCCTGGGAACAAGGATCTGCTTTCACACACGTGCTGCAATACAGGGACCAAGATACATCCTGATCCTGCTCTGCATTCACCCGGGCAGGGTGCAGGGGCTGGCAGCCTCAGCACTGTGCACTGCCCACAGATCAGACACACCCACACGTGCATTTAATGCAACAATAAATTTCTTGAACAGTCTTTTATGTCTGTGCTTCTGAAGCTGTAAAAGTGTGACAAATGGTTGTGGGGGTAAGAATTTTTTACATCAGTAACCCTCCCCAGCCCTTGTTCCACCCCACCCCAGCAAACAGACACCCCGTACCTGGAGACGTTCCAATGCCTAAATTATTAATAAAATAAGCATGATAATGAATAATCTATGTTAAGCATTTTCTTACCCTTTATTTTTTCATTATGATCAGAAGAGGAATATGATTAACAGCAGTTTAAACTTTAGCAGTACAATTTCAGTATTAAATATAAAACTACACTGCAAGTTGATGTGTTTTAAAAATGGTTATGTATACTCTAATCTTAAATTTATGTATCAAATACAAGTAACTCAGTTGTTTCTTGCCTTGACAATTAACATATCTAACAGGTTTCAACAAGCCAGACATCCATCTTTTCCATTAAAAAAAAATAAGCAAGCACACCAACTCTTATTCATAGCAAGGGAGTGTAAGGATTCAACACTTTCCTGAGTGTTGTGCAAAGAATAACAGGTTCAAGAAAGTCAGTTAGATAACTGTAATGATAAACCTAAAGCTAAGCTGGAGGACCTTTGATTAACTTCATATTTCATATATTACTTGCATCAGTTGAGAGCAACATGAGTTACAGAACTTCCATGAAAACAAGCCACTTACAAGCAGGTGTTTAAGCTTGATCAGTTTATTAAAAGGATTATATGACACGGTTGCCTGCAATAGCAGGGGACTGGATCTGATGACCCAGGAAGTTCTTTCCAGTCCCATGTTTCTAAGCCATGCACCAAGTGTATCCAGCCCACACTTTCACATTTGGAAAAAGCCAAAGCCACACACACACTCACAGGAAAAAAAAGTAAAAAAGAAAATAAAAAAAGACCTCGATGACACCATTTTCTAGATATTCACTATGCAGAAGGGAATAGAGCTAAAGTCCTGTACAGAGGATACATTTACTCGAGGTTGATGTGGTACTGAAGTCAGTTAATAATTAGATACCTCCAGGCAGATTCAGTTACAGGGCATACCAACACTGCACACTGCCAGACAATTTCTAATCAAGCCAAGAACCTCTTGCAGGATGAGGTCTCTTTGCTAGCAAGCACAGGGCACACTGAATAAGCTAAAAGCAGCTGTTCTTAAATGAACTACCCTACCAACCGTGAGTGAATGACAGATAGATGGTAAGAAGCATTTACCTACTAGACAAGATCTCTGCACACTCAGGCAGAAGGAATTAGTTCAGGGCTGCAACCATTGCTCCTACCTTGCCTGTCTCTTAAGTATGTTCTCTTTAAAAACTGGTCTACAAAATCAGTGCAGCCATTCTCAAGCACTACTGAAGTAGCAGTTTGCAGCTGCTATGCAAGACTCCACTTTCAAATCGTTGACAGACACTCCCATCATTGTGGTCAGTTTGCTAGGACAGCAGCCACAGCAATAAGCCTTTGTAACAAATGATATCTAAACAATTGCCTACATTCAGCCCATCTAACCTTTAGGCACTTGGTTAAGGTGTCTGGGTCCCTAGTCACCCAGGTCTCCCCCACCCCCCCAGGAAAAGAATAAAAATATCACTCGAGGCAGATAGCCTCAATTGCCTTCTGGAGGTGGCTCCTGACCCCCTACCCAGCAAAGCTGTATTTCAAGCAACCAAGTTCTTAACACAGGCACCTCAGTTAGACAGGATGAATGGAGACTTGCATCTCTTCCAAGAGATAGTATCAATACTCTCCAAAACCAATGGCAATTAAGCAATTATGGTTTGCAACCCTAGTTACATTTGGAAACAAACTTACAGTCAAGTGATTATGCACTAGTCCCTCCCTCCCAAGCATAAAAGCCTTTGACATGGAGGCTGTGCTGTTAAAAACAAAAAAACCCAAAAAACCAAAAAAAAAAGCAAAAAACAAACAAACAAAAAAAACAAAGGTAAAAAAAAAAAAAAGAGAAAAAGCATTCTTCTTTCAGACAAAGAAGAGTGCACACGGCTGCTTTGCCACTCATTCATGGGGAAGCTGAAGGATCAGAGAACACTTATTCAGAGAACTGGAATGACTAAGCACCGCTAGTGCATGCAAAGCAGAAGTAACAAGATCATTTTTAAATTAACCCTAGTCCTCTTCTCCACCCCACAAAGTTCATGCAAGTGTTTGAGAAGATAAGTCAAGACATAATAGCCCCAGTTTCCAAAAAGGCTTAGTTTGGTTTTTTTAATACATATTGTAAAATGTCCTTTTGTTTTCTTTCTGCGGGTAGATAAACGCATTTTTGGCATGTTTGAGAATCATAGATATCTATGAAGTCCATGCTGTTTAAATTCTCCAACTAGTTTCTATAACCTGTCAAAAAAACATAAGCAACCCATACATGTTTCCCCAGTATTGACATGCATGCTCAGAGCTCTCCACTGTAGTGAAATGAGGTGTTACTTCTGTGCTGATAGTTGACGAGTCAGCATTACACGACTTTGAGACCAACTAAATTAACATTGTCGTAATATGAAAGGCAAGCACAAGTTCATTTATTTATAGCAAAGGTCTTGGGTTACAGGAGGTCAGTTCTTGCCATCTTGAAAAGATAGGGGATAACTTATTGCATACATGTGCATTATAATTTAGCAGCAAGTCATTCATAGAAACACTTCCCTCCTACTGCTTTTTTGGTTTATTATCTCAATTATATATATATATTTTAACTTTACAAAGCATTTAACACCACCTTTAAGTTAATGGTCTTTTATTGGAAAAAAAAGACTAGCATTTACAACTTGGAATGGACATAAATTGTAATATCTTGAACAGCAATGTTGATAGTTGTGCTGAAGTCCACAGGCTACTCCGCCAGCTCCAAGTCATGGTACAGAAGGTTTTAAAAACATGAGAGTCCAAAGATGCTCCCTTGGTGAAGGTTTCTTTTAAAAATTTTGTGAACGGTAACAGCCTGACACCCGTTTCACTATAGTGCAATGCAGACAATGTTAAACCAGTATTTTAACAGACATGCCATCCATAGTTAAGATCACCTTATTTTTGGAGCACACTGCTACGTACAGGAGAACCATTCAACCTTTAGGGCATTTTCTTTAAGTTTTGCATCCTTCAACCATTTTGCTGCATACCATCCTGAGGTATAAACCAATTTTAAAGTAAACCAGCTATGACAATTTATACTACAAATTGAACTAGAATCCACTGTTGAACAAAAGAGTGGATCCTTTAGGTTGGTTTTTTTTTCCTTTTAATACACATGTCTGACTGTGCTCAATTGTCAAGCTGCATGCATGAAAAACTGGCCAGCCCAAACAGTGTAATAGTCATTAGCAAATGGAACTTTTGAGTTCACTAAGTGCTTCCTTTTTTTTTTATTTTCAAGGTAGTACAATTATTTATATTGTAAAACTGATGTTTATCTTTTGGGGACAGGACCACCAACCATTACATGCAGTTTGTGGACAGAAGGTAATTTGACATTCAGTTTTGCTATACAGAAACAGAATGAATAAATGAACATTTTTTTTGCAAGAGGTAAGTAAAAGATTCAATTTGATTCTTCTAGAGGAAAAAAGGTGTAAAGGAGGTCTCTTCACTTTGCAGTCATCATCTGTACGAATTCTGAAAAGATAAAAAAGTCACTGTGATTTACTCTCTCTAGAGCACTTAAAAATGTCTTAAATACAGGTGGTGCAAAAAAAAGTGCCTTTTCACTGCATCCAAGGTTTTGTCCACAGAAGTGGACAAGGAAATAAAGCAGTTTCTCAAGTATTAAAAATTAATGCCCTATGCAACAGCCCTTTCTCAGTTTGAGTAACGTTTTGAGTCAAGACAAGCATCTTTTTACCTTCATAGTTGACTTGCCCATCCCCATCAATGTCTGCTTCTCTGATCATTTCGTCTACTTCTTCATCTGTTAGCTTTTCTCCTAAGTTTGTCATAACATGACGTAGTTCTGCTGCACTGATATAGCCATTGCCATCCTATGAGAGAAAAGTTGCACAAGACCATGAACAACATCCCAACTGATTAACCTGGAAACTACATCTAGGTTTCCAGTAACTGCTTCTGAATTAGCCTCATGGCACTTGGGACAGATGTACAGATCTGGCACACTGTACATACTGCAGTATGTACGAGTCCCACTGCCTTATGTATGACACCATATCCTTCTATCCTTCTACAATTATGTGGTGTAAAAACGACTGCATGCCTGACTTGTCCTTGTGATAACGTATTTTTAATCCTTTAAAGAGCTTTCATAAATAAACACAGAAACAAAAAGATTTAAAGGTTTTGTTTAGTCTCTGCTGCCTAAACAAGGCCAAAGAGAGACACCCATTTTGCCACCAGGAATAAAGTCAGCTTTCTCTTGTGTTAGCACTGTCTCTACAACCAGACTGCAGGTGGCTGTGTCAGGCTTCTTGGATAAGAATGTAGAATGAAATCAAAGAAAGTATTTAAACTCTATTCATAAGGAGTTGTGCAAAGTTTTGTGGGTTAAAAAAAAAAAAAAAAAAGACTTCCATCATTCTAAGCTAGTGTCCCCATTAGTAATACCTAAACCTAATTTCATCCTCAGCCACTTCAGAAATCCCATATACTGGTAGAATACATTATCTGAGAGTCATCACCAGTACATAACCTACTTCTGTGGCTTTAAACACTGGTCTAGTCTGCAGAAAGAAACCCACAGGGTAGAAGTAGTACTAACCATATAACTTCTAGCACATTTTCAAAGTACGAGAAACTGACTTTTTTCTGTAAAAAGTAGTAGTAAGGCCTTCTTCCACACATGCATGTGTATCAGCTTTGCAGCTGCACCAGCCACTACTCAACACAATTCTTTTATAACATGTCATATCCAAACAATTCAAAGAGGGGAAACTCTGTTCTAGAAAACTGACATATGCTCAGGTACCCTTAAACAAGGTGGAAGAAGCTGACTTCTTAAGTTTTCATGAAAGCAACATCGAAGTTCACGTGTTGAAAACAAAATGTGCAACACTTCATGGCCCTCTAAATACTGATGACATCATCTTGACTTTAAAAGCTTCCATATAGTAGTATGAAACCTTGTTCATCCATGCAAATATTTTCCCATTCCCCCCCAAAGTCCCAAGGTACAGAAAAATCCCCCCCTCCACCCACACCCCTCAAAAAAACCCCCAACATTCCCCAAGCATTAAATTCTGCAAATCTCTGTTGCTAAGGAAAGGCCAGAAAGTTTTCCTCATGGATGAGCCTTAAGCTTAGATCTGTTGTGTAAAGCAGGTAGAACCAGCCTGAACAGTCCTGGTTCTATTTTCAGAACAGTCCCTACTCTGTTTCTAATTCCTCTGCTTGTACTAGAGGACTTCTTTTTCTCCTCCTAGTCAAGAAGAGAGTAAACATTGAAGAAAATATAAACATTATTGCTTCTAAGGAGTAGTTGTACTTTTATCAATACCTTGTCAAACACTCGGAATGCCTCACGGATTTCTTCCTCGCTGTCTGTGTCCTTCATTTTTCTGGCCATCATGGTTAAAAATTCAGGGAAGTCGATAGTGCCATTGCCTTAATAAAAAGAAACTTCCAAAAATTAAAACTTCCATCCTTTTCTTTATTAAAAAAAAAAAAAAACTCTGGCATTTTACTTAGCCATCATGGACAGATCCTCTCTGAACTATTCTTATAGAAGAATCAGTTCTTCCCTCTAAATTGCTACCACTGCCTTTTTTGGTATTACAATGTGCAATAGCTACAGCAGCCACTGTTCCAGCATGACAAAATCAACAGTTGCCTTCTCTCCAGGTCAAGCCATACCATTTGCCACCCAGGCTGCAAGTAAAATGTCAGTCTGATGCTCCAGTCTTAAAAGATAAGACCCATCTTTACTATCACTCCGCCAAAAATGAATCTTTTAGTTTCTTTAGAATCTCTCAATTGCTGTGGAATACTCCAGAAGGAAATGTATAATAATTCTGGCACTACAAATCCAGGTTATCTAAAATTATGGAGAATTACACTTCACTGAACTGCTTATAAATACTTGTTTCATTCCAAAAATCAACTGCCTTATCAACCCAAATTGTACACCACAAAAGCAACGCATTATTTTAAGAGGGTAACAAGGATCTGCAAATTCCAATGACAAGAGAAAAGCTGCCACTATTTGTTATTACCAATAATCTTATCTGTAGGTGTTCTCATAGGTATCTGACTGCAAAACTGAAAATCCTCATTTAACATCCAGACCTCGTCCTTAAGATTTTTAAGCTTTGAATGAAAAGCAACAATGAAAATTTCAAGCTGCTCAAAGCTAGGAGAAAATCAGTATGATATAAAAACTAGATTTGCAGAGTCAGGATTCAGCTCTATATGCCAAAAAGGCACATTAAATAGTTCACAAAACTGCATTAAATACATTACTGTGCAACTAAGAGCTATCCATTGCTTAAAAGAAGCATTCAAACTCATTGTGTAAGCATAGCAAAGAAGCTAAATAAATGCAGTTTAAGAAAATTCTTGCATCTTAAGGATTCCAGCCTGAGACAAACAGCTATTTAGTATCATGGCCAGTTTTATTTACCAGTTAAATATGAATATACCTCGTATTCAGCTTTGAAAAATCTTCAATGAACATGCAGAAAAACAGCAAAGCATTCTGCCGTAGACCAAACTTAAACCGATGGGCAGGCATACTTATCTGAAGTCCTCAGTTTCCTTTTACTTTAAATCTACCAGAACAGCCTTGTGCCCTGCAGACTAGAGAAGTCACTATACACAAACTCTATGTACCACTGCAAACTCTGAAGGTTTTCAGTACCTGCAGAGACTTAGCAATTAAGGTCAATTTGCACTTTAAGAAAGTAGTTTAAATAACGTATCCTGATTCTCAATAATTTATACTCTTGCCAATACACTTTCACTCTTCTTTAACAATGATGTTACAGAAAAATCACTATCACAACCAACACAAGACCAAAGGCTTGACATCAGTGAAAAAGCGTTTTTCCTTTTTATAACTGTTAGCCCATGTGGAGTTTCAGACACAAAACATGTAGTGACCCTTTCTGGCATGCATTTAAAATAATTGTTAGTCTTGATATGGGAAGGGTTTTCTCCCCCTATATCCCCATCTATTAGGGGTCTAATACATTACATAGACTATATATATAGTCTCTTCCTGTTGTGCTAACCTTCCAAGAATTGAAAACACTATTCCACTCCTACCACATTTTTTGCCTTAGACAAAACCAGAAATATTGGTAAAGCTATCAAGAGCAACATAGGCTGAAAAAACACGTACAGAAAAGCTGGATGGAAAGACAGGTTAATGTCAGGTCAGGATAAGCCAGGTAGCAATAGGAAGCCTGTGACCCATAAAATATTAAAGACAAAGCATAACTTTGCCCATCCCACCTTTTTGCAGTCTCACTAATACTGCTAACATCTTTGACTACCTTCTGAGTTTAGATTCTATCAAGCATTTTGAAGTGATCAATGTCACAGTCTTCCCTATGCAGTCTAAGCCCAGGTGTGGATGTCATACATATTTAAGATGATCACAGCATCTTTTCAACACTTACCATCAGCATCTACCTCATTGATCATATCCTGCAATTCTGCTTCTGTTGGATTTTGACCCAGTGACCTCATGACAGTTCCCAGTTCTTTTGTTGTGATAGTACCATCACCATCTTTGTCAAATAGGGAAAAGGCTTCCTTGAATTCTAGAGGCAGAAACAATCCCAGTGTTTAGTGACATCACAAGCATGAGAAAAAAAAAATCACATACTAAAAATGCACTCTGCTGACAAGACCTGGTAAAATTCTAAGAAATATTTTCTCATTTTATCTAATTGTTCATGTACTGAGAATGAACACACTCAAATACCAATAAAAAAATTACTTACAGTACCAACACAATTTGCACAGTATATTCAAACTTATTTCATGTGGCTATTATCTGCATTACAACTCTATAATGCATTTCCATGCATCTGCATCTTGCCTAAGGCACAGTTGCTCCATAAACATCAGCTGTTTGGAGTAAGTGAAAGGACCCACTGGGTTCCCTTTACCATTAACAGACTTACAGGAACAAAAGTGTTGTCATTTACCACCTATTTTTAAGGCAGCAGACAACAGGAATTAGTGTCAGCCACAAGTGGGTGACTGGTCTACAAAAGGTCAAGTGATTCTCCCTAACCAGTCTGAATTACAGGCAGTCTATTAAAAGTTTTATTTAAAAGACACTGCCTTATAATAATGTGCAATAAACCCATCTGAGGTTTATTTGCCTTTTCACTTCTAGTTTATCTTCACTTCATTAAAGAGTACCAAGGTCTGCTTTGACTCCAAGTAGTGCATTTGAGTCTAGCAATTATTTCTGTTTGCAAGAAATCTAGAAGTACTTGGCTCAAGTTTGAAAGTCTAAAAAAATCATTATCCGTAGTCCAAGGAACAAGCAGTCTAAATTAAGAGGCAATGAACCAGTAATCTTCCAGAACATTTTTGTTTGTTTTTTCTAGTTTGGTTTCAAGTGAGTGCTTTTCAGAACAGTGTTAGTAGCAGACTTAAAACTGTCTAAAATGTTTTTTTCCCATTATGTTTGAGATTAAATTATTTTCTTTTAGTCACAAGAATTAGAAAAAAAAATTCTCATCAAAACACTTACCAGCAATCTGTTCTTCAGTCAGTTGATCAGCCTACACGAAGAATAGAACATTTTAGAATACGGTTCATCTCTAGCTATATCAAGCCACGAGGCACTTCCTTTAAATTTCAGCAGTGATTTATCATTACCTTCACAAGCCACTTTCAAATCCTGGAATTTTGCCTCTGCAAGGAGGCTCCACATACCTACACCACAGAGCTGTTTCCAAAAGCATATAAGCTAACTTGTTTTGGAACTGCACATGAAGAAGTGGACATGCCATCCTGCAACTCAGGGAATCCAGTTTGGTCCAGTGAAGGACACAGGCAGGCTCCTTGCAACTGGGCAGAGAGGCATGAAATCCTTAATGACATGTGTTCGGGGTTTTGCATCACATGTCACTCCCAGCAGTACAGTGCCCCAACAGTGTGTGGGGGGATCTGCACAAGCGTGGGCTGACTGTGCCGCCCACTGCTCCAGCCCTGCCCACAACAACCACTGGCCCGGTGAGCTCCACAGAAAGGGCTCTGCTGGGATATTAGGAATATTAGGAGGAACTACAACCCAGTATTATGGAGATTTTTGCCACCTCTGACAAAGAAAATGGCAGTTTTCATGCACCATATTTTTCCCCTCAGCCAAGCAGTTTAAGGTGCCTCATCCTGATATACAGGTTGTTTTATACATAATTTTAGGTGATAAGTTTTCAAATACCTGCTCATGACCTTCTGTATATCAAGAGGCCACTGCGACATCCAAATGTATACAGCCCTGTGGGCAATCAAACAGGCTTTCCAGAGCTTAACTGTGCTAGCCACATCCTTCCAGAAGCCTCTCCCTTCTCTATGGATAGAGCATCACAAAAAGCTCCTCTTTGGACTCAAAGGAGCAAACCAGTTCTTTGTGGAAAAATATGCCTTTTCCTAGTAACTCAGAAAGGGAAAAAAAGGGGGGTTTACACACCTAATCACAGACGCTGGAGAATACAAGGCACTAACTCCTCTTAAACTTGTTTTATTGAACAGAGAATTTTGTACATCAGAAAAAGCAGGTACATTTGTTGTCCTAAAATACTACTATTTAAGTATAAAAGCCCTTAACTGCAGTAAAGAGCAACCAATTCAACAGAAAATTAATCAGCTATACAATCTGTTCAGCTCACGCACAGGTGAACAGGGCAGGGTTGAAGATCTGCTCAATATGTTAAGGGATTACAGATTTCACCTGTAATTAGGTGTTGTGCGGGGTGGTGGTTGTGGTGTTTGTTTTTATGTCTGTATGTAATGATTAAACAATCCCCTATATACACAGTGTGTTGAGTGAGGGAGGAAAGGGTAGAAACGTTAACAGCTAAAGACAGAGGTCAAATTCAATAAATCTTCTTTAATAACAGCAGAAGGCTTGTGTTCAAAATCCAGTTCGACTTCCTGCACTCTTTGTGATTTTCCAGAAAACGCGAGGTTTTACTTAAAGATTATCTAAGGAATTTACATAACAGACTCAGTGCCCTGCAGAACAGGAAACAGAGCCACACCTCGGCAAAAAACCTCCAGCCCACAGCACCAGCTCACTGCTCCATTAATCAGAGCTCGCTAAACCTTTCTAAAAATCGTATTTCATATTTAAAAAACAAACACAAAAAACCCCAAACAAGAACCCCCAAAACCTTCGCATACCGGCGAAGCCCGAAGCACGCAACCCGACTCTACACCGCCAAGGGTTCACCTTCCCGAGCAACAGGCACAGCCACTGCCGCTCGCTACAGGACAAAGGTACCCAGGGCTGGAGCCATCACCCCACCCAGCCAAGTCATCAGATCCTGTCCTGGTGATGTCAGCCTTCTCCTACGGGAAGAGGAGATGCAGAGACAGAGCCGAGGAACACCCAGATTGCCAAAAAGCGATTAGAGGTCAGCCTGCAACTGTATCGCCGCTCTCGTCGGAAGCGAAAAGTCACCGGGAAAACCCCAGCCCTTCCTCTGGCTCTCTCCTGCGAGGAGCGCGGGCTGGCCCCGCAGCGCCCGGAGGATGCGCTGCGCTCCGGCGGCACAGCGGGCCCGGCGAGGCGGGAGGCTCGCAGCCCGCCGGCGCAACAGGTGCCCTTCCCGGCCAGCAGCCACCCACTGCTGCAGTGCGTCCCCGATTCCCCTCCCTCCCTCTCCAGCCAGCGGCCACACCACGTCCTCATCCTTCAGCCGCGAGGGCGCCTGGGTTCCGCAGCCATCCTTCCCTCCGCCGGGTGACGGAGGCAGCGGCTCTTCCCCCACAACCTTCGGGGAGAGGGGAGGCTGCACCCCCTCCTCCGAGCCCCCCGTGCGGGCGCTGGGCCGCTTCCAACCGAGCAACGCGCACTGCGCCCCGGTCCCCTGCGACCGGGGGGTGCGCGGGGGCCGGGAGGAAGAGGAGGAGACATGATGTAATGCAGACAGCGATGGGCTTCGCCGCCGCCGTTGCGTTTTTTTGGGGGGGATGGGGGGGCGCAGTAGCTGCAGCGCGGTGCCCTCCCCCGGCCGCCCCCCCGCTCCCTGCGCAGTGCAGCTGGTGCCGGAGCGGAGCGGGATCCTCGCCCGCAGACCCGCGCCCCGCCCCGCAACGCGCCCTGCCCGGCGCTGGGGCCGCGGCCCCGGGGAGACGCGCCCGGCCCTTTCCGCAGGGGAGGCGAGGCGAGGCGGGGCGGGGC
>VYXB01006213.1:253926-283420 GCA_013397135.1 Pachyramphus minor
CGGCGGCGGCTGCTGCCTCCTCCCGGCGCGGCTCGCAGAGTGGTGGGGCTGTGAGCCTGCGCCGCCCCGCTATATACGTGGGGCTGTATCCCTCCGCCGGAGCGGGGCCCTTTTCCCTCCTCCCGGCGCAGTATGTGCGAGGTGACTGCGGCGGGCGGCCCTGCCCCCTCCGCGGCCTGGCCCCGCCCCTCTCCCGGCGGGGCCGCTCCCGAAGCCCCGCGGCCGAAAGCGCCCCGAGGGGCGAGGGCAGCCCGGCCCCCTCGGTGGCCTTTCCTCGCCGAGGGTTGGTGCCGGCGCAGCTGGCAGGGGAGCTCCTTCACCGTCGGGTGCCCGCCGCTTTCCGGGCTGGGACCCCTGGAGCGAGGGCATCTCGGCCAAGCTGGTGCTTTTTATATTTTCTAGACAGCATCCCCACCGGCGGTGCGGGCCGCGCTCCCCCGGGGAGCCCGGAGCGGCACCTGGAAAGGGTGATGGCGCGGGGACGGGGAGAAACGTTAATAAAGCACTTTTTTTGTTTTTTCGGTGACAAGGCGGCTGCTACAGCGACTGTAGGGCCGAAATGTTGAAGCGAGCACAGCTGCCTTGGTATTAATCGTAGGGCTTTTGTCAACCAAAATGCAGATGACAGTAAAATTCAATCCAGACTCAGATACTCCACAACTGAGGTTTCGATTCAGCCCCTTCTCATCAGAACGGCAGGAGCCTGCAAGTGAGAGGCAGCAAAAGCATGTCCTAATGTCCAGTGTTTTCTTCATTTCTTCTCTGTCAGCTCTGGGTTTGAGGATTTTGCCCACCAACTGGTAACAGCCCAAAATGTAGTATTCAAAATGTACCCCCCTTAATAGGTATGGGAGCACAAATAAACATGGACCCACATTGGAATCTAGGATTTTGGTTCTGTTCAGGACAAGTTCCCTTAGATTTTGAGATTCCTTGTAGTTCAAGATATTTTTAGCTCAAGGTTTTAGTTTGGGCCTCTCTCTGGATTGGGAGGCTAGCAGTATTTTCAGTGAGGTCATAATTCTAATAAACCTGCTTGCAGTATAGCACTAAATCTAAAATTAATTTGTCTGTTTTTCTGTTTTTGAAAAATAGTGCATCCCTTCAGTGTTTGAAATAAAGCCAAAATCAGTTTAGTTCTGTTTGTTTAACAATTTCAATAGCTCTGCCACTGAAGTTAAAATTTATTTGCTTGCCTTTCTGGAAAGCAGTGATAGGTTGGCAAACTCAACAGTTTACCTGTTTGCAATCTAGAAGGATTTCTCATAGCAAAGAAAATGGCATATTTAATGTGCCATAGTTTGGTCCCCAAATCATTCTAACATCTGTGTAGGAACTAGTATATGAAATGGTATCAGAAAACTGATTTGCAGCTGGCTAGTCTGCAAATGATAGGTTTATAGACAGCTTCCATTTTAGATGCGGAATGCCAGGCCTCCTATTTTTAATATGCTTAATATTATTTTTTTTAACTACTAAGTAGTAGTGCTGAATTTTTTTATTTTTTTTTTTGCTATGCAAGAACATTCAAATTGATATTTTTTTTTTTTTTTTTTTTTTTTTTAATCAAACCAGACATTTTAAGNCAAACCAGACATTTTAAGCCCTTATTTTCCTCACTTAATTTCTTTCTGGAAAACATGGCACAATGTTTGATTGGTGTGAGCATTTCCTTGGGTAAATGAATCTTGGAACTCCCTGAGTCTCACACGGATGTGTGAAGAACAGTGTTCATGTCCAAATTGTTTACCTCATTGTCCTGGTTTTACACGTGAAGATCTTGTTATTAAAACATTGAATTCTACATAAATATTGGACTAATAAATTTGCACAATTATCTCGCAAAGATAAATAGCGAACATAGTCTCATGGTCTTTGGCCAGAATGTTTTTAACATGGAAGGTTGGAGGTATTATCAGGAGAATAATCTTACCAACATTTAAATGTGACAGTTTAGAATGTGGGTGCCTAATTTCAGTCTCTTTAAAGTTAATTCTAAGCGCTTGTAATATGTTCTTCCATTGATCCAAACCTTCACTTGTTAAAAAGCAAAGGGATTAAATTTATGTTGAGAAAAGACTATAAGACAAGTAATTAAAATTTACATAGATTCTCTTATAAACTATCAGCATTACAGTGTTTGGACATACATGATGGAATTTAGAAATGTGAAGTAGAAAGCCACTCAGTCATATTCGATGAATGTTGCCAAAGATTAACAGGGCCTTTGAGTAGAATTGCTGTGCATTTATTTCTATTTCTTTTTTTCTTTAACCTTTTGTGTCTATTTTTCCTAATTCTTTATGGTTCATGTTAATTAATTTATATTAAAAATGGAATTTGAAAAAAGTTACTTTTAAAGTAGTTTGCAATATAGTTATCTTGCTTTATTTAAGAAAAATTTCAGGATGATCAATTAAGATGCTACAGTTAGGTTCTGCAGTAGTTTCTGTTAAGTTGCATCATTCTGTATTTGAAAATATTTCACAGCTCATGTTCCAAAATACCACTCTGACTAAGGGGAAGTTTTTTCCTAATTTGACATATGGCAGTGATAAATGTAAACAGAGCAGTATACTAATGTTTTGCTGCTTATTTAATGTAAAAAATAAAATCATCTAAACTGATATCTGCCTGCTGCTTGTAAATTTGCTTTCACTCAGTTATACAGCCAGATCTTGATCAGTATTCTTTGTTCCCTTAAATTTACATTCAGTTGTGGGCAGGCAAGAAATGTCTCTGTCATTCCAATGACATACAATGTCAAATGATTTGCCAGGATCTTCTACAGTCTCATTCAAAATCTCATGAATCTCAGTGGGAGCTGGACTGGGCCATGGAATTACTCAGAACTTGTGCGTGACAGCATACAACTTGGCCATCTCACTGCTACAGAGCTCTTCTGTGAACAGAGGGCTATGCAATAGGTATTAAGATGAATTTTGACTGGATATATTTACTGTTCTAAATTACTTTACTCTCTAAGCATGATCTTGTTGACTTGTGTTTAAGTTGTAACAAATAGTAAGTAGTAAGAAAATACTATTATATAAATTTATTAGTTGAAGCGGAAGACTTGCAACCATTCTACCTAGTATTCCTAAATTTTGCCTTAATATGAAAGTAAGTTTATAGTGTTGGTCTTTGTTTCAGCAGAGATTTAACATGTCCATTCCTTGGGAGCAGCATAAGATATAAGGAGGATTTCTGTTGAGAATACAAAAAAATAATAACCCCTTCTACTTACATAAAAGGTGTGCTTTTTTGCTTTGGCTTTGTTAACATAAGCACTGGAGAACATGGTGACACGTGTATCAATTGTTTTCTCATATTAAATATATATAAGTTAAAAAAACCCCCAACAAAATAAATTAGAACATGTCACAGACATCTGTACTGAGAGAATGGATGTAAAAACAGATGAACAGAAGCTTGTCATATCATTTAATGCATGTCTGGGAGGCTGATATTATGGCGATAAGCACAGATAGCCATTTTATAGTAAGTTTGATGTACAAGAAGCCAAAATCAAGTATATATGTGCATGCATCATCTGTGCAACTGGAAGAAAATTAATGATTAGTTTTCATAGCTATAAAATTGCCAGTTATATATGTGAGCTACCCAAACTAAGTTTAAGTTTGTTGTACTGCTTTTCAAGTCAACTGGAATTCTATTGGTATATCAGAAAATAGGGTTTTTTACACTCTCTGTAAAATTCTCTTCATATAGGCAATGTTTTTGGGGGAGACTGTTTTCCACAAAAATGAATGTTTCTAAGTGCCATGGACAGCTGTGAAAATCTAAGCGAGTATTCTTATAAAATACTCTGTGAGCTTCACTAAGATTGCAAATAAGTGGGTGGAACTCCATTAAACAAAAACCTAGAACAGAATTGATTTTGACCACATTTATACAAGATGTGAAAATAAAAAATGCTTTCATCTTAACATTCAAAGTTCCAGACCTTGGAGCATTTTTAAATGGGTAAATACATGTTCCTGTAAATAACTGTTCCTTTTATGAGAGAGGGAAAAAAACCCAACTGAACTCCCCAATCATGCTTGTCATTTCTTTACATTTGTCTCATTCTAACTGGTGTACATCAGAATCACATACAATTATGGATTTTCACTGAGCATGTAGTGTTAGAAGGCCATCTATGTAATTGAATAATTAGTGGTTGTTACCTACATTGAGAGTCTGTTGCCTTGTAAAGTTTCAGATGGTGATATAAAACTGACTTAACCAAATTATTTATACATTGCAATTAAATCAGTGAAACATTTTCCATGTAGCTATGTAAACTGGCATCCTTGAGGCCCAATAATTTGAAAAGTTTCATGTTTTAAACTTAGGGTATTAGGAATTGGAAACTTTAAAAATCCTATCTTAAAAAGTCCTGGAAAGATGGGCATTACAGACCTGCTCCCACACATATCCTCAGTCACATATCTTGCAGATTAAACATCTTAAAACAATTCTTTTAAATCAAAGTGCCTTTTCCTACTCTTTTTTTTAACAGCTGAATTGTAAAATAAATGAAAAAAGAACAAAACTTTTCCACACAGTCTTAAAAAAACCCAACCTTTCTTCATAGTCCTATGAAGAGTTCTCTAGAAACACTGGAGTATGTGAAAACAGGATTTTCCTTCCCAGTTTTTGTAATTGCCAGTTTCACAGAAAGGTAAACACTGGATGATTCATGATATAAACAAGTTACTTGTTCCATTTTTCTATGTTTTGTTACCGTGTTACTAAAAGCCAAACTATATCCACTATTTTTCAATAATCAAAGGCAGAAAAGGATATTTATGTATGTGTTTGCTAAGTATTTCATATTTTTACATAACACTGTCAAGCATACTTAGGTCTTCCTTCTTCACTGATAGATACACGCACATGAACAATATTTCCTGATGATGATTCCAACTAATATGTCTGTCAAAGAAAAGTAATATATTTTTACCATAAATATATTTGAAAATATTCTGTATAGAAAGATGCATACAGGAACAGTCATTCTAATGATAGGAAAAATTCTGCTTCTAATTTCAGTAGTTGAATTCCTCTACATTTTAAGTGATACAATGTAGGAAACAAACCAATTTTTTAATCAGATTCACCTTATTAGGAATGGCTTGAGTTTGCATTTTATTTCTTTAGAATATGGTAGAAAAATGAGTGGGCCAAAAACTGGTTTACTTTATGGGTTCGAATTTCTGCATTAGAACGGATAAAAGCTGTTGCTGATAGCTACAGATTTTGAACCAATATATAGCTTATAATGGTATAATAAACAATGTTAAACAAATAGCTTTCAGAATTTAAGTCCTGAAAAAAGGCTGAGAATCAGTTTGTTCAACTCCAGTAACGGTTGTTTCTCCTTTTAGTTTGTCCTATTTAACATAGAAAAAAAAATTCTTCAAAGACACTCAGGATTGCTTTTTTACATAACAGAAATTATTCAATGAGCCATTTGCATTGTTTTTTACACCTCTCCTTTGTCCATGAGTAACTCATTTTCATCTCAATACTCCCACCAGCCAAAGTAGGACATCAATTTTGCAATAAAAGTCCCAGATAAATTTAATGTATAAATATATAAGTATATGATCTATGCAGACAGGTATGTAAAATCCACAGATACATCCGCTAACGGACAAGGGAATACAAAAAGTAATTTTGTAGAAGGTCTATGTTAAATAAAATTTCTTTGGGTCAGGTGGAGCTGTCGTAAGTCTTCATGCTACAGCTAGAGGTAAAAAATTCAACAACTTCACATATGCGGTTCAAGGGTGATCATAATTTTAAATCAGAATCATAGTTTCTGGAACAGATTTTCAGCAACTGTTAACAAGCCCTGAAGTCAATAAATCCATGTTAATTTGCATCAGTTGGGGATTTATTCTTCCCTTCCTTTCTCTCACACACTCAAATCAAGGAATCTCCATCAATTTGGGATAAGAATCTTATCTTAGGATAAAAAGCTACAAGATCAAAACCACCTGAGTTAAATGGATGTCAAACACTGGTATAGAAGAGACATCCAATATTCTAATCCACTTCACTACAGAGCTGGCCCAAGGTGGGATGTATTATACATACATCCCAAACTACAGGTGCTGGAAGCCAGCATCATTGCCAGGTGCCGCTCTTCTTCATTTGCCTTATGTACAGGAAGAAAACTATGGAATCATTACACTTCTTTGGACAGCTACTTCATGTTGTTTGTGCATGCATGAGTACTAAACCCACCTCATAACGAAATAACTGCCTCATCACCATTTTTGGGGAGAAAAAAAAATCCTGTTTTTCAACAACCTTGAAGAGAAGATGCATTTCTAGTATCAGTTCCCAGAAACTGTAAAAATGAATTGCAATCTCTGTAGCTAATTGTCAGAGAGCCAGGGGACTGCCTTTCCCCTGGGAACCTTCCATGGCAGTACCTAGGAAGTCCTCTTCTGAGGGCTCATCTCTTAAAATCTTTGAGTGAACAAAATATTCTAAACAGGAACATCTGATTCCTCCAAAATATAGTTTCTGATATCCCCCTTAAGGTTTCTCTTTGATGCAGTTCTTTGTCTAGAACTACAGGGTTTAGTTTTGGGGTCACTAGTGTGTGTGAAATTCAGCCTCTTAAAATGTCTGACCCTCAAGAGTATGTGTCTCCATCCTAAAGCACCTTCCATCATTGTTGAAATTCCAGAGATGGTACCAAGAAAAAGTCTTTCTTTGTAAACCTGAGAAGTAGAGCTGTCCCATGGGGCCTGATATTCTTCCCCTCGTTTTTTGGGAGGGTACAGTTCACATCAGCTACCTAATTAAACCTCTGTTCTGCCTGCCTTATTCTGGGGCTATCAGCTTCCATGGAATAAGAACATGCCTAAAATCCAGTTTGTTCCAGGCATGTAGCACTTTGGGCACACCTTTCCTGGCAAGCACCATTGACCTTCCCCACAGTATGGCTATTTGTTGTTATTTTTGTGGTAGCAGAAGTATGCTAGATGCTAATGAAGTACTTATATTTAGTAAGTGCACTGTTATGTGCTGGCTGTGAAGCTGTCAGCAGCACTGTTATTAAAGAGCACAAGCCTAACACAAAGGTGCACTGCACAGAGAATGGGTTCTTTATGCTATATAGAAACACCTTTAATGAGTTTATTTTGGTTAGCCTTCGGTTTAGTTTCTGGTCCGCCAATACTGACATCATTTTTCCAAGCAGGGAGCACCATCTAAGACTTCTCTGCATCACTGTCCTTGGGGTGGGCCAGTGTGTGGGCTGATGCAGTGCTCAGCACTCCAGATCATTTCACTTTGGCAACCATTCTGCTTCTGCCGTCTCTATCTCCATATTCTATTTTAGGGGCTTACAGAGCACCAATCTTCTCAACTAAAATATAACTGAAACAAGATATTCAGCATCAAAGAAGCAAAACCCAAAAGACTCAAAATAGACTATTTTGTTATTATTATTATTATGGGGTTAAATCACTTAAACATAGATATCTTCCTACTCCTCCTCCCACTTCTTTCTTTAGTTTGTCTCATCTTGTTCTCTCTTCAGGGATGTACTGCTGGCCCACAAGCTTGTGCAAAAAAAACCCCAAAAACACCGAAACAACCACAAAACCCCAAAACAAAACAAAAAACAAACACAAAACCCCGAACTCTGTTCCGTGATGGGTCCATGGGTGCCAAGCAGTGATCTAGCTTAATTCTTGGGGAAAAAAAATGTTATTGATAGCATTTCGTCTGTCCTGACATCCTTGCACCAATCCCCCAGCCTGCAGTGGGGTCCAGGAAGCATCCTTTGGAGAGTCATCTCGCACGGCAGCATTGTGTTGGCATGAGAACAGCTACACCCCAACCTGCGCTTCTAAGTGAAATGTATTTATTCTTGGTCAGCGGGTCTGGGGAAGGGGGTGGATTTTTAAGCAGGTACCTCAAAGGCAGGATATAGAGGAACAACTGTCGATATGCCAGGCGCTTCAGTTTGCCATAGATAAGTTATTTGGCAAAACCTCGCTGGGGCTGCACCTCTCCCCGCTGAGCACTGCGGGTCGTGCCGGCGCTCCCAAAGGCTGTGGCGACATTCGCAATTAAGCGAGAGCCACTGCAGGGCTCGCAGCTGTGCCTCCCGCAGATGCCATTTGCCGGCTTGGCACAGGCAGCTCTGCAGCTCCTCTGGAGGCACTTCAGGGGTCGCCTGAACTGAGGCTTTGGCGCGGCTCGGTGCTGGTGGCTCCCCCGCTCTCCGCGCAGGAACTGCTGATGGCGATTAATGTTACAACCAACAGCAGGGGCCCGCGCGGCACAGCACAGAACGCTCCGCTTTCCCGGAGCCTCCCGAGGGACACTGGTTTTTCCTCCCTTTCCCGCGGGCCGCAGCGGGAGGGCTCTGTGCCGGGCTCGGGGGACGCCGGCTGCACCCCGCGCCCTGACAGGTCCTGAAACGCCAGCGAGGGAGAGGCAGCGCTGATGCGTCCGGTCCGGTCCGGTCCGGTCCGGTCCGGTCCGGTCCGGTCCGGTCCCAGCTCCCTCCCTCCCTCAGCGGGCAGCTCCCGCCACGCAGCTGCTGGTTGGCGGCGGGACCTATATCCTCTCGCGGAAGGTTACCGCTCGCTGGACTGGCGGCATCCGACGGAAGCGGTGCTGAAGCATCTGAGGCAGCACTTTGTGAAGGCGCACCTGATTGGCTGACGGGACTCCGCAATGGTTATCTGGTAAGAGTCGCGGCCGCTGATTGGCCGCGTGGTACCTGCAATGCGTCAAGTGGGGACGTTGGGGTGCGCGCGCCAGCGCGCGGCCGGGGGCGGCCGCGGCCCCGGCACTGCCGGGAATGGCCGATGGCTGGGAATGCTCGGTGGCTGGGAATGGCCGCCCGCCGCCGGTCTTGCCTGCACAGCCCGCAGGGGCTGGCGAGCTCCGCAGGGTTTGTGGCCCTTCGTGGCAGCATGGGCAGGCACAGCGCTAGATTTCCCGCCTCCTCGTGCTGCCGCATCTAGCAATTGCTGGACTCGTAAGCCAGTGCTGGCAGGAAGAAGCTGTTTCTCAGTCAGTGACCTCTTTAGAGCCGCTTTTCTATATCAAGAAGCAGCAGAAAGTCAAAAGTCTCTTTTCTCATTCCTTTTCCACAACACAGGGCTCCAGATGTACAAAACGTGGCAGTACAAACCTGCTTATTATGCCGTGCCCCTGGCAGTGTGAGGAGCGTCTCTTGGACCGCTGCTCCAAGTGACAGCTTGAGTGGCAGCTGGGGGAGGATGTGCTCGGCGGAGTGATGACTGAGCACTGAAATATCTTGCTGAAACTCTGCAAAATCTTTCAACACAAAGAGATGTTTCTGCAAAATTAGCCCCGAACCGCGAAGCTGCGCCGAGGTACATGAGTTTCTCCTGCATCCATCTGGGACTTGTGGTCCCCTTTGGCCTGGCCAGAACCTGCTCCAGCCCGATTCCATTGGGAGCTGCAGAGATACCATAACCGCTTGTATGTTTTGGGGTTTTTTTAGATAAAGCATAGGTAAACCAGAAGCAAACAAATAAAGCCACCTCTGCACCAGTAAGAAACTTACAGGACTGCTTTAAAAACGGTGGGGTTTTCAAACCAGCCAGAACTTCCTGGCACATCTGTGAAGTTTGATACAGTAACCATCTAAAGGTAGAAGTAGGTTACAGACATTCATTATCTAAATTCTTCAGTATTTCTGCTGCTGGAGTGTTTTCATTGCTCTTTTTCAAAATCGCATTCTTGAAGAGTGAGTCAGCAAGAAGCCTGTGAATGTGTCAGGGAGCAGTGTTTTAAATAAGGTTTCACTGCTAAGCAATCATTAAAGAGCATGTTTGTATATGAAAAAATTGTAAATTTGCATATGAACATAACAGCCTGATTTCTTGGCTCTCATGAAAGTTCTCTTCCTAAATACAGTTTTCAGGATAATATTCCTGATGTGATAGTGGAGGGATTTTGAGTCCTTGGTAATATGTTTTCCTTATTCCATTTGCTTATTAGGAAGTAGAACCATTTTTATTTTTAAATTATTGTGATTTCCTTTTCACAGCCTTACCGAGTACAAATTGTTTTCCTGCTGGCATGAACACTTCTTACTGTCTTTTTTCCAAAGAACTATTTCAAAATATTAAAAACAATCTAGCCTCTTTTTCTTGTAATCCTAGCCAAGTGGAACAAGTTCAATGAACCCTTTATGGGAAAATTATATGCCTGTGTAATTGTAACATTAATGAGTGCAAGTTTGCTGAAGTGAAACATAAAAGTGAGATTGCAAAGATCATTCCATTTCTTGCCTGGTGATTTAAAGTGTGATAACGGTTTTGAAAAAAATCATGTTTGAAAACCTTAGATCTAAAACAGCTTGAGGTCTTAACAAATGGAAAGCAAATTGGTATAAAGCACAGGTAAAGGGGTAAAGGTAGCACATTGTTCTGGACCATTCTTCAGAATTCTCCAGAGTATTCTCCAGAACAGCCTTATATGACTCATAAAACAAATTTGTTGTATTAATTTACTATAATACGTGTACACATAATAGAACTACATTAATATGAGAGAACCTGAAAAAAGGTTTTAGAATTGACATTACTATTCAATGGAAAATAAATATATCAATTTCAGGGTTCACAAGAAAATCATTGTTACCCCAGACACTCTCCTGTAAAGCAGCTTGTTAAAAAGATAACCCCAAGAGCTCTGGTGTGTTCAGGGGAGCAATAATATTCTAAGAATTAGCTTACTTTGACCAAAAGTTTTAGAATGAATCAATGGAAAGAAATATCAGTTACATGTTTATTAGAAAGAGTGGCACTGATCAAATTATGGTACTTCCCAATCAGTCGGCTCACAGTGATGATGCTACATTTTATTTTTTTATGGTTGCTCTGCATGGGCCATGTCCAAAGCCATCAGGGAGTACATCAAATACAAATGTGGAGTAGTAAGCAGAGTTTGTTACAGTTCTAAATATATCACATTCAAAACATTCTGGCTGAAAACATGCCCCATCCATTTAAAGAAACCATTTATAAAGCAGTGTATTTACAGCTATGTCATTACACCAACATCTGGTAAATGTATGCAGGTCTGCCATCTTATGGAGCCTGAATGGTACTGCCAAATAACTGAAAGTGGAACTATATGTTCATATTAGGTAAATAGTTTGAATTTCTCCTTTACAGGTAATGTGTGTTTTCTTTTGAAACTCGCACTATTTGAATGCATTGTTTCTATTCTATTTGTGTATTTGTTGGATTTATGTGTGCATGCAGATGTACACATGTAAACACACATTCAAATAAAGGCATTACATTGCAAGTTCAAGCATGTAAAAGAATGGTTAAAGTTGAAGTTGGTTGTTTATGTTATATGACAGCCTTGAGCAACATCATCATGTGCTATTTTCTGGGGAGACCACTGTCTGATCTGTTTGATTCAGCATTCAGGTTGGATAGTGCTGTTCAGAATTTTGCTTTAGTCTCTTTGTTTGGTGTGTGACTGTGCTGTATTTGCTGCAAACCAGTCAAGCCCTATTCCAAAGACAAAATTATTAATTCCTCTAAGGGCTTTTCTGTAGCTGTTATTATTAGAGTATGATTATGAACAATTTTGAATTAAGTTTGTACAGGCCAAGGCAGACAATTATCATGGAAATTTTCAGCCTCAGTGATTAAAGTTTGGTGAACTATTAAAGTTGCTAGAATGATGCTTTTTTGTTTGGTTGGTTTTATTTTCTATTTTTAAAGAAACTCATGTCAGATAAACTTGATAAGTGACTTTTGGGTCAGACAAAAACAAATGCACAAGAAGAAGTGCAAAAAACCAGTACATCAAGTATTATTATACAATATTTTCTCTTTAACTGGTGCAAATTTATTTTTATGTGAAAAGGATTCCTCAGGAAGACCTTATTACTTTGCTTTTGAAAAGTTTGAGGTGAGTTTGGAAAGTAGTGAATCTAAGCATCAGATATTGGAGTGGAACACTTAAGATAAGCAAATTGTCCAGGATTCAGTGAAGTTTTGCAGAGTTTTATCAGCTGCTGGAAAATCTAGTAGTGACTGGAATCTAAACACCTAGCAGGATGTTTGATTCTACCAAATTGTGCCTATACTAGAAAGTACTCCACATTATACTTTCTCCATTTGGTGCCCTTTGCAAATATTCACATCTACCCTGATACTCTTGCTGGGAAAAGAATCTGAGGACAAACTGCCATTTAGTTGACTGACAACTGAATTTGGTGATGTGAAGTACTACTTACCACCACAATAAAAGTCTTAGCATAACTGGTTTTCACTCCTTGAATCCTTCGGTATTGTCATATACCAATTTCATTTGTCTTTCATCTAAAGATTTTCCAGTTTCAGACAGATGTTGGGCAACCTTGGCATTTTGTTTGAGAAAGTCATCTTGTGTCTCAAAGGTCAGGCCACGTGTGCCTACATCTTAAACAGTACAAAATAAGACATATTTTTTCAGTCAACAAGAAGTTAACCTGTATTTGGTCATTTGGTCAAAAATATATGTCAAATGACAGCAGCAAATGTTTCCAGGTATGTTTCTAGGTATGTTTCTGTATGATCTTGATGGTATCAGAGGTCTTTTCCAACCCAGTTGATCCTATGATCTGTATATTGTAAAATTGTTACTTTGGGTGGGAGGATGATTGATCTTAGCTGTGTAGCTAACATGGCATGGGCAAAGGTAGGGCCATGGCTAAAACCTCGGGGTGGGCAATAAAAGGTGTATTGTCTTCTACCCCAAGTAAATGCAAACTGTGGTTTCTCTTGCTCTTGAATTGGGATCATAAAGACCACAGCTTGTGTAGCTAATACATCCACCCACAGAAGAGCATGTTTGTATCTACTATTCTGGGAACCAGGGGCTGTTAAAGGACCAGTTGCTTTATGGAAAGCCCTACAGTTAATAGTCATGTGCAGTATTCTGTCTGGTTTCTTAAAAGGCTGTACTTAGCTGTTACATAGTGAGTTTTTTCTATATACTCTGGTGCTCTAATTGTCACGGGTTTTATGGCAGGAGGTTATGGTTCTGAGCCTTCTTCCATTGTGGTGGTTGTTTGATCAGTCACAGCATGTGATTAACTTCCTCAGTGTAAAATTTAACTTGTTTGTTATCCATCCTAGCATAGATTCTATGACAACAAAACAGACTGATAGAGAGCAGGGGCTCCCAGAATTAATCCATTGTATAGGGGCAAGCTTTTGGTGCAACTGGTAGCATCAAACTATGTTCCCAGGCTGGTCTGAATGGATGTGCAGGAAGATGCATGCTTCCACACCTGCCCTCTTATGCCACTTCTGTACCTGTGCACACATCACATACTGAAACCCCAAATTTTAACTTACTTCCCCCATCTCCACAGAAAGAAGCCAGCTTTATTCCCTCATCTACCTACACTCATGCCACATTTCCTAACTTGTCTTGCTCCCAGAGTCTTGAAAAAAGTGGCTCTGGCTGGGCTTCAACAGTGAGGTCAATGACAGTGCAGAACCAAGAGCTACTAACGCAGACAGCAGCAAGTCACTGCTCATCAGCTGGCTAGTGTTAGCTGCTGATCATACACAATTCCAGGGGTAGAGGAGCTTCCAGGTTTCAGAGAAACAGCTTTATGCCAGAGCATACTGGAAATACAGGGAGATTTTGCAGTATGAATGGTTAGTGACTGCTTGGAACTACTTTTGTGGTGATGATTGCTCCATGGCTCACGTGTATTCATTTGTGTTCTTCTTTGCAATTTAAAGAGAATTAAAAAGGCACAAATACTATCTCTAATTAACAGGATTATTGATCTTGTCTGAATCAGAGACCACTTTAGTGCTTAAACCCTCACTGTGTTTCCCTGCTTAAGTTGGTCAAAAGCTGGCTCCAACCACAGGTGAAAGCAGAATGTGGACCAAGTTTTTGTGCAAAACTGCATTTAAAAAACCAATCTGTCTGCAGAGATTAAAACATAGTTGAATTGTTATGTTGAGAAAAAAACTTACAAAGTGGTATCATTATTTATGTGCCTTATCCTTAAAATGGTTTTTACTGATAAAGCAAAATGGCAAAAAAGTAACTGAGATTGGCATCCACTCTGCTTTCTGCACCTCCTGAACAGCAGATCACAGGAAGCTCAGAGGTTGCTATGTAGAAAATACTATTCTGCGTCAAAGTGGAGATCAGACTGGGTCAGTATCTTTCTACAAGTATGGCAAGATCAGGTCCTTGGTGAAGTACTTGCTACTGGTAAGAGGAAACAGTCCGTCCCCATTAAAGACTGTGTTCTAAACTGTTACAGTAACAGATTTTCTTAAATTTGAAGCATGACATGAAAAACCTTCCAGAATTATTGTGAACAACCGCAGTTCCAGGTAGTTTGTTATTCATGTAAATTTTTAGAATTTACTCAGTTCTTGACCTCAGTGGGTTTCTGTAGCAATGTTTCACCATGCAGTTACTCATTGATTTGGCAAACAGTAATCAAGTACATTATTTCTTCTATAAAAAGGATGCAAGATTTTATGTACCATTACAAAAGAGAAAACATTTCAATTCTCATGTTTTGTCTGAGAAATCAACATACAGCATACTGCCTTCAGCTGGCTGTATCTTTTAGCTGAAGATATCATATTGAGATTCTGGAGTTAATTTGCAGTGTCAACATATCTTAAGGTGGATGCTTAGTGTTTTACTCAAACATAATGTTTTCTGGGTGTTCTAATAATGCAACTCAGCTTTTTGTAGTTACTTTCAGCTTTTCTAATTATGTGTATTTTTTTACCTTAACACATGTATCAATGAGTATCATTTAGTTCAGCATTTGTTTTACTCCTGTTTCAAAATAAAAGCCTGCACAGATGGCTGCAAAACAGAACCTTCTAACACAGTTAGATTTGTACATTTGTGCTGATTTATTGCTTAAGGGAACTCAGTTCAAAATGCTGTACAGCCAAATCCATCCCTTGGCTTCAGTGGATGGCCACATGGGATTGCCTGTGATATCTGGCTAAGCTATGAGATTTCTGTGCAATTCCAAAAGGATCTGTTTGACAATATGAAACAATGAAGCCTGAAGAGCACGCTAATTGTGTTGGGCTTTGGACAGTTCAACCATTTTGTTCAAAGTAGTGGCCATGAGAGCCACTTTCCATTCAGAGTCCACAAGAAACAATTACAAATTACTTTGATTTAGATAGTGGGCAGTAGAAAATGTTGTACTCATAGTGAGTTACGTGCAGGTGCAGACAATAGTAGGGTCAAAGAGTTCAGCTTATTTTCTGAGGACTTAGAAATAATTTCATAACTAAGGAAGTGATCAGAAAGCTGCTCTACATTCTGTAGAATGTCTGTGTGGTACCAGAAGGGCTGGAAGGAAGACTTTTAGAATATAGCTGCCTACAGAGAGTCTGGGAACTGCAGGTAAATAAATTGTTCCTATTCATGTGAATTTTTTTGTGCTCCATAAATCAGGATATAATGCCCATTATTCCAAGAAAAAACAGGGATCATATCAAATCTCATCAATTTCTTTTCCTAATGGAAGCAACCTTAAAGATGTGGAAATCTGGGTGAAACTTTGGGCCAAAGAGAATTGGCATTTCTAGAGAATATAATATTGCACAAGATTGCGATGTAGGAAGAGGACAACAGCCTGTTTGGCTTCATTGGTTTTGCTTATATGGGACAGGCAAAACACAGAACTGCAAGTCCTGAAGCTATTGAAGTTGTGGACCTTATCTGACTATTTGCAAGGAATGAAAATAGTTGTGAATTTTGATGATCAGTTAAAGGCAAAGTGATAGCCATTACACTGGAGTAAAAATACTGTAAGTTGGCGTGGTTTTCTATGGCAAACTGTTCTTTTAAATAATCCAAAATCATAAACATGTTTATGGTGCAATACAAATAATACAGCTACAAAGCTACTATGTAGCACTAAAATGTGCTTCTAGACTGAGAGGTGATTGTTCATCATAGTTTGTAGGAAACAACTGTGCTTGTAAGCAGTGTTAGCACTGTAACAGACAACCAAGAAAGAGTTGCCTTGTGACTTCAGCTGGATCCTGTGTGTTATCCAGCTCAATCTGGCTGGAGCTGAGCCAAGGATGGAATGCTTCTCAACATCCTACTCCTGATTGTAATGTTTCCTGTTTTCTTTTGCAAGGAATACTTTATAGTGTAAATGCCTCACTGGTGGTGTCACCTGTGACATTTTGGCCTTTTCATTCTGCTCCCATACTTTTCTCCAGAAACTGGCCAGGATGCTTGCTGCTGATGTTTAAATGCTATCTCCCTAGTTCCCTGGAAGAGAGTTTGTTGGGTCAGATATCCAAACTGGATCCATGCATATGTATTCACCTGACCTAAAAGGCCTCCCATAATCCCACCTGCTGGGGATCATTTCAGCTGTCTCCACATGAAGGTGGCTGCAGCCGGCCTGAAGGCCAACTAGGTTTGAAATGTTCTGAGGGGAAGTGGTGAGGTGTGACTGCAGCATGCTGTCTGTCACTCCTGGTTCTGGGAACAGGGTGAGAAAAAGCTTCAGCTGTTTCTTCACAGAGGCAACTTTGGTTTAACAGAATTTATGATCTCTGGCTCTGTGTAAAGGTGCATGTATTGTTTCAAGCTAACCCCAGTTTTACAAGAGACATTTGTACAGTGATGGGCCTCAGCTGATACCTATGCCGGATGCAGACTGGTTTGTTTTTAATCTCTGAAACACTAGATTGCTTCACTGAGCCATGTACCACTAAGCACTTCATGGCTTATTGGGAATGAGAAACAATAAAGTCTTCGGTTTGCCAGGTATCTTTGTCACTGACTTCAATGAAGAAAAGGCTACAAATAAAGTGACCACAGGGGCCCTCTGCCCCACAAGTTTGGTGTGACAGGTCCAGAAATTGCAGAGAAGTACCTGCTTATCCTTGCATCTCCCTCTCTTGCTCCACTCTACTTGAGGGGAAGGAGGGAGACTGATGGTCATCAGGCTTCTAGGGGTAGGTCTAACCATGGTTTTCCTTGAGAGGGTGAGAATCCTTGTGTGCAGAAAACATCACTGAAAAGGAAAAATCCAAACAAAGGGAATAAATAGAGAGCAGGCACTTTGCCAAGGAGCAAACAGATTCCCTTTTGACAAGCAATGAAACTGATGGCTGTCAAGCTCTTTTCTTGACAGGGAAAAAAAGATGTCAGAATCTGCTGCTGGAGAAGTCTCCCACATGATATGGCAATCCAAACACAGCTGGCAACCCCAGGGAAGGAGATCCCTGATCAATAGAAATCACCTGTAAATGCTCTGTTTCTCTTGACTTGAGAAGGACAAATTCTATCACCAGGAAACTCTATTAATTTACACTATTGGCATTTTCTAACTCCAGCTTTTCTTCCTGCTTTTCTCCCTCCCTTTCCTCTTTAGTCTCTCCATGCACCCCTCCCCATCTTATGTATGTTCCTGAGCACTCACTAACGTATTGCCCTGATTATCTGAATGTCCTTCTTTCTGGGCTTGTCTGTGACTGCTAGTCCTAGTAATTTACCTTTTTCAACTAGTTATTTACTGAATAGCAATAAAAAGTAATTACTTCTAGCAGTCAGAGAAAAACCCTGATCTCAGTATTTTTAAATAGGATACTTTACAGACAAGGTCTGAAAGTCTTCAGGGTTCATATTTCAGTAGTGGTACTCTAGTACAGGGCCTCCATTAACAATTATGGTTGTTCAAGCACTTCTATAATGTCAACATGTGAGGTTTTTTTCCTTTCTAGTATAGTGTTGCTGGTTTCTTTGCTAACAAATATGGGATACCAACTCACACACGCAAGTTAGAGTATTCTATAAATGAACTTGGATGAGCCTGGCAGAGCCTGCTTTATGCAGCTCTTCCTAAATGAAGGCTGCTTTGACAGTGTTAAGAGATTCCACAGTTCACATGAGGCTGCTGTATCCTTCTGCCAAAGGCCGTAAAATAGTTTGAGGTGGAGTGCAACTTTCCCTTTCAGTGTGAAGGTGCCAGAAGTTTTTGATTTAAGCATATGGTGTGCTTTCTTCATTGAAATAGCAATATACTTAGCTCAAGAGAAGGACTTAATTCTAAAACTCACTGGCACCCTCTTGGCAGCAGAGGTGGTAGAATACCATTTCAGTGTTATTTGGATTTTAGGATTTTGAACTAAACTGGTCCTAAATATCAGGAATCAATGGTTATGATTCCTGGGAAATACAGCTGCAATGTTTTATTTCTTCCAGTACAAGATTGTCTATTGTGGTTGGCTATACTTTAGTGAAGTTGTTCTGGATATACTGATAAACACTAGTAATAATTTCTTAGTCATTGATTAATTTTGTAAATATGGTCAGGTATGTATTTTTGTGTTATCTGCCTTATTTACTTCTATATGGATTTTCTGTATTTTTTATATATATATGATTTCTAGTTTGGAATAGTAACCTAATGTAATTGCTAGGCTAAATTATACAAAGAACAACTCATATCTAATGTGGATAATAATGAAAAGACTGGACAAGAATTGCTCATCAAAGCAAAGTGTATGCAATAATAAACTGTCACTAAAGCATTTTAGTGGTTTTCTGTATTTACATGACACTTCCGCTTATACAAGAAATTTTTGACAAATAATACTAAATTATACCAATTCAATAGATTTTTACAATTTTCTGACTCTCTTACACTTTTTTGTCATGTAATTATTTTTCACATGATCTCATGTGGCTCTAGAGAAATACTTTTTTAATTTTCACACTTCTTTCTCTGGTGACTTTTGATCAAGAGGAATAATACATTTGGAGTACTGAGATTTTATTGGGTAATTTTCCCAATACTTTTACCTCAATAAAAAACTTTTCACTTCTTTGAAGAGGAAAGGAGACAATGCTATTATTATTTATTTTCACTTTTTCTGGTCTAGTGTTTTAAATCATGAGCAGCCTTGGTCCTATCAAGTTCTGGGATCAAGCTACCTAGGTTTCCAGAGATATTTAACCTTCATTAGAATAAAGGTTAATCTTTCCTGCCTTTTGTATTTTAACTTGCCCCCTCACAAGATCTTACATAGCAAAACAATCTAATTTTCTTCAAATCTATAGTCAGAAGCAAGATAATTTATGAAAACAAGATCCATCAGGTGCATGTGAGGAATTCATCTGTTTGAATGGAGGTGCAGAGAAGCTTATGTTGATTGCAATGGAATGGGACCTTGGGCTTCATTTTTTAGAGATACAACCAGAACCAACACTGCACCAGTAATCTATTAGGTGGCTAAGCAGATGTTAAGAGATGTTGAGATGAGTGACAATTGCCATTGCTTTAATTTTAGTCTAATAGAAAGACTCTCTGTATTCAGAAGTTCAGCAAGAAAATATGGTGAGAGGTATCCACAGTGTTCTATAGAGATCTGTTTCTGGACTTGTGCTGTGGGTCAGATATGCCCAATTTTTGCTTTGAGCTAGACACGTTAGCTTACATTTTCTGATGTTTAATCTCTCAGAAACTCTCCAGCTTCTAGCAAATTGTTAGTGTGGCTTGGACTAGTAGATAAGATTATTTTTTTCCTCTGCAAATTTCTTCTAACAATGGACAGTGGAAAAGAATCCAATGGTGGTTGAAAGTTGGAAATGCTTCTTTGGGAAATGGGAAAATCAAGAATGCAAGACTGATAAAATAATATGAACTGTGTGCCTAAGCTTTGTTATCTAAGTATTGTTTTCCATGAGCAGTTAGTATTTTAGGGGAAAAAATTGTTATGCCCTTTACCAACCTGGACTGTAGTTAGAGCAGTAGTTTTCTAAGGCCTTGAGCAATGTCAGAGTCTTGCAGGGAATGTGCTATCTGTAAGAAATGTGCTGAGGGAAAACTACAGCAGACTACATCACACTAGACATGGGATTGGGCCTTATAGAAGAAAAGCTGTTTCTATATTTTGTATGTTCATATAACAAACAAACATAAACGAGAAATAGAGGGGGAGGGTTTGCTTGCACTCCTTTTTTTATCTTAAAACTGTTAACAAATGAGAGCAGCACAATAAATCAAAGATGAAAGATGTACAGTGTTTTAATCTACAGTGAAAAAAAATTCTAGAACCACTCCAGTACCTCAAAAACGTAACTGGGATTGTGTCATTAGAGAGGGGTCATCAGAATGCTTGGTGTATTATGTATTGACAATGTATTGACATATTGACTTAGAAGAATTTGAGGAAGAGTATTCCAGATTATTTCAATCATAACATAAAATATTTTTTAAACAAGCAACAGTGGTTGTAGAGATCAGTCTTCAGGCTTCATTCGTAGAGTCACTCATTACAAGCTCTGTAACATTTCTTTTTATTTGTTGGCCTTGGACTTTGGTTTCCATTGCTTGACCTCTCAAGAATGATTAGATAATTAGAGAGGTCTTATCCATCAAGGTTACCATGGCTACCTCCCACCTTGCTGTTTTGCAGAGATGCACACAGTATTTGAGAAGCAGAGCATAATCCCAGACAGACTGGTAGGTATTAATGAATAAGGAGAAGATAAATTTTCACACTCCATATATTTATCAAATTTCCTCACACATCTGAACCACATAATGCATCTTTTACACATTGTTGAGGTCTAGCCTGTACTGATGTGAAGGTTGTTTTTCCTTTGTCTTAGTGATGCCTTGGTTCCCTCCCAGTGATATGTCCAAAAGTGAAGTCATGAAAATAGGTAAGATGTCCTCTGACCAAAAGAAACCTTATAGCCAGATGAGTAGAAAGTATTTCAGATAATGGCTGCAGTTGTGGAAATGAAAGCCCAACAGCTTTGAACAAAATTGATGATCTAAGAGAAAGTGATGAAGAATCTGTAGGGAATTAAAAAGAAAGTAACATTTATTAAGGAAGGAAAGAGTATTTGGGATGGACAGTGAGATAAATGATTGTTGTAAAACACTGACAGTCTGGAAAAAGAACAATATATGCCTGGCCATTTATGAGCAGATGGTCATGTGTTTTGATGATCACCCTGAGTTTGGGTACCAAAAAGGGAGTAAGTATATATGGGAGAAAAATCTATGCTGCCAGCTTTTTGACAAAGGGTTGTCATGTGTTTTTGTGTATGTCTGGGTGTCATTCTATGTGAGAATTCTAGAGAGAGGCAGAATTCATATGGGATCGTAGCATGGGTCAGCTTGGAAGGGCCTTCAGATCTTCTAGCCCCCTCCTACTGACATGGGACTGAAGATGTTTGCAAACATTTTGATGACATTGTGCATGTTCATGTTTATGGTACAGACTGAGTAGCCGATTTTTGATATATTCAATTTTCTTGGAAATTTGTAAATTTCAAACTGCTCCACTCCTGTATGTGTGTATAAAATGAGCTATGGAACATAAAATTGTATAGACACACACTTTTTTTTTTATTATTATTTATTTTCACTCTTACAGGGGCATTTCAATTGTTCCGGCTTAGGCTACTCTTTTTCTTGCACTAAGAACTAGGTTTGAATTGCCATCATCCTTACGTTTCCTTCTAATACATTTAATGGACATGCAATTGGGGTTTTTTCCAGCTGTCTGAGCCAAAACATCTGCTCTTATATAATGTAATGGGTGTGCAGAACACTGAGGGACAAGTAAGGTGAAAAAGAAGTGCATGGAAGAATCACAGTCATACCTTTGAGGAAGGACCATAAAATAAAATTATTGTCCTTTCCCTTCTACATGAAAACTAAATTTCACAATGCTGTTATAGAGCTTACAAAGTGTACTTATCTGTGCATTCTCTTCTTTTCAAGGTTGTGCAGCATACTGTTGCTTTTTGAATCAAAAATAACAGCACTTCAGCAGAATAATTTCAGTCTGCATAAAAGGACTTTCACCGCTAGTAACATAGAGGATTGGATTTGATTTTAATAAATATACAATTTATTAGTCCCAGTTAATATAGTATTGTGACTTAGTGATGCCATCCCTAATTTAGGTGTATTAGGTTGGGTTTTTTACAGGCATAATAATCTTCAGTGTGCTGAAAGAACAGTGTAATAGTTGAGGACAGCAGGATTCCAGGTCATATAATGTAGGAGGTTTTTTTAACTGTGTATTTATCAACTGTCTTCAATGCCTGTCATATCAGTTGTCTAGTGACAGCAGTCAGCATTCTTTCAGAAAGGTGACATTGCATACAACTCAAGCATTATACAAATTGTCTAGTAATAAAACATTTCAATACCAATAATGGATACCTATGTGATACTATTTGCAAATTGAAATTTTCTAAAAAACTGGAGGAAAGTTTGCGGTCTTGTTGGCAGCTGAATTAATGTAATTTACAGCAGAAATGGAGATTGGAGAAATGAAAATCTATCAGTATCGTGGCTCAGTTGTTATACATGGGGATGAGGGAGATTTCTGACAAAGTTGAAGAGAAATTAAAAGATGCAGCTGTACACTGGAAAACATGGGCTGCTAATGCCACTACAGTGCAGATAGTTGTTCAAGTGACAACCAAAGCATTGTTTGTTTTTCTGAGCACAAACTGATACTATTTTAGACTAATTTTATGTAGGTATTAATGACGGGGAGAAAGCTGGTTGTGTTTAAAGTAGAAACAGAGCAGTCTTGTCTCCAACCCTACCTGGTTGAAAAATCAAAATGAAACGGAAGAATAAACAAACTGTTTCAACAATTAAAGTTCTAGAGGGCTTTTTTAATACTATGAGAACAAATATTGATAGATTAGACATAGTAATTGTGGTATTTGAATGGACTGAATAAATCAGAGGCTTAAACATGACGGAGATCTGGAATTTATCTAACTCAAGATACAAAAACTGCCTGGAATTCACATTCCAAGTATGGAAGCAGGATGAGTAACCACCCCCACAGTCAGAGTTAAAACAAGGAAAAGGTCTGTATAGAATGGAGAAGGGAAATGAATGAATGAAGCAAGTTATAATTTGGAGACTTGGAGGTGCAGGACTGGAGGACATTTGCCAAACCTAACCCCGAGCTAGATCTTGAAAAAGAGAGAAACAAAACGCAGGCCTATTTAATGACATAAATAGCACAGTGCAACTAGCACATAAAGAAGGGGAACCCTAAAGGTTTTGTATAATCTAGCTGCATTCCCCCACCCAGTGAGTAATTTTTGTAGCTTTCAGAACAGACAAAGATCTAGAAAGTAAAGTCAAAGCCGGAAGAGAATATACACAAAGTAAAAAGAACTGTGGCATGGAAGCTGAACTAGGAGAGCTCAACATGCTCAAAAGGGGAAGCATTACTGACTAGAGAAAGAACTAGGGCACAAAGTTTTATGGCTTGTGGTAGAGATTTTAATCCATCTGTGCTATTGTGGAGCTATATAGCAAGCTTCACTTGTATTTTTATAAACATTTGATATATTTGCATTTATTCTGTTAGGCTACAACAACACACAAAGCTTTAAAACAAAATTTGAAAAATAATGAACACTATGGATATAAATGGAAGGTGGGATAAAATGCAGTTCAAGTTTACTAAAGGTAAACCCTGAGTGTATTTTAATGGAAGTAGAATTTTGATGGATGGAAACCTGGTAGATCCAGTTGATATTTATCTCAGTAAAGCATTTGACAATGTAGTACTTGTGAGATTATGAGGTGAGATGGGAAATAGCACAAGAAATGTAAGTTAGATAAAAAGGTGTCTAAAAGAGGGATGACAATAGCTCTGTACTGGAAAAGTGACTATGAGACCAGAGAGAGAATTCAACTTGTGCTCCTTATACCAATATTTGGCCAATATTATTGAACAAAGGCAATGACACAAAAATAAGAGTGGGTTAATTAAACTTGCTGATGGCAGAAACAAAGGCCTTGCTCACAAGAAGACAGATCAAAAATTTAAATTCTATAAAACAGGTGACCTAGCAGCCTGCAGAAATGGAAGCAAAGTTAAATTTAATACAGAATACAAGGCCATGTCCTTAGGGATTAATAACAAGATTTTCTGTTATCATAAAGGGATTCATCCAAGGAAAGCAATTGATTGGAAATGCCCAATTGTAATTACTGATCATGTTGTCATGAGCCGCTAGTATAATTCATCCAACTAAATGATAAATTCAGGGCTGTAGAGAATGAGAAGTACCACCGTGTCTGGAATATTGTGTGCAATTCCAGTTCAGAATATGAACTGAGAAAAATGCAAAAAAAACAGTGGACTGAGCAAGCAAAATTTTAAAATTGCTTAATGGCAGAAAGGCTGAGTGGCATATGATTACTGTCTATGCATAGATTACATCCAGGTTAGCACCCTCATGAAGGAGGGAGTTATTTTAAGCCACAGGAAAATGCTGGCCCAGAAACAGATGGATATAGACATGAATGTAATTAAGGAGGAAGTCAGGATGCTTCTAAGCATTGGAATGTCATGGATCTGGACCTGTCTCTCAACAAGAGTTCTGAGTAGAAAAGCCCAACAAATTTTGAAATTGAATTTATGAATAGACTTATGTGATAAGGTTTTCTGCAGAGAAGGCTGAACTCAGTGACTCAGACCATCCCTTCCAGACATATGTTCACAAAAGGTTAGAGACTAGGGATAAATGATGAGATAAACTTTATTTGGGGGAAAAGTCTAATGAGAAATTAGCATGGATTTTACACAAGAAATCATGAAATCCAGGGAAAATGCAGAAGAATTGCTATATACAATGGAAAATGCAGAATTGCTTAATACAATAGCAAATGAAAAATCCTGATTGTTATTTTAGTCTATTTTTTAAATACTGACTATTTAAGCATGCTGTTTCAGAGGCTGCATTTTGAAAGATTCATTAGGAATACTACCCCTCCCTCAAATTAAAACATTTGATCCTATCCTAAGACACAAAACCCCCCACCTTGTTACAGTAACTGGAAGCTTGTGGCTGCACGATGAAGCCACAAAGTTACCTCAAAATGTCGCAGTAAGTTGAATGTTTTCTTTTGATTTGAGAAAATAAGTATGTCAAAATGAACTGTTCTTATAGGAGGATCTATTCCTATGTTGTTTTAAAAAGAAAGATGGTGGAACTACAGGATACAAAACATAAAAATAGGCCAAAACCAAGGGTGGGTGTGGGGTGGGGTTTTTTTGTTTGTTTGATTGATTTGGTTTGTGGTTTTCTCAGGACTAAAACTCTGTGCCTCTGTTCCTCTGCAAAAAGAAACTCGATAAAATTGCATGGGTCTGGATATTTGTAGTAAATTCTGATCATTCTGAATTTCTTAAAATTCTCTAGTCTTCATCCTGAGAAGGCTTGTATAAAATGCTAGTGGTCTTTTATAGCAAACAGAATGCTCTGTTTATGTCTGGAAAATACCTCCTTCCTCTTCTGGGTGTAGTTCTATTCACTACCAAATTCCCAGTAAATGTACTGGGAACAATATCAAGGCCCTAATTTTTTTGGCATCTATACAGAAATACAGATCCATATTCACATATGCATACATGCATGTATAGAAGAAGTTATAATACTTTACAAGTCTCAAGTTTATGTGTAAACACCTAATAAGCCTGTCTAGAGTAAGGCTTTGAAATAGATTTTTCACATTAATTTTGTTGCTGTTTCTGTTTTGTATAATGGAACAGTGTATACATATTTCATAGATGCCTACTGGGCCAGTCTGACCATCGCTTTAGTTTGAAGTTCAAGGCCAGCACTACCATGTAGCTTGAAAAATCAAGTGGAAAAATCTCCTTTGGATTTTTGAAGTGTAGCATCAGAGTGTATATCTGAACTAAACCAGTTGTCCTCATTACATATGTCCATCACAAAAATACCTGTAATAACTGATCTACCCAGCAAGTATTTGATAACCCAGAAAGCTTTTCATAAGTGAAGATTTTACAGATAGAACTTGAATCAGTAAATAAACCACCAGCTTTCTTAAAGCATTAGAAAGATGGCCTGACAGCATTGGTAAAAATATTATCAGTAATGCATCTCTGAATAATTTGTTTAATTTTATCTGTTGAAGGAAAAATGTTTGCACCTCTTCCATGTAATTTTATATTCCTGTTCTATTAATAATTTAAACTACCAAGATTTTACTCGGGTATTGTTTATTGCATTGTAAGAAGAAGGCAGTAGATTTGCATTTTTTATAAGGTAATTTTCAAAATCTCTGTATAAAATACTCTAGAAAGCATATACATACTGACCTGCAAAATAAGTACTTTGAGGGTAAAATATGATACATCAGATGTAATTATAGTATTATACAATATAATTACCTAGAATACTTACTGTACCTGTAATACAGTATATAATTAAAAACTGAAGAGAAAGTTAGTACTTTGAATTTGTTGCTCAATATATTTCCCTTTAAAAATACAATAGAAGCACTTTTGAAAGACACATGTAAAATTATTATACCTTTGCATCAAACTATGTTCAGTTTTGATCTGTCAGTTTTGAGGATTGGAAGAATATTATACATTTAAGAACTCCTCAGAAGGCGTCTTCTTGAGCTGCCTGTCTCAAACAACTGCAAAGGTGAGATAATAGAGAGCTCTGTGTGGTTTCGCCTGTGAAATGTCCCAGCCATGTCATGCCTTATGCTAACAGCATGAATCTGATTACTTGGGAAAGAAAGCAGGCAGGGAGGAGAGCCAGAGGGGTACATCCAGACTCAGGGGAGGCCAGTCCAGAGGTGGGAAGGGTGAAGGGTTGAGAAACATAACAGCAGCTTTGAAGGGAAAGGGAGCAGAACCAATCTCCAGCTCCCTTCAGCCGTGCCCTTCCCAGCCATGGGCCCTGCCAGGCTGGGCCCTGCGGGGGCTGTGGGTACCTCCAGAGCTTAGAAGTAGTCCTTCTGGCTGGAGGAAGTCCCTCCTTTGCTCCCCCAGCCACGTGGCATCCAGAGCCCCAAACCGGGAGTGCAGAGGCCACACAGGGAGACACACAGGAGGGCGAGAGAGAGGGCGAGAGAGAGGGCGAGAGAGAGGGAGAGAGAGAGAGAGAGACTTATTGTCTTCGGGTGCAGGTACTTAAAGGTCTGGGGAAATTAGCATACACCCAATCAAGGAGCTAAGGGGACCTTAACCACCGCCCACAGGGACCAAGTCTCACAGCCAATGGGGAAAGGTAACAAGGGTCAAATATACATAAAAGTGGTCCAAAGGGATTTTGGGAAACAGCATCTCAGGTATAGAGGGACTTACTTATACAGTGTTACAGTCAGTTTGTACAACAGGTCTGCTATTCCTGTATCAGCTTCAGAAGTCGACTCTTGGAAGGACTTCTTCCACTTTACGTATTGTTGGTCAATTGCTACAGGGCCCCTCTCCCCAGGATGGTGTCTGATTCCAGGGCTAGGGCTGCCCCTGATGCTCCCAGTGCCCTGCTCCTGACCAGGGAGCTCCTGTCCTGGCTCCCACAGCTCCTGGCTCCCCAGGAGCTGCCAGCCCACACAGCACCCTGTCAGCAGGGTAGAAAGAGGATATAATATAGCTACAGGTGCTTATCAAGCACCCTTAAATTCCCAAACGTGCAATGCTCCTGCAGGAGATAATTTCTTCTGTGCTGTTCTCCTGGCGAGGCCGGCTGTAGGATGGTCCTGAGGTTACAGCCTGGCAGGCACATGCCACACCTGGCAGAGCTGAAACCATTCTTGCATTTCTGCCTGCTGAGTGGGTCTCAATAAAAAATTAGCCCTTGGTAAAATTACAGAGTAGATCTCAATACATCTGAGTAGTGCTAGCATAGACAAAAGGATTTCTTAGTGAAGGAAACCTGAGAAAGGGCTGGGAAAAGGTAGAGGAAGGCTGGAAACTTGGCATGCCATTTGAACAGGAACCTGTGTTATTGGAAACCCGGCTGTACTCCATAGGTCTCACTGCAGGGACATACAGCTATGGTCCCCTCCGTTTGCATTCATCCAGTTTCACTCATGGAACATGCTAAATGCGTCATATTAAAGCCACATATTTTGTTATTAAGTAAGCTGCATAAGCATTCTAATCATGATACAAGTGCATTATCACATAATGAGGGCAGTACTAAGTATATCAATGAGGTTTGAAAAGGCTTGTGGAGCACAGAGGTGGAAGCCTGCGAGTCCATCCCATAAGGGTTGTTCAGGAGAGCCAAAGGTGGTGCATTTCTACTAATGTTAAATAGGAACTACTTGTGTAAATAAATGCTGTAACCCAAAAGCAACATTCACACAAGTTTAACTTCACTTGTGATAATGGGAAATATTGCTTGCAATTATGTGGTAATGTTAATTATGGTGGTTTTTAATGTCACAATAATATATGTATGCAACAATAATAAATCCCTTTGTTAATTCATCCTTCTCTTTATCCATAATTGGGTCTAATTTCCAGGGATGCAGGGCATAAATCTGTACTTAGGATTCTTATAGACTCTCTCTTTGGTCATTTGCTTTAGACTCAAAAAGCATCTTTCCTGTATGCTCTTTGTTGAGAAGCCATTAGCTGCCATCATTGTGAGCAGCTAAGAGACAATGTGAATAATGACATTCAGCAAATAAACTGAATGCTTTTGTTATTAAATCCTTTTAGTTTATCTTGCACCTAGAGCATCAATAGCTTTGAAAGGGCTGTGAGTCTTGTTTGTAAGAGCATAGGAAAATAATTATTTTTCTGTAGATAGGCGGTAGTTTCCCATTGCTGAGGTACACAGAATAAATATGTTTACAGATTTCAGTAACTATCCAAATAAGATTATAACAAATATTTCCCTGAACAGGAGAGTTGTGACTCAACTTTCCCAGTAGGTCAGACTCCCAATATGAACTGCATGCACACAGTTTTGCTTCCACTGAAAATCCTGCTCTGCACTGCCACCTGTTTTGGTCTGATTTGCAGTAATGTAATAACCTGTAACCTTCTGTTAAATTTGGTTGAAATTGGTCACAAGTTCTAAAACTACACAGAGAAATTATGCCAGGCAGACAGAAAGACAACTGCTTGTTCAGGGTGCATAATTACATGGGTTTTCTCTTCGCAGGGAAAAGGTTAAAAAGAGTATGTGGCAAGGTAATTTTAAAAAAAAATTTCTCTTCAGAATTTGGTTACAAATTAGTAATGTGCTTCTTTTAAATGTCTTTCCTATCTTCTGTATCTGTTCTAGGTAGATACATATTTCTATTTGTTACATACTACATTTTCCACATTCTATTGTCCTACTACAAAACTTCACAGTTAACAGACTTGAACTAAAACTTGGCTGCACACCAGTATGTGGGTGTACTTTTAAAGCCAAACTTTCCAAGTTGGCAATCAGGTCCCACTCATTTGAGGACTTCCAGACTACCAGTGTCCATGATCACTATTTTGTTCTGAATCCTCTTCTCTTTGTACTTATATTCTTCTCTACTGTTGATTAATGGCACTTATGGACTAATAATAAGATAAAGGTAGGAAACAAGGATTAAGAAATGGTTTTATAGTTTTCTAAAGGATGGAGTCACCAATATAGAATCATAGAATCACAG
>VYXB01006214.1:0-17770 GCA_013397135.1 Pachyramphus minor
CCCGAGCTCAGCCCCTTCCCAGGCAAGTGTCCCCCAAATCCTCCCGGTTCCTCGAACATCCTCATGCCAGGCACGAATCTTCCCAAAGCAGCCGGGGAGCGGGGCTGGCAGCAGCCCTGGGGCAGTGGGGGCTCAGGGACGGCCAGGCATGGAGGCTCCAGGGACCTTGGTGGCTGCACTGGCGGGAGCTGCTCCATAGGCCAGGATGGAGGGCACATGGCAGCCCCAGCTCTGCCTGCCTGGTTCAATAAATAAAATTATATACGATGATTATGTATATTTCATAGATATATATATATAATCAGTATTTTATTGGTTCCAAATGAAAAATATTTCACATATTATAAATTTTTTTCCTTTCTATTGTATGTTTTTGATATGACCTGCTCCACTCCCACTAGGCCCCCTGCACAACAGATTCCCTCCATGTTAACTTCAAAGCCAAGAGATGCAGGCACAGTGCTTTCCTGCACTTTTCCCTGCTCATGCTCCACAGCCTTTCCCCCACATCCCCACACTGCACAGGCCCTGTTGATCCCACACCCAGGGCCATGCACCTCCCACTGCTCCACCTCCAAAACCCCTCCTTCTCCCAGGCCTTTGCTCCACCCCTGCCGTGTTACTTTCCCCAGATCTTCCACCCGGGGTTCAAAGCTTCGCTGATAAGTTGGCAGGAAACGCTCTGTGCCCCATCGCCAGTCAGACAGGAGCAGAAGCCTGGTTAAGGCCACCTCAGCTCCTTGTTGTCTCGACTAAGACACAAAGTCCACAAGGAATCAGTCCTGGAGAGCAGAGCCTTTGACGGCTCCTGGTATTTCCAGCCAAGAGCTGGTGAGAGGCTTTGGGAAGGTGGGGAGCAGGTGAAGGTGGGTGCTGAGGCCAGGCAGGAGAGCCCAGAAAGGACTCTGCAGAGAGCTGCCTAACAGAGCACAGAGACAAGGCCAAAGGCTGCCCTCTGCCATAGCGAGACAGGTCGTCTCACGGCCCCAGAAAGCATCAGGTGCTTTGACTTTGTCCTTCAGCAGGTGACAAAGTACAAAGCAAAGGGATTCCGCACACCTCCTGCTTTCCCTGGCCTGCTCCTCTGCTCCCACCAACACACTGGGGCTGCTGCAGAGCCTGGAGACACCCCACAAGCTGCCTTGAGAGAAACCCCAGCATCTGGCAGTAGTTTGCTCTGCTTCCTTTCCCAAAACAGAACTATTTCCTTCCTTTCCCATCCCAGCAAATGTCAACCTTTCCCTGCTCCAGAGCTCATTTTCTACACAGTGCTGATCAAAAATGTTCCTTGGGCCTTCCTGAACAGAAACATCACCACAGCACTGGAAGACACACCAAGGGCATCATTAAACTCAAAACCACTTCACGTTCATCCAGGATCAAGAGCTTTCCATCTCTCTGCCGCAGGCTTCCTGCACTGCCCCTGCTCATTTTCTCCTCCTCTCTCTTTCCCTTTGGGGAACTGTTGGATCAAATCGAGAGGAGACCACAAAGATCCAAAGGGGACTAGAGCACCTCCCCTATGAAGACAGGCTGAGAAAGTTGGGGCTGTTCAGCCTGCAGAAGAGATGATGTGGAGACCTCAGAGCCACCTTCCAGGTTTGACAGGGCCTCCAAGGAAGCCAGAGAGGGACTCATCATCAGGAACTGTAGTCACGGGACAGGGGGAATGGGTTCAAACCGAAAGAGTGTAGGGTTAGACTGGATGTAAAGAAAGTAGTCTTTACTGGGAGGGTGCTGAGGCAGTGTCAGAGGTTGTCCAGAGAGGCTGTGGATGCCCCATCCTTGGCAACATTCAAGACTCATTTGGACGGGGCCCAGAGCAACCTGGTCTGATGGAAGACTGGTCAGGTTGGAAGATGATTTTTAGGGTCCCTGCCAAGCCAAACCATTCCACAATTCCATCACTCTCTGGTCCTCATCACCCACAGTGGAATGGCCCCGAGACTCCTGTGACACCACAGCTCCCAGAGCCCGTGTTCCAGTTGGAACTGTGAGTGCCCGGCGATGAGCACAGCGCAGCCATTCGCCTGCTGCCAGCGCTGCCCTCGGCTGTGCCAGCGCGGCCTCCTCAGCTGCCCCTGCTACACCCACCAGTCCAGAACTCCTCCTGCTGTCTGGAGCTCAGCATCCACCCCTGCAGGATGGGCACCCTCCTCCCAAAGAAGGTACACTGCCATTCCATGGAGATGGGCCCCCCGCCTGCCCGGGTGGGATAGAGCACTGTAGGGATGGTGTGGGACAGGGACCCCTCTCTGAGGTTGTGCCACCTGATGCAGGTTGAGAGAGATACAGAAGAGGAGATGGAGGTTGACACCGTAGTGGATATGGAAGAAATGATGGAGATCGACTTAGACGATGTTGTGGAGGAAATGGAGATCGACTTGGAAGAGGACCTGGAGGAGATGGATATTGATCTGCAGGATGATGAGGAGGAGGAGATGGTTTTGGGATGAGGACAGACTCTCCAGCAGCAGGACAGGCACGTACACCTTATCCCCTGCCCACGGGGAGAGTGGGGCTCTTGCTGTCAGGCTGGGGCAGGGCTGCACTGGGTGAGCTCGCTCAGAGACACGGGGGCCCCTCCCTGGATTGTGGTGGCACAACCACCACCCCTGCCCTGCCCTGCGCCTGCTTTGGGCCACACAACCCCCGTCCCACTGCCTGGGGCCCGGCTCCCATCCCCAGCAGGGCTCAGTCCTGGGGGCAGAGGCCAGCTCTGCCCAGCCGGTCCCAGGCTGTTGGCACTTGGAACACCCAGCAGGGCCTGACTGGAATGATCGTTCCCTTGCTTTTCTTCCAGGACTGACAGACATGTCGGAGAAGAAACCGATTCCTGTATATATGTTTTAGTTGTTGTTTTGTTTTGTCCTGTAAATATGTTTGGTGAATGTTTTACTGTTAGATAAATTCAATTGTAAATACGTTTTATAGGTTGTTGTTTTTATAAAGATTCTTATAATGTAAATACATTTGGTAGTTTTGTTGGGTTTGCTTCTTTTCTGTCAATAAATAGTCTTTGCTTTTCACACCTCAGCTCTCTTTGCATTTGCTTTGGGCACTTGCAGTGTTTGCAGCATAATGGTTTCCACTTGCTCTGGGTTCCTGGGCCTGGAGCTGTCTGGGGGTGCTGGCACAGCCCCTGTGGGGTGTGTGGGGAGACCTGTGCCCAGAGGGGTCCCACTTACAGAGGTCCCACCACTGGGCACTCCTGGTGTTCATGGGCTGGTGCAGAGCTGTGTCCCCAAGAGCAAAGCTGTCACCAGCAGAGAGGGGGGTCTGACATGACCGGCCCCCTCAGCGGAGCCACCAGAGCAGGCAGGAAACCTCCTGCTCCCCTTCCTGTGGGAGCCAAAGGGACTCCTGGGGCAAGAGCCGGGATCTGGCTGCAGGGATGCAAAATCCCAGCTGATGTCCCAAAGGCCCTGACAGTCTTGGGAAGTGCTGCTGCCAGGATCTGGGGAGAAGCTTCTGGAGTTGGAGGGGCTGATGTTTAAGGCTTTGAACCTCCAAGGGCTCTGGGCTTTGCTTGCCATCCTCATGGCACTACCCTGTGCTCTTCAAGAGATTAAGTCAATCCAAGCAATCTTCCCTTTGCCTGGATTCCTGCTGCCAGCAGTGGGCACTGAGCCATGTCCCCCACTCGGGGTGACGTGTGGAGGGAGCAGTGCAAGCTGTGGTGAGGAGGGGTGGGGTCTTTTCTGTGAGGTTGCCTGTGCTGAGGTGCCATGGGCCCCACAGGTGCAGGGAGCCTGGAGGTGGGTGGAGGGTGTGGGAGCTGTGGGTGCTGCAGACAGTCCCTGGGGGATGCCTTGCTGGGAGGCGCAGGGCTGTTGGATCCCAGGTGCAGGGGCTCCCAGGGGTGCTGATGCCACTCCAGAAGAAACCTGTGGCCCTAGAGGTCCCCGAGCTCAGCCCATCCCAGGCAAGTATCCTTCAAATTCCCCTGGTTCTGTGAACATCCCTGTTCCAGGCACTTATCTCCCTGGGCAGCTCCTGCCCAAAGCCTCCAGGGAGTGGGATCAGCAGCTTTCTTGAAAGAGGCTTTTATATTCAATTTCTGACCTCCTTTTATATCTTACTCAGGATGGGTCTTCATAAGTCAGAATGGCAGGTAGGTAACTCAGGAATGATCTGCTCTGATTCCTGCTAGTCTGTGGTATCATACAGTACTATTTAAAAAGATGGCTCTTGTTGTATACTTTTTTCCTAGTATATCAGTAACATCAATAAATCTACCATAAATTACTTAAAATTCACTATGAAATGCTGTTTTCTAGGGTAAAACTCTCTAAAACCTTTTGGTAATATATAATTCATACATCTTTTCACAACACATGATGAAAACTCATCTGTAACTTTTAGTTGTGAGATCTATTATTAAAAAACACTGAATTTTATTATTTATGTCTAAAATATCTAAATATGTATAATTTTTATAGGGAGCTGCAGTGACAAGACAAGGGACAATGGCTTCCTACTAAAAGAGAGTAGGTTTAGATTAGATATCAAGAAGAAATTCTTCCCTGTGAGGGTGGTGAGGCACTGGCACAGGTTGCCCAGAGAAGCTGCGGGTGCCCCATCCCTGGAAGTTTTCAAGGCCAGGCTGGTCTAATAAAAGGTGTCCCTGTGCGTGGTAGCGGGGTTGGAACATGATGGATTTTAATGTCATTTCCAATCCAAACCATTCTATGATGATGCTATTATCCTAAATGTTATCAAATTTGTCCAGCACAGATGAATAAGAACTAAAAAGCAACTCAAAATTTTTCCGACTTTTTAACTATGTTTTTCCCCTCCTGCATGATGGGAATGAATTCATTTGTACATGACTGTATCTCCTGTTCAATTACTACAGATGGTATTTGTTTATTCTTCTGATATCTGAAAAGAAAAAGAGGTTTCATATTTCCAGGAGGAATGTTACACCAGTGCAAATCAAAATAGAGTAAAAATTTCTTCCAGCATCCAGGGAAAATGTGAAAATGTTTTCTTTTATGGAATTTCTTGAGTTGTGGAGGGCAGAACCTGAACATTATTGATCTTTCTAGAATAAATGTTCCAGTCTTAGTTAGCTGAATGACTTTTCTTTTGAAATCTTTGGTATTTTCAAGTGATTGATTTCAAAATATGTGTTGCAGTATTTCTTGATAGTGGATGTGTGTGGTTATCCCCAAGCCTCTGTTATTTTGAAGTGGTTCATATTTCATCTCAGGAGCTTGAACTAGATACCTTTAACCTCTGAAAAGTTTTTATCAGTATGTTTGTTAAAATACAAACTAGCGTGAAATACAGCCCCTGCTGGAGATAGGGAATATAGGGAATGATGAGAGACTGTGACTGTGTTGTTGTAAGCTGCTGTTGGAGTCCAGTTGGGTACAAGAGATGACACTTGATCTGATAAACATTTTCACCACCAAGGAATTTGTTTAATTTTTACATTGGAGAAAGAGAAGAATATTTCCTCAGTAAGTTTGTTTTTTTACATTTTGTTTTTTTGGAGTAAGGGAAAGATTAAATCACTTTAAACCCTATATAGAATACTAAAAGGAAGTTAACTGTAAAAGCTGGTATATCCACAAAGTAAACACTGTTGATGATGTATAAATGTGGATTTGTTTTCGCAGAGCAGTTTTTGACAAACAGTGTGTCAGGAAATCCTTCTACAACAAGTCAAGTAAGTGCAGGCTTAGACACTTGGTGTTAAATGTAGAGTAAATCTGTTATTCACAGTCTTTTTTTGCTTTTTCAGCCATGGTTTAGATAAACGTGTGTCTGTTTTCTCTTTCTGGATACTGTAAACAAAACCTTGAGCTTTTACTTTAATGTAGGTTGAGTGATTTCACGATAACAGAAAACTCTGAACGGTGCTTGGTTCTTTATATGCCAGTTCTCAGGGAAATTGATTCTGTTTTAATGACTGCCTCCCTCTTCAGCACCTTGTCTGAACAATCCTAACAGTGTCCCCAGGAGATGATTTATGAGCCAATTTGGAAGCTGGTACTCCAGAAGCCAGAAGTAGTGGAAGTGCCTCTCTCTGGCCTGAGCTGATCATGGAATACCTTGTAGGAGGGTAATGGAGTACTTCTGTGTTATGCACCATTTCAGACAGTTTGTGATGCTTTCCTCTCCCTACAATAGCAGCAACACTCCTGTAAAAAAAGTCACCAGGCTTGGGGTATTTTCCAAAATAAGACAATCTTTTTTCAAAGAGTATAAATTTTAAAGCATTTTTGTATAAAATATATATGAAAGTGAACACATTTGATGAACTATTTTAGGATGATCAAATTTGGCAAATATACAGAATCACATTCCTGTTGTACCATGCTGACTTTCAAGTTATGGTACACTGAATGATACTATACTGTAGGTGGAAATCTGAAGTCTGAATAGTGAATACAGAGTAACACTTGGCAGTTTCTTCTTCATGTACATGTTCTATTTGTTTTAAATTTTATGCCTGGATGAAAATAAAATTAGAGGTATTGTCTACTTCAGTTACAAGCTTAACATTTTAGAAAAGTTTCATTCTGCTTTGTTGCAAGTGCCCTGTAGACAAATGGAGAGGAACAGAGATGTAGGAAAGATAAAGTTATAAAAAGTAGAACTATTTTAACACTGTGTATATCTCTTCAAATATAGTGGTTGTAAATTTGAAACAGGTAAGCAATGTGCTTTTTAAACTGGTTTAAAAGAGTTTAAAGCAAAGGAAAAATCAGTGTAGGTAATGGTTAGAATAAAAACTAGAGCAGAGAAGACAAGGGATTTTGAATACCTAAGAAATTTTAAGAAAAAAGTGCATATGCCAGCCTAGATATTCTTGAACCTCAGGTTGTACACATTCATTGGATAGGAAAAGAATGCCCTCAGTTTCTTTTGATATATGGAAAGAATTTCTAGTATTATAAGGGGAGGTGGGAAAAAAAAATTGAAAATCCTTAATGTTCTTTATTAAATAGAAAATTAGCCTTAGCAATTTCATTATTTCTTCCAACTGCTTGTTTAGGAGGTAAGGGAGAGACTCTGTGCAGGCTTTTCCAAATACCAAGGAGCATCTAGTCTATACCTTTTTAACCTAGTTTCTCTGATTCTCTATATATCGATCCCTTCCCCCGCCATTTCAGTGTTTCCTCTGAAACCAATTCCCGTGTAGTTCAAGACTAAAGTTGAGTCATTCTTTCTACCCCTTGACAGAAACTCCACTCAGTACGTTTGCAATCACACCAAAAAGAAAACCTGCCATTATACCAAGACGGTTTCAAAGAGCTGGCTAACAATGAGAGGTTAAAGAGGCATGATGGGATGGTAATTGTATTTCACAATGGGGATATTTATGAATGAATGAAATTTGGTTTATTTTGTGTGCAGAGTCGAACAATGAACTATATTTTCAATCATCTAAAATACACCCTGCCCTCTCCTTCCCTCTCCATTTTCTCTATTCTGTTAGAGCTTAAATTGTTTCCAGCATCCCCAGGTACGAATACTCTGTTGAACAGAGGCAGCAGCTGATTTATGCTTTTGGGGTGAGGAAAATTCCACATTTTGGCTAGGAGGAGTGAACAACTTAGGAAACATTGCTGTTCATCTACTAATTCTATCAGCCTCAGTTCATTCACTGAATAGGAAATGCATGGGTTTGGATATTGGATGTGGCTACCCTTCTGTTGAATAAAAATACTTGCTTTGAAAGCTATCAGCAGGACAAATGGTAGCCAGTGGGTTTTGTCCAAAGCAAGCTTAAGATAAGGGACTGAAGAATTTTATTTTGACACTTTCAATGAGGGTGAAAATTTCCTCTGTTGAGTTATCAGCAGACTGTGGAAAGTACCAGAGATGATGAATTATTAGTAATAAACTAGTGATTATTTTTGTCTGTAGTACTTCCATCTTCCAATGTTGTCGTGTGAACTTGTGGTAAACACAGGGGCTCAAAGAAAACCTTTAACTACTCTGACATGAAGTCCTTACAGTGTAAAACTTCCAGATGTTCAAAGTAGATAGAAATTAAGACAAAGATATAGATGTTTATTTTTCTTCCCCTCAGAATACTTTCTCTCTTGCAGGTAATATGGAGTATTTGCTCAATGTGTATCACAAGCCCTAAACCCCCCTGCCCAATAGGAACTGTCAGAACTTTTGTACTAACCTCAGCTTCTTCAGAGTTAAAAAGGTTATGTATCAGAAAGCATGAGTATCTGACAGAAACTTCATTGCTGTCATTTCTCAAGTAAAAATACTAAAGAATCCTAAGAACGAGACTTTAGGGAGGACAACAAAATACAGATTACACAGGTTCCTCGTAGACTCCAGCCTAGTCATAATAAATGACTGTCTGTGATGATGGAAGAACAGATCTGATGACCAGAATGATCTCTGCCCACAGTGGGCATATGCACACATCCACAGCTGCATGTGTGTATGTGTGTACATGTGTCTGTATGTAATAGAAGTAATTCTGTTGGATTTTGTCTAATACCGGGAGTACCTCAATTCACCTTGGTGCTTCTGTGTGTGACTTTTAACGTGTTGTGTACTTCTTGTTACTCTTTTCTGCATGTTATGCTATAAATGCAGTTCGGATTCTGGTCTTTTGTTCACATGTGAACCAGGACAATGTGGAGAACATGGATTTCTTTTGCATTCCTTGTGGGAATGATATTACTGCATTGGGTCTTACTAGGGAGAGGCAAGCTATTCTTACAATAATTAAAGCAAGGTTCTGCTACATTGTGAACTGCATTCAGGAACAAATTATCCTTTATTATTATCTCATTTCTTATATTGCTTTCTGTCAATCAATAATACACTGCTAAAGCACTATTAGCTAATGATTGCACTGATGTATGGACACGTAAAATGTTTAGATTTCATGTTTACGATGTAACAGGTTATTAACGTGTCTAAGTAGTTCACAAGCTACACGAGTTATGAGCATCTGGAATCTTAGTAGAAAATCAGAGTATTTGATAATAATTTTATAAAGTAAGTGGGTCATGAAAAAGAGAAGAAACAGGTGTTTTTCCAACACAGCGTAATGACCTACTTCTATTTTAAATATACTTAAGCATTTTCATGTATAATGGTGTAGTACGTATCAATGCTATGTGCTAACAAGGAGGATACATCCACTGTAAAGTATCCAGTTAGAGTTTGTTTGGAGAGGCAATCAAAAGCTTATGTAGTCCATATTAAAGGTAGTAGACAACTAACTTTTTTGTGTTGTATTTAATGGATTAAATAATTCTTAAAACATATCACAAGAACTTAATATATCTATTTTAAACATGGGTAACAAGATCTGAATCTGTTCAGTTTATTGGTAAATACACTGAGGATAATATTCAGAATTTTTGAATAAGCATAAGCCAATTCAAGTCACACAAGATTTCAGCCTTGATGTCCCTGGTGCTCATATTCTCTTTGCTATCAGTAGTTTCACACTGCTTTATTCTGACTAATTTATTCTGCTACTTTAACCTGGTTTTACTTGTGTCTCAATTGCTTTTGATTCCCGATTCTATCCAGACTATCTCACTTGTAAAACCTGTTTGGGTAGTTGAGTTCAGGTTTGTTTCATAGTGTTATACAGCATCTGGCACAGGAATGTGTTTGTTTAGAACAACATTTTTGTGTTCTTGTATCATAAAAATGGGAAATTGAGTGTGTGGTGGTCTTTCTGAGCAACAAAAGGTACATGATACATTTCAGTGATTTGTGCTTCTGTGTTCAAATTAGATCAGTTTTATTCTAAATCTAAGAATAAACTGAAAAGGTAGCTGCTGATATATTGATTTGTTTATTAGTGCTTGATCCTCTTAATGTTGAAGTCAAGTGGAATGTATTTTTAGTTTCAGAGTGAGTAGAATCTCCTTCCTGAGAAATGATGAAAGAGTTATTTTCAGAGTTAAGTTCCAATCCTTTCCCTGTTTCTAATCTTCTTCCATTAATAACAATTTCACTTTTAGGATATGATCTGTTCCATACTTTATGGAGTACAATGCTGACTTTCTAGATGCATAGGCTGAGATATTACATGATGGTAATTTTTAATATTGTGTTCATTGTGACAATAGTTATTTATGCATCTTAAAAGTATTTAATCAAGGAACATTATATTTCCCAAAACTCTCTGTAAGGCATCCTAATTTAGCGAGTGCAGAGCAATCAAAGAAAATGTAAGGGCTTTTTACAGAAAGACATACAGGCAAGGAATATAAGCTAAAAAATCATATTGGGAAATTAGACTGCTGTATGTTATGCTGTAGTTATGAAAAGAAAGGAACTGCTAGACAGTTCTTTTAATGATGAGCTAAAGGTATCTGAATCTAAATCACACTACTACATTTTGCAGTAAGGAGATTTTAAGTCTCTTAATAAATGAGACTTATTACACAACATTACAAATATATTACTGGCCTGTCTTTCCACAGCAGCACACTTTTAAATGGAGGCTTGGTCAGAACTCGGGTCAGAGGTCACAGCAGGTAATTGGCCCAGCCTGTTTCTGATCCTGAAGCATTTTGCAGTGGAGGGGTCTGTACAAGGGGAGCTCTTCTGGTTCGGTGTGTTCACAAACACTCTCTGCCAGCAGGGCTGAGCATCAATGATTATTTTCATATACCTGTATTACTAGGATTTACTAACTAGACTGGCTAGTGGTGTGGGGCTTGAACTTGTGAGAGCAGCTCTTAGATGAAAGGGGGAGAAAAAAAGACAGACTGAGAGAATTGGGTTTCTTCAGTCTGGTAAAGAGGAGGCTCTGGGGTGACCTATTTGAGGCCTTCCAGTACCTGAAGGGAGCCTACAGGAAAGATGGAGAGACACTATTTACAAGAGCCTGGAGTGACAGGACGAGGGGGAATGGCTTCAAACTGAGAAAGAGGGTGGGTTTAGATTAGGTATTAGGTATTAGAAATTCTTTACTCTGAGCGTGGTGAGGCACTGGAACAGGTTGCCCAGAGAAGCTGTGGAATGCCCCATCCCTGGAAGTGTTTAAGGGGTTGAAACTAGATGACCTTTAAGGCATTCTTCATTTATCACAAAATGTGATAAAAGCATCTGTCATTGGTGTATGACTTAAATAATTCAATTAAATGTGTATTAGGGAGGAATGTGTTTTGGCCATCAATATAAACATTTTTACAACATTTGAAAGCTGGATTAGAAGTAATATCTGACCTGTAAAGCATTCAGAGTTTTTATATTGTAAAATCAGACTATGGTTCCCAGTACCTTGGCTCTGGAGTCTGACAGAATCACTGTGGTCTCTCTAGTGAATTAATATTTAGTACCAATACCAGTTAGACAATGGACAGTTACTAGTTATGGGTGAGTTAGTTCTTGACACTGCTATAAGTACAACAGCATAAATTAGAAGGGTTGATTTTGTAGCAAAGCGGAGTTCTTCCCCTTCTCTTTGTTCATACTGTAGGAAGCTGTGAGCTGCCATTGCTCAGATGCTTTGGGAAATGTGCCTCACAGTCACAGAATCATAGAATCATTAGGGTTGGAAAAGACCTGCAAGATCATTGAGTCCAACCTTTGACCAAACAGCACCTTGTCAACTAAACCAAGTGATAAAGTAGGGAGGAGAAATTGGCTACAAATCAGGAGCTCACCTCTCATTCATGCTATAGCAAGGTCTGATGAGAGCACAGCCACAGGATGATAGCAAAACCTTTGAGAGCACAAGTTCAGGACAATATCAGCAGCACCAAGGGTATAAACCTGAACCACAAATGGTAAATTACTGGACATTTTAAGAGTGCAAGTTCAAGATGTGACCAAGTGTTTCTAGGGAACAACAAAGAAAATAACAAATATATAAAATAGTGCATTTTTGACAGAAGCACAGAGAAAATGATAAAATATAAAAAGCAGTTACATCCTCTTCAGGCATGGGAAGAAAGGAAGAAGGGAGAATTGTTCCTGCATTGCCACTTGGTTATAGGTAATGCATGTTATCAGTGTTTATGCTTGACAGTATCAGGCCCTTCTTCCCCCTTTTCCCAAAAAGAGCACTGCTTCCTGAATTTTTCTTCATCCTATGTTTCTTCTGCATGCTCAATAATAACATGTAAAGGATTAGGTTCCTAAATATGTTTAAACAAATTAGAAGTCCAACAAATACTGCACGTGTGTTCTGTGCTGTGACCTTCACACACAGGGTTAGTGATGCCACATCAGTGGGAAGCAAACTTGGATGTGATACTGTCCAAGAGACAGGTTCAGAACCCAGGAAAGACAACAGTCACTAGTTCAGCTCATCTTGGAATTTGCTTTGCAAGCAGAAAGGACAGGGCTGGTTGATTGTCCACTTGTTTTATTGTGGTTGCTGAAATTTTTTGCTTGCTGTGACTAAGAAGGCGGTAAGTAAATTCACAGAATGGTTGATTTTGGAAGGGAAATCTGGAGCATTTTCAAGCATGGTTACCTAGAGAACGTTGCTGAGGACATAGCTGGGTTTTGAGTATCTCCAAGGACAACTTAGTATGCTAGAGCTTAGGACTCTTGCCTGTTTAATTTATAGCAGGTGCATTGCAAGAGGAGCGTAGGATTTAGAACTTCTATTCATGTCTCCTAAATCTAAGCCCTAAATTATAAACTTGATTGAAATTGACAAATGATAATTTAGCTTCTCCTATTGAAGCTGAGGTCCTGAAGCTGAGGTCCTGTAGAACAGATAAATCAAGAAAGGAGCCCCAAGATGAGCAGGACTTTGGTTTCTGCATCTGTAATTCCACCTGCCTCAGCAGCCTTTGGCAAAAGATAGAACATAATCCTGCCAAACAGGAAACAAAATCTATTACCAATCAGTGATAGTATGCTCTCCTTTATTGTGCTTGCAATCTAATTTTGTTAATACTTTCTTCTTGCTGATTTTTGAAAGAAACAGTATGGAGTGTGTCCTTAGCTTAGCCTTCCCTGGATCTTCCTACTGTGACAGGACTGCTGAAAGGTCAACATGAGAGATGGTGGTGAAAGGAAAGCACGTGAAGTAGCTTTCCCCTTCTTCAGCCTACTTCATATAAAGGTCAGAGGTGACAATAATGTGTTCTTTGGCTGGGGTTCTAAAATAAACCAAGCACTTCTCCATTCCCTAAAGATCTATTTATGCATCTGAATCTTGGACAGACATAGACTACTGGTTACAGCTTCACATATGGAGTGGATTAGAAGTGCTGGTAAACTACAACATCAGGATGGGAGCTGTGTTTTAGATACCCAAGAAAGTAAACACTGAAGATAAGAAGTGTTCTCAATGTGTTTTCGGTACCTGAATTTCCTTATGCATTGTGTATGTCATTTAAATGCTTTAAAATGGTTTACCATTAAACAAAGGATACCCTTTTCTGTTTGAGGACTTGAACATCTCTGGAAAGTGCTGTTTTTGTCACATATGCATGAGCTTATTTCTACTTGCTAGTAATTGCAGAAATAGGTTGAATATATATCTAAATCCTTTTCTGTCTTTGGTTTTGAATGTAGTTAGTAATTGCTTTATGAGGTCTCATTAAACTGGGGTATGTGACTGGTAGTGATTATTCTTAAATGCTAAATTTGGAGATGCTGATATTTAATATTTACAAGTAACTAGACATAAAACCTGGCAAAAATTATATTCTTGCAACTTAATGGATGTAACAGACTTTGAATCTCTTAGTGATAAAAATACTTAGCATCCAACTCATTCCTCATGAATGTGTGCTAATGACACTCTAGGAGAGACTGTGTGATTAAGAACATACACAGTGTGTATGAGGGCAGTCCATCTCTAGGATTGCAGCTGTTGGGTGGCTCTTTCCTTAGTGTTTTGTTGTTTGACCAGCTATAAGGTGGTGTTTCCCTGCTTGTTACAAGGTCTGAAAGAGAATCAAGTGAATATTCTGACAGCAAACCAACTTCCTAACAGGAGAGGCAAAGCAACTCTAGGCAATGGGGAAGACAAATTATAGGACAAGATGTCCAAGAAGGTTAAAACTAAGAGTATGAAGAGACATGTTTGGCTTTTAACAGATTAACAGGTCAGAATCCTGATTTTTTAATTTTTTTAATGTAATAATGTTATGATGATCAATACAATATACCTGCCTATTTTTAAATTCAGCAAAATTTAATGTAGATGTTCCAGTGTCGGAAATCTCATATGATACAGTAAAATAGTATCATGCATACTGTAATGAAATCCTAAATTTAATATTGTGTATATCATTGGGAAATATATTCAAATTTGTCCAAGGTCTTTAAGGTTAAATACTTGAACCAATTATAAACTCTAGAAGTGTGTCTGTGCTTATCATTGTATGAAGAAATAACATGAAATCTAGAGATGCACAATTAAGTAATGATATGTCTTCACAAAATCTGGTTTTAATCTTCAAATTTAAGTCTCAGTAGATTTTCTAGAATTTCTAAAACTAATTCCTAATGGGAAAAGTAGTTAGCTTTAATTGAAACCAGTGCCTGAGTAACACATGGGTCAGAAAATACTTCTGATTTGTAAGGTGTGAACAGTTTCTAAAGCATGTCTCTGATTCCTGCTTTTCAAATTTAAACAAAAGTATCCTTAATGTATTTCTGTCACATTTATGGCAGCCATTAATACATCATCCAGAAATGGAGTTATAATGAGGCATTGCTTATTCTATATGCCTTGACTAGATACAAGTGATAGTAACATGGGTGGAATTCTAAACCACAGAGATCCTTAATGCTTGATGAAAGCAAACATTTATTAAAAAAAAAAAAAAGAAAAACAAACCACAACAAACCCACTCACCAGCACACCCCTTATAGCTAATAGATGAGTTTCAATAAAAACATTTTTATACTTTTATCATTTTACGAGTTAGAGAGGAAAATGCATTTTTATTTGTGTGAATCAAAAAGAAATAGAGCCCCCACTTTGATCCAAGAGTTGTTTTTTGTTTTTCCCTCTTGGAACAATGCTGCCATTGTTATTTTGTTATATTGTTATTTTCTTCTATCTTCGTTTAAAAAATATATTACAAGTCACATTTTTCTACTTTTTGAAAACGCCCTGCTTTTCTTCCCTGAACTTATCAGCTACAAAAGACTCTCCATTATTTTAGTTTACTATGTAAAACAGGTAGAAATTCTCTTATTGCAGCTCTTTCAAATCTCTGAGCAAGCACACTAGACTTCACAAACTGAAAGGCAGAAAAAATAGCTTATCTCTATACACTTATAGCCTGAGCTAGTAACTGAAAATTGCCCATAAAAATGCCACATTGTACCTAATAAAGAAATAAGGAAGATTTTTTTTTTTTTTGAGGGGGGGGGAGGGATGTGTTTATACCTTAATATTCTGTTAACCTGTTCAGTAACTTCCAAGAACTTTATCCCTTGAAGGAATCTCCTGAGGATACACTGTGAGTTCAGAGTCCCTTTGAACACAAATGGAGGTTGGTATGATTGCCTTAAGTAAAAATGACTTCCCAGACCTGGATACACAACTTTACAAGTAAAACCAGTACCTCTTTATCCCCTTTACAAATGGAGGCAGGAATTCTGAATGAATATTGTTTCAAACGTTATTTTTGTTAACTGCTTTTATTTCCTAACTTAATAACTCAGATGTATGAGCTTCAGGTGCAACATATAATCATTTAATATTTGACTAGTAATGCTTTATCTGGCACAGGAAGCACATGAGAAGACAGAGAGATATAGGTAAAAGAAATCCATGTTTTTAATAACACATCCTAATTTTGCCTCCAGAATCAAAATACAATAATTTTAAATAAGAGGTAACGATGTCTATCTCTTAAATGCTTCCTCCTCCTTCCATCACCTCAGAAGTATGATATTATGACTATTATGATATTCTTCAGGAAGGAAGTCTCATAGACTCAGAAAAAGGCCATCCCCATGTGCCAAAATGTAAGCTTCTTTCAGTCAGAGAAGGGGAGTCTAGTTTAATCCAAGCTCTAGGATTAAACTCTATTCTTGCCTCAAATGGAAGATTGTCCTGGCTGCTCAGAGAGCTTCGGCTGGAACTCAAGGATAAAAAAAAAATTATGACCTTTGGAAAAAGGGGCAGGCAACTCAGGAGGACTGTAAGGACGTTGTGAGAGTATGCAGAGAGAAAATTAGAAGGCCAAAGCCCAAGTAGAACTTAATGTAGCTACTGCCATAAAATACAAAACCGAATGCTTTTATAAATACATTAGACACAAAAGGATGGTGTCAGAAACCAGATTCGTATCTCACTGGATTGTATGACTGATGGGTTGAATAAACCATGTTGTTTGTGTGTGTTGGGGGCAGGAAGAAGGGCTAGGGTTAGGCCTGGAGCCAACCTGGCTGTGCCCATGCAGAACACGTGGCAGGGAAAAGCCATGTGCCTGGGCTGTCAATCAATAAAGACTCCCGGGGGCCCACCCACACCACTCCCCCAGAGCCTCTGGGTGGCTGTGGCACCCCTCACTTTGGCTGGGGGGGACACTGAGTGGCAGTGAGCCCAAGGTCCCGCCCAGGGGGAGCGGCCAGAGTCTACACAGTATAAAGACACACACCTGGTCTCCATCTGCCCTTGGCCTCTGCCCTGCTGACCTGGCAATGCGTTACCTCTGGAGTGGTAAACATGTCTTTCTCCTCTTAATCTCTCTTCCTTTACTCATGTGGGCAACTTAAACACCTATTTGCTGTATTTCAGCCAAGTTGCAAGTATCTCCCTTAAGTTGTATGGAGTTTGTGTTTGCTGGTGTAACAGAGGTTCCCTCACTATAGCAATGCTTGCTGGTCTCTGTTGTAATGCTTTTGGGAAGTTGCATGTTGTTTCTGTAAAACCTTTTTTGCCAAAACTCCTATTTTCTCACCAAATTAAAAGAAATCTCTTAGAGAANCTCACCAAATTAAAAGAAATCTCTTAGAGAAAAATGTGTAGTTTTTTCTCCAGACGTGAAGTCAAGGTATCAAAGAATCGAAGAACTTGCAAGGGTTTGAGTGGGTGAAATCTCTTGAAGTCTAAAATTAAAGTGCACACCAGGTAAGAGTTTTGAAGCTTCTGGACGGGGGTGTAACAGAGGGGTAAGGAGAACCTCTATCTTTTACTGGACACAGGAAACAAAGTGATAAGGGATGGGAAAAATGCTGAGGTGGTTAAAGATTTCTTTGCCTCAGTCTTACTATTAAAGAGTAAGACTGTTATGGAGGCACCCAGTTCCTTGGGTATGAAGCCCCCTAAGCTGGAAGACAGGAATGTGGAGCAGAATGAAGCCCCCATAATCCAAGGCAAAATGGTCAGTGACCTGCTACAGAGGTCCCAGAACACACAGTTCTGTGGAGTCAAATGGGATCCACCCAAGGCTACTGAGGGAGCTGGGAGTAGTGCTCACTGAACTGCTTTCAATCATGCACCAGCAGTCCTGGCTAACTGGGGAGGTCCCAGGAGCCTGGGGCTTAGTAAATGTATCACCCAGCTAAAAGAAGAGCTGGAAGGTAGTTATGAGGAACTACAGAGCTGTCAGCCTTGGTGCTGGGGAAGGTCATGGTGTAGATCATCTTACGTGCCATCTATGGCGCATGCAGGACAACCAGGGGATCAGACCTAGTCAGCATGGGCTTATGAAAAGCAGGTGCTGCTTGACTAACCTCATCTCCTATGAGAAGGTGACCTGCTTAGCAAGTGAAGGAAAGGATGAGATGTTGAATTACCTGGACTGTAGTAAAGCCTTGGACACTCTCCCCTACAGCATTCCCCTGGGGAAACTGGCTGATAATGGCTTGGACAAGTGCACTC
>VYXB01006220.1:0-88008 GCA_013397135.1 Pachyramphus minor
TTTGTTTGTTTTCCCCCCCCCCCATATCCCTGTTCTTTGTACTTTGTAATTTTAGCCTGTAACAAAGCAGCCAGGTACACTTTGTCCTGTTAAGTGTGGGAACAACTTACCAAAGGTTATGGCAATTCTCCACCTTTGGAAGGTCTTAAACTACCAGGATTTTCTCCAAATTAAATGCTCAAGGCATGTTTTGGCAGGGGATTAAGGCTTTTACAAGGCAGGTGCAACAACATAATGACCACAATCCCTTCTGGCCTTAAACCCCTGGATTTATAAATCCAAAGAATAACTGGAGGCAATTTTTTGGTTGCTTTTTAAAGACCTTTAGCCATAATGGGAATGTGTTAATGTACAGCTTCCCTTTAGTCTGGGGAGGGGAGAAATAATCTCATTTGGTCACAGTCCCACATGATGTGGTGATTGTTGTCTGCTCCTTCCAGGGGCCTTGTGACAGAGCAAGGAACTCATCCCTTATCCCACCATGGCACTGCCAGGCTGCCCCTGCTCCTGAACACACCTTGGAATGGATCAGGGATATGATGGGTCTGCCCTATGGCACTATAAAGGTTTAAATAGTTAAGCTAAGCACTGTCCAAACCCTCTAAAAGGTGTGGAGCCACTTCCAGAGAGCTTCCAATCTGTGAAGGAGACAAAAAGAATGAAAATTAAGCCTGTTAGGAACATTCCCCCCTCATAAACCAACCCAACCCATCCCTTCATCTGTGCAGTAAAGACGTTTCTGAGATTATTATAGACTGAAGTATATTACTTTTTTAGATATATCCCGGTTTTACCTGCAAAAATAATATTGAAGTCTGACTATAATGCATGTACTTGGCACTGCACGTTGCTTCTCATCTAAAGAACTGAAAAAATGAACAAAAAAAAAAACTACCCTGAAAGACATAAATCCCATGATTGAAATGAAAGTTCCCCACATGCCCAGCAAGGAATGGCAAATGCTATTTCCAGTTTAGGTGGCTTTGCTTCATGGGGACAGGAAACCAAATTAGGGGACCCAGGTCCCAGCTCCTGCCTCTGTGATGCCTGGGGAAAAATGAGGCTTTCCAAGTGCCTGGTGAAATGAAGGGTCCAGTTTTGAGCAGTCACATGTTTTGGACAAGTCTCGATGAACTTGGATAACTTCAGATTCCAAGTTTTAAATTTGCTTGTACTTTGCAGCTTGGGAAAAGACAGTTTAGGATGCAAAACTTGGCTTGAAGGTGAACTGTAATTCTTGCTTGAACTTAAAAAAAAAAAACCAACCCCCAAACCTAAAACCAACCCCCCCACCGTGGAGGTGCTGATGGGGGATTTAACAGAACAAACAGTTTAGGGTGTTTCTTTCTCACTTTTGCTTTTAAATATAAACCTGTTCCTGCCTTGAAGCCTCTCCCTTCGTTTTGTCAAGACATGTTAAAAGCTTTCGGGTAAGCCCTGAGAAAGGGTGGCCTAGGCAGGAACCCATCAAGTGAAATTCCTCTGTGCAATCCTGGCTTCTTTGAAATGCCTTTTATCAGGCAAGTTAGGACGGCTTTAGCACCGTCAGTGCCCAACGCACAGCTCCCAGCTATTAACCTCTTCCTGCCTGGAATCCTCCAAGCAGGATTAGGTTTTTGGCTCCAGCTTCCTTTAGGAGCAGCTCAGATTATTAAATCGAGGTGCTTATCAAGAAAATCTTACGTTAAAACGACCGTGATAAAAACCTGAAATACGAGCTCCAGGAACAGCTCCCCTCAATCTCAAACACCCCATTTCAAGTGTAAAGGTTGGGGGTTTTTTGTTTTGTTTTGAAGTTTAAATGAGATTCCACTTGGTTTTTGCTTCTCCCTGTGGAAAATTGTTAAGAGTCTGGTTGCAGCCTTTTGCATCCACCTGAGCAGCAGCGAAGAGCTGCTGCATCCTCAGAAGTGGCAAACTTTAACTAAAGGTCAGATAAAATTGTGCTGGACTTCCCTGAACTTTAACGTGAGCAAATGTTGCTCTGTTTCTTTGTAAGAGACAAAGACGGGTGCTCTGAGCCAGAGCTCGTTGCATTTGTTAATTAAGAGGGTTTTGCTTTAGTCCCAGTGATTACAAACCCCTGAAATCCAGTGCTGTGCCCTGTGTGCTCTCCAAAGTGCCTGTAACTCCCTATCCTGGTTAGAAAATATGTAATCCTTTCTTTCACTGTAACCTGGGCTTGCATTTAAGTAAAGTCTAAGTAAATGCTGCTTTCCAAAGCTCAGATTGGACACTCTGTGGCTTCCAAAGGCAAACCCAACCTGAGCCAGGTGTTGTGTCCAAAAACAACCTTTGCTTGGGCCTTTCCTAGGAAGGTTCCTGCTCAAAGCTGCTCGTTCAAGAGGTTCCATTTTTGTGCCTTACTCATTTTTTCCCCTCAGGATTTTCTGAAGGCTTTGCATGAAATTGGCTGCTCTTGGTTTTACAGGGGAAATTTCTCTTTGTTTTGGGCACTAACACACGAATAAGTTACATTTGAACTTGGCTTTACCCGTGTGCATTGCACCAGGAGAGGATCCCAACTGAAGTTGGTTATAAAACTCATGATTTCCTCTTTTAAATGTGAATTAGAAGGCCTCTCGATGCTTTTGCTGGTACACAATAGCCAGAACAAACACGACCCCACAGAAAGGGGGAAGATGCAACCTGACCCCACTGGCTCCTCTGATCCCAAAGATAAGTCCTGTCCCATCAGCAGAGACCTCACCTAAACTAAGCTTAAGCATCCACAACACCACACAGCAATGACTTCTGGACTCCACAGACCTTGGCAAACTCAAACTAAAACAAGTTAAAACTTCCTTTATAAGGAAAAATAAGAAATATGATTATTTTCTTAAATATTTAACTTTTTATGATACCACTCGATAGATAAGAAAACATTTTTCAAGTGATTTGCGCAGAAAATCATGAGAGGAATAAATCAAGTCAAATTCCTACAAATGGTGGCCTCAAATCTGGTATTTGTTGCACCAAGTCCAGAGCAACTCCTTGGGTTCTGCTTGAATTTAAGCAGCAATAACCTCCTCATTCTTGCCAGTTTAGGAAATCTCTCTCCACGTTCCACCAACTGCTGCTTTGAATGACTTTGCTATTATTTATGACTTAAAATACCCATAGGAACTGCTTGAGGAGCTTCCATTTTTACTTTTAAAAGCAGTTTGGAAGCTGAGGATGGGTGTTTGTAGGGAATGAGCTGCAATTTTGCCATATTAATTAATAATTAATACCCTGCGTTAGAGCATCCTGCATCTTCTCTGCACTGCAGCAGCCTTCCAAAATCCCCTCCCAAAGCACAAGTGACCCCCAGCCACGACACTCCCTTGGTTTTTACTCAGCACATAAGAACATGTGGTTGCATCATTCACTCACCTGCTTGAGTTGGTCCCAATCCCGTCCTGCAGCCGCTTTCCTTGAGCTTTAAACCAAAATTAAAAAAAAAAAAATAACAACCAACAAAAAATAAAAATAACTAGAGACAGGAAATTAAAATAAAACAACGGGCGATAAAGAAACTCGGGGGGTCGTTTCTTTGCTTTTTTGGAGTTCCTTTGGAGCAGAATCCCAGAGGAGGTGGCCCAGGAGCGGTGCAGCCCCGGCCCCTCCCGGCCGCAGGTGGGTCTTTATCCCCGCGCTCACCTGCGGGAGCAGCCAATGGAGAGGGAATCGCATCCCGGCTCCTCCCTGCACAGCCCGACCCGCACCGGCCCCGCCGCCTCTCCCCGGGAACGTAAAAAGCACCGAAATAAACCCCAAAAAAGTTCATTTTGCTCTGCTGTTGCATCCCCCAAAGGAGCGTTTCTTCTTTGTTTGCTTAAGCTTTGTGTTACTGTCGGGTTTATCAACAATCTCCAAGGGTCCATTTTAGTTTTTGCCCAATCAAGTGGCCTTTTTTTTTCTTCTCTACTCTCTTTTCCACTTCAGAAATATTTTATTTTGCTTCTCCAGAGCTGCTAAAGAACTGGAAAATGTATTTGAGGGCTGGTTCTTGGGTACACCACGAGTTGTGAGATAGGGACAGTAATGTAATCACTATAAACTGGTGATTCAGGGAGCAAGAATTTGCTGTGGAGGTGTCTCCTTGTAAAGAATTTGGAGAGAAGAACTTTGGGAAGTGTCAGGGTGCCCTGTCAAAGAGCCTTCACACAGTGGTTTTGACTCCAGCTCTGAAGGAATTCCATTTATAGCAAGATTCATGAATTTCCCAAGCCCTTTGTGTTTCTTACACCTTTATTTTTTTCCCTCCTTTTCCACAAGGTGCAGGGGTGGAAGGTGCCCTCCCCTTGCCTGGCACTGGTGGTGCCATGAGGGAGTGGGTACAGCCCTGTGGAGCAGGGTTTATCTTTCATCCTCCCAAACCATCACCCTGGAAGAGTTTGGCAGGCCAGGCTTGATGTGCTTGTGCTTTGCAATTTGCTTAGCACAAATATCCTGGAAGGCAGATTTACTTCTGGATATTTTAAGTCTGCTCATCTGCACAAGTCAAAATGTCTCAATGACTTTGCCTTTCCACCAGAGTAGGGTGTAAGTAATAAATAAACCAAAAATATTAAATTTAACTTGAGGTTTTTTCTTTTTATACTGCTAACAACTTACTACCGTTCTTCCACACTGTAAGGACTTGCACACAAAATCTGCTTTTCCTTTCCTTTATTGGGTGAACCAGAGGTTTGAAATCCAGGCTGCTTTGGTTGTGACACAGGTCACAAGGTTTGCTGTTTAATTTTGGCAGTGCTGAATTGCACTGAGCAGCAGTTTCCATCACAACTGCCCATGATTAGGAATTAAAATGTCTGATTTTTTTTTTGATGCACATTCTAAGCACAGAGGGTGAACATATCAATCTAAAACTGTGTCTCCTAGAATACTTAGAGAAAAAGAAGTTTTTCATGTGAGAAACATGTCCTGAAGGTTATCACTATTCATTACTCACTTCTATTTTCTTAGGGCAGCGTGAAAAAATGAGCCAAACTCTCCCCAATTTGCACAGTTTGAAGCCAGAGCTGCTGTTCTTTTAGATAAAAATCTGTTCTTTTATTTGTTTTATTTGCTACTGCAGACTAACAAAATAGCTTTAAAGTTTACAACAGGTTCTGTCAAGGGCAGATAGGGTGGGACTGGCTGTGACTGGAGAATTGGGAGGAATGTCATGTTGTTCCATAATATCCAATCATGTCAACTATCCCTTCCCTTCAACTTTCAACACGTACCCGTTAGGTGGAAAAAGCTGCCAACACATCCTAAAATTGCTGCTGCAAACTCAACCCCTGCTGATGGAAATGTGTCAGGGGATGGAGGCTCTTCCCTGCAGTGGCTGAAAGGCACATTCCACCCTTTGGCTTCCGAGGAGGGAAAACCTGTGTGGTCTTTGAAGGCTTGTCAGCTTTGACCTCTAAATTTGTCCAATAAATGGGATCAAATTATTTAGCTGGTCTGCAGGTTTGAGACATCAAACACGGCCCAGGAAAGCTCAGGGCCACGTCTCCTCAAACTGCCCACTGTAAATTCAGTCCACAGACAGGGGGAGAATAATTACTTGGGTATTCTGGTTTTTTTCCATTCTTTGCCTCCAAAGTTTTTGATTGTGAAAAATGTATTTATAAAGCAACTGCTTCTATAGGAGTGAGGATTAAATGGAGCCCTCAGCCTACACATTCCTGATGTTTCCCATCCCAGAAGGATGAACCACAGAGTAATGCTGTGTTTCAGGGTTATTTTACCTGGTGTTTCTCTGACTGTGCTGCAGCACAACCAGCCCTCCTGCACCCTCTCCCTGTGCAGATCTTACTCTCCCACATGCATAAAAAGGAAAACCATCTTGTAACCTTTCTGAAGTGAAGCCAAAAACCCCTTGTTTGATCCTGGGGAGTCATCCTTCCTGCTCAGTTCTCCTGCATTCTCCTTAAACCAGAGCTGTGGTGAGACCTGTGGGGTTTTAGGTCGTCTGTGGGAGCACAGTTGGGTTTTGCTCAAGTCTGGGGCATTATCCACTCAGTCCCTTCCCTCAGCTGCTCTTTTTTCTCTGGAGATGTGTTGGGGTTTATTGCTGTGAATAGCCACAAACACTTGTTGCAAAATTCAGACTTAAAGCTCAAAGCTCCCAGGAAAGTCTTTGTGTTCCAGAACAATAGAGAAAAGGAGAAAGGCCGAGACTTGCTCAGATTTCTTGGGGATTTATCCCTGTTTGGGACTGCAGGTTTATCACTGGATTACCAATTCCTGTCAGTGCTCTTTAAATCCTGCTTACAGGGCATTCTGGTTTTCTGATAGCAGCTCGTTTGCATCTCAGCAGTGCAGGAATCATGTGGAGTGTCACCAGTCAGATGAGTCCTGCTCATCCCTGACAAGCAGATGATGGCACAGGGCACCTCTGACAGCTTTAAGACTGCAACTACTGGAACTTGCAAGGCAGAAGAACAGGCCAAAATGTTTCCAGGGCACTTGTCCTGATGAATTCTCATCTGCATTAAATGGTGTTTAGATCCTTAATGGCTTGATAGAGTCAAGACTCTAATTCTACTTGTCATTCAACAAGACATCTACACAGAGGTCACTTAACTGATGGCAGGTTCCAGTAATTTTATTTCAAATATCCTCAACCATAATTGCTCATTTGCAACTGGCAGAGAGGAAAGAAGACTGATTATGCCAACCTCTGCTGTCATCTGCCCCCCACCCTCCCCAGGCTCCATGCAGGTTTACTTTCTCCCTTTCCCTTCCAAATGGAAAAGCAAACAGTGCCTGTGTTCTGCTCCCATTCCCCCCTTGGCAATGGGAGTTGGCAGGAGCCAGCACACCTGGTCCTGCTTTGGTACCTGGCTCTTCCACATTCATGCTTTTGGTTCTTCCTTCAGAGGCTGCTCCTTCCACTGCAGCCTGGATCCGTGGCAGCCTCCGGCATCTCTCCTGGGAGCTCAGGGTGGATGAGCTCCTCCCTGCTGGGATATCAGAGCTGCAGGAATAATTCCACGCTCTGACTTGTAACCTCTGGTTGGGGGCAGTGTGGCCAAGCAGGACAGAGGGAGGAGGGTCAGCAGCTGCTTTGAGGGAAGTTCAAGGGTTTAACACCTCCAGGGGTGGTGACTCCACCTCTGTTCCAATGCTTTGACAACCTTTTCCATGAAACAATTTCCCCTGATAGCTGATCTAAACCTCCTCTGGTGATTCTCAATAGCTGCAAGAGAATGTGAATCCAGAACAGCAAAATGAAAGCAATGGTGAGGCAGACAGGTCATGCTTCCAAAGCAAAGTTATAAACCAGTTGCCTGTGGGGAACTAGAGCAGGAAAACTCCTGGAATCTGTGCTCCCTGCACAGAGACTCAGCTCCTGCCCTGGTGTTTTCAGCAGAGCTCCTCTCAAACTCAACCAATGTGCAAATAAACCCATGATAACATAGCAGAACACTGGATTTTTCATTTGGTAAAGACCTCTGGAAAAAAAAGAAAAAAACCTTAGAGACTTTAGAATCTTTGTGTCCAAGTTTGGTTTTGCTACCTTCTTTTTGTTTGGGAATTATAGACTGGTTTGTGTTGGAAGGGACCTTAAAGATCTTCTAGTTCCAACCCCCCTGCCATGGACAGGGAAACATTTGTTCTGCTTTCATCACAAATGAAGTAAAACAAACAAACAAACAAAAGCAGTAAAAATATGGGAAATAGAAAAACAGAGGAAGACTGGAGTTTTTCAGGAGGTTTAAATCTGCCTTTGCAGCAGGGAGAGTGCACGTGAAAACATTTCTTTCAAAGAAGGAAGTTTTTGAAATAAAATTCTTTGTACATATTTTTTCTTTTTTTTGCTTGGCTTCACTTGATTGCTCCAGAAGGTCCCTTAAGACACCTCTGAAAAGAGCCAACAAGCTGTAACCTGCTCTCCTTGCTCTGTTATTTTGAGGTGCCACATCCACGTTTCAGCACAGTGCTCGGGGCTTATAAAAGGACATTGGTGACACATCACATGAGCTCTGTTCTTTCCCATCAGTGTTTCTGGGATGGCAAATGAAGGCTGAGCTTAAGAACGTTCCTGTGGGTGCTGGGACACTGGGAAAGGAGGTTTTTGCTTTGCCAGTAAAGTAGAACATTTCTTTGCTGTTTTAGATTTGCATATTCTTGGAGCTATTGAGAATCGCCAGGGGAGGTTCAGATCAGACATCAGGGAGAATTGTTTCAGGGAAAGGGCTGTCAAGCATTGGAACAGAGGTGGAGTCACCACCCCTGGAAGTGTTAAAAAGTGTGTGGATGTGGCACTTGGGGACATGGTTTAGTGGTGAACATGGTGCTGGGATAACAGGTGGACTTGTTGATCTTAAAGGTCTTTTCCAGCCTTAACAATTCCACAATTCATTCTGTGATTCACCAGCTAAATCCTGATGTGATAAACCAGGGAACAGAACAAAGCACAGCTTTTAACTATGGATAAAATGGCTTCTGCTGCTTCAGTGACTAGAAAAACAACATCCCCCAAACAGTGTTTATGTGATGCAGGTTTGAGTCAGGGAAAAAAATGACTTTTTTTGGAACAACTGCAAAAATGCCTGAATTGGAGCACTGAGGAATTGCTGAGGCTGTTGTTGGTGCAGGTGGCAGGATGCAGTTGTGCTGCTCGAGGGAGAAAATTATGGATATTCTTCTCCTTGAGGAGACAATGAGGCCCCTCTGTGCCAACTTCTCTCACTGGGTGATGTGCTGGTGTTTTTATTGATTTCTGTGGAAAACTGGAACTTTCTGCTTGAGCAGCACAAGGTCTGAGCAGGGAACCTGCACAGCTCCTGCTGCCTCTGCAGAGCAGGTCTGGGGTGAAGAGGAGGCTCAGCAGCTGCTCTCCCATCCCTCCTAAAGCTTTCCAAGGGAAGAGCTTAAATAACCTTCAAACGAAATAATTAGAGATTGATTTATACCTTCATTGTACAAGAGTATCCCAAGGCTCTAAAGGGAACCAGGCCTTTTCTGCTCTGCCTTTGAAGATCAGACAGAGGGGCTGTGTTTTAATTACTTGTATTTTCTGTGTCTGCAAGAGGTCAAGAACTGGAATTTATAGTAATTTCTGCTTTAGAAGACAACTTGCACCAAGCATTGATCAGCCCAGCAATCTGAAGTGTTTTGGGGTAGCTCAGGCTCGTTCTGTCAGTGAGTTCCACCTGCAAAGTCTGTCTGTCTAAACCTTATTAACGGAGATATGTGTGTTGAGATGCCTGTTCCAGACCCAGGCAAAATAAACTCTGTAGTCACCAGTCACTCCAGAATTAAAACTCTCTGTGCACACACTTGGTTTGATAGTGAGGAGGCAGAATGAATCATCCTGCTGCCAAAACTAATGCAACAATAATTTAAAAATAAACCTTTTAAGCTGATGTATGCAGTCTGAAGCCACCAGAGCACTGCTAAGGGAGTGTATTTTTCAGTTTAATGTTTGCAAAAAAAAAGCAAAATACAAAAGCAATAGAAAAGTATCTGGCATCTATTCTACCAGCAAAAGAACTTTTAAGCAGAAAAGATGTGTTTTTACTGACTAGAAGAGGGAAAAAAAAACCACTTCAAAGTTTCTGCAGCCATCAACTGCACACCTTGTCCCCCTGTGCTCGGGAAAGGCTCTCCCTGAACATCTGACATGAGATCCTTGGAGAAGGGACTGTGGCAAGGAGAGGTGTGGCCATGAGGAAGGAATTCTTTCCTGTATGGATGGTGAGGCCCCGGCACAGGTTGCCCAGAGAGGTTGTGGACTCCTCATCCCTGGAAGTGCTCAAAGCCAGGTTGGATGAGACTTGGAGCAACCTGGGCCAGTGGAAGGTGTCCCTGCCCGTGGCAGAGGGATGGGAGGAGATGAGCTTTAAGGTCCTTTCCAACCCAAACCATTCTATAAAACAGGCTCAACCCACTTCCCCCATGACCCCTTCGCCGTGGTCTCTGTGCCCATCCCAGTGTCAGCTCCCTGCCAAACTCCTTTGGGGATGTGCAGGTCCTGTCCTGGCTTCCCGCTGGGTCAGACAGACCTTCCTGTAAGGGGCTCCCGGGAGCTGTTCCAGCACGTTGGGGCTGCCAGGCTTTGTCATCTCATTCCTGGCCTTTTGTCTGCGGCTCCGAGTGCAGCTTTGGGAGTAACCCGAGCCCTTCCCTTCCCCCGACATGAAGGTACTTGCTGGCTTATCTGAGCGGCAATTCCAGCGCGGGCCAAGGACACGCCTTTGGGAACGCTCCTTTCTTTAGCCTTATTCAGCTTCGAGTTGTCTCGACTTGTTCTGCGATGCTCTCTAGGCTGACAGTGCCCCTGGGAGCTGTTCCCGCTCAAATCCAAAGAAAACAACTTAATATCTGAGTGTAGCCACGCTTGGGGCAGTTGGTGCCAGGTCTGGTGGCTTCTGAGAAGTTGGGGCCATCCAGACACTGCAGTGGGTAACATTGTGTGCCTTGACCTTGGCTCTGGTGGGGTGTGTCAAAGTAACACCCACATTCTTTTAGATGTTTAGATTTAGGTGTTCAAATAAATAATTTCGAATTGAGGCTTCATTCTTCTGACCAAGTGAGCCTTGGCAGAGCTCAGGGACGTGCACATGGCAGCTGGTTTAACACAGGCTGAAATTTGAAGCTTCTTGCGTTGAAGGGGAAAAAAACCCAAACCTGTAGCTTCTATTTCTGTGTCTGTGAGCGACAGCTCCGAAGGCAAAATCACCTTCTTTGGGGGTGTCTTTGAAGCTCTAGTCAAAGAGGGGCCTCATGCAAAGCCATGTCCCACCTGAAACATCCCACCTGGAGAGGCAGGGAGGAGGTGAAGCACAGCCCGGGGCTGTTCCTCAGGGTCAGAGGCAGCGGTTCAGGAGGGGCTGGGGGTGAACTCGCAGGTTGGGGCTGTCAAAGGGAGCCCCCTCAGCTCCCTCCCGCCTTCCTGCTGTGGGAACCATTGCACCTTTCTCTTCAGAGCCGTCTATTCAAATAAGAGATGGATAATTTTAATTATTCTGCATAATAGCTGCTGTTCTGATCTTTATGCAGATTGGGGGGAGCAGAGGAGTTATTCGTGTATGTGCGGCTTTAGTGGAGCAGGAGATGAAAGGGTTCAGAGAAGTATTTAAAGTATATGCTCCAGTTTGCTGGAAGTCCCAGGGACTGAGGCCTGGCCAACACTAATCATACTAATTTTATTATTCTGGTTAGAAGGGTGATGTTTTTACCAGGCCAGTTATTTAGAAGCATCCCCACAGGTGGCGAGTTCCAAACCTGCCCCACTCCCTGAGGAGCTCCGGGGTGACCAAAACGTGTCAGAAATAACATCAGTGTCACACCAAACCCACACAGGCTTTGCTGGTTTCAGACTGAGGTAACTGGGGCAGTAAAAACCCCTCTGTTGGCGAGGTGTGAAGCACATGGTTCGAGCTGGAAGTGTCTCAGGGTGCTTTGCTGGGATGGCTGCGTGTCAGCAGGAGGGTGCAGAGGTGCTGCCTCTCTGGGGGGCTTGTGGCTCTTGTTTTAGCCTTTCCCCTCTGTCCTTGCTCTCCCAGTGTGGAATACATAACTCCAGGGCACATTCACTCCACGAGCAACGCCGACCTCAGTAACTTTAACCACACCTTGGGGAAAAAAAAAATTAAAGACTGCAAAGTCCTGTGCTTGCAAATGCTGGGCTGTTATTTCACGTCCCTGCACCACGCCAGCCAAAGACATAAACCAGCTGCTGTGCACTAATATTCTTCTCCTGCATTATTTACTGTTGCAATGTGTATTCCCGTGCTCTCCTGTCTCAGGTGCCATCTCAGCTCTGGGTTTTTGACGATGACAATTAAAATGAGATGAAGGAAGGGAGGCAGCTCAAATCTGATTTGGATCCCTTTACCTTTTTAAAAATTGAAGATTTCTAACTCTCAGCAAAATCCCTGACACAGGAGACCTTGTTTTACATTCTTTTTTTTTTTTTTCAGTTTTGATATATAGGGGCTTTATGCAGCATCCCAGTCTGGCATTGTGGTAAGGATTGAGAGAGGAGGCATTAAATTGCCTTTCCTGATGTTATCTTGTATTTTCTTGTTCTGAGAGGGCATTTTTGGATGTGTAAGAAACCAGTGTTAAATATAAACGTCAATGCTACTTTGGGGAATCTATCTCATTCAGCCAAGACTGAAAGTTGTTTCACAGTTAGAAAGTAATTTTTTTTTTGTTGACTTCAATTCATGAACAGTGAAAAAACCTGCACTAACTGCTATAAAGATACAAGTGATTTATCTTGACTTGGGGTGGACAGAAGGTGATTTTGCAGACATTGTACATGTTCCCAGAAAAAACCAAAAGAGGTCTCACTTCTGATCCTTTGAGAAAGATGCAGAAGTCTTTCTTTGCCCCCAAAAAGTCAAACCAGAGTACTCGGGTGGTCAATTTGCCAGCCCCTATCCTGCTTTTCAGGGTGTCTGCCCTCAAGGCATTTCTTGGAAAATAGAGTTCAGAGAAAATCTCTGTGTTGTGACTGTGTTGTGGAATGAGATGATCTTTAGGGTCCCTTTCAACCCAAACCATTCTGTGATTCTGCTCTGTGATTCCATGGCTGTGAGGGGCTGATGTGACAGGATAAGCACAAGTTCCCTCCTTGTCTGTGTGTGCTGGGACCAGAACACCTGCAGAGCTTTATCTGACACCACTCTGCCCTATTTAAGCTCCTTTATCTGAATCCATTTTGAGGGAGTTATTCCAGATCTCTACCACAACAAGGAAGTATAGAAAGCCAAGCTGAAACTCTGCAGGTATTTCCACACCCGACCTCTGCCTGAGGCTTCTCCTGGTGGTAGTTGGAGTGTGTCAAGTGGCATCTTTGTCTGACACTGGAGAAAGTGGAGGCAGGATCAGGGTGGGGTGTGGTCCCTGCTGGGAAAGGGCTTAGAGCTGCCCAAGGAGGTGTTTGCAGCAGGACCTGGCTGTGCCCCCTCCCTGGGTCACACTGTGCCACCCACGAGCTCTTGGGTGGAGCAGTGGCTCTGTTGCTGCTCATCTCACCTGACCTGAACAAAGGATGCTCTTGCCCCGGGAGGTGTCTGACTGGCTGTCTGCCTGCCTGGGGGCTCACATCAAAAGGCTCCTCAGTGCCTCCTGCCCTGGCACCAGGCAGTCTGTCACCCACCCCTGAGCCAGGCCAGTGACCCCAAAGGGACATCATGGGCTCCTGGGCTGGTCCATCACTTCATTACAGTTACAGAGCATCTGCCACAGATTCCCCAAGTCTAACCCTTTTCAAACAAACCTGAACACAAATGCAGCACTGTGAGGCAGCTGCCCTTCACTGGGCACCAGCAGCACTCAATAAATACCACAGCTCCATTCTCATCTGCTGGGAATTAACTTCTTTTTTATCTAGGCAGCAAACATGAAGCAACTTGCTTCATCAGTGTGTTGCTCTGGAATTACTGTAGCAGGGGCATCAAGCAGCCAGGGGAGCTGACATCAGTCACTGTCTTACAGGTATATTCAGTTTCTCAATCACATGCAAACCATTCTTTGTCTGTACTTGCAAAACCTTGCCAAGCTCCTGCCTTTGAGAAGCTGGTATTCCCTCCTGCTGCAAAGCTAAAATAAACTAGATTTGCTGGATGTCACATTTGTTATTTACAGGTTGTTGTTTTTTTTTTTCCTGCTTTGTGTGGTGCTGCATCTGCCCAAAGTGTGCAGTGAGCTGGTCTGACTGAGGAGCCCTGCACTGGGATGGCAGAGACCCAGGGAGGGTGCAGAGGTGTTTGCCAGCACTACCTGGGCTCAGGTGAGTGTTGTGACAGAGCAGAGCCTTACACAGCACTGCAGGAAGGGGTGAGGGTGATGTGCAGGTGACTGGTTGGAGATAAACAAGGGGAGGTCTCTGCCCACGACTGGCCTCATTCACTCTCTGGTGACTCTGAGGAGCATCACGTGAGTTATGAAGGAGCAGTGGTTCCACCTTTGCTCTCTGTGTCTGTTCTGAAGAGTCTGGTGAGGGAATGAGAGATATTTGTGTTCTCAGCTGCTCATTTATTTCCCTTGCTGAAGTGCAGAGTGTGCAAACAACATAGAGAACACTCAGTGTGTGAATCCCCCTTCGGAGGTAGCAGGTTCCTAAGACTAAGAGCAGGCACATAGACCTGAGGGAAACATAGTTTTGCATATCACAGACTGATTTGGGTTGGAAAGGACCCTAAAGATCACCTAGTTCCACCCTCCTGCATTGGGCAGTGACACCTGCCACTAAAAATAAAACATTAGTTCAATACATGTAAGTGAAGGAATAAAATCAATGCTCAAAACTCCACCAACCAAAGAAAAACCCCCACCAGTATTTTCAGCTTTAAATATATACTTAAAAAAACCCCAATGGACACTGTCATCCATTAGCCCAAAGACAGCACAAGCTGTGGGATGATTGGAGGTAGTCAGGGAAGTCTGTTTTTCCTCCTGAGTTCAAGGAGTGGAGAATATTTTAAGGGGGTTCGTGCTCATTTGTATTTTAAAGCTTCTTACTCTGAAGTGCAAGACCAGGGGCTACATCTTCAGCTGGCATAAATCTGCCTGGCAGCACGGAGACAAACTGATTTACGCTGGCTGAAGATCTGGCCGGGAATGTAAAGAAATGGAAGCAGGTGGATGTAATTTCTCTGAATTTCCACTCAAGCTGCACACGCCTGGAGCACCAGGAATTGAACAGCACTTTCCCTAAGAGTGAAAAAGTTATTAGCTTCATATTTGTGTTAGTGCTTCACTGCCCTCCCTCTTGACTTGATCATCACACGTAGCCATGGGCTGTCTCTGGCAGTGACTCTGTCTCCCCAATAAAATTAAAAATCACTTTTGTTTCATATCTTTTTAATAAGACGTGTCCTTTTTAATAAAGGGCTCTGCTCTTTAACGGGTGATGAGCTGATGAACAGCAGGCTGGGAGATTATTGAATTCCCCTGATTTGAATTTCCCTTTCTGCATTTCAGCTGTAACAATAAAGCTAAATAAAAATCTCTAAAGCCTCTGCACAAGCAGCACAAGCAGAATTTTGGTACCTACCCCCTCTGGCTTGGTATTGGTGCCCAAGTGTGTCTGGATGTGCAGTAAAGTGTAAGGAGTAGATTTTATTCATGAATGTCCAATATAGGGAAGAAGAGAAGCACAGGAAAGAAGACAAAGGTTAAATTCCAAGAATTTGCTGAGTATTAATTTTATTCAAATAATTTATGCAGATTTCCTGCCTCTGAGTTGCTCCAAGTTTGAAGAATCAAACAAAAGCAAAACACCTCTCTATGTTTAGCTTCTTATATTGATTCATTTATTCCTGGGATCGTTTCAAACACAGACCTGAAGTAACTTCATGAGCCAGGGTTGGTGTTTTTTTTTTTAAAAGTGAACAAGCAAGATAATTAAACCTGAGGAATTCAGGAGGCTTTGGAAACAGCACGTTTCTGTCCTGTCCCTCAGTGTGTGTAATCTGGATTTCTGGAGGATGACACTTTCAGGGGTGGGCATCCCCCTCCCTGGAGGTGAATATCCACAGAGACCCAAGGTCTGTATCAGGTTGGGATGTTGTGAGGTGCTCAGCAAACACAGACAGTGTCCCTGTGCTGAGGGCAAAGCTGCATTGATAGGAAATACCTGGAAATAACTATTCTGTTCCCAGTAGGAATTAGGGCTGAAGGGGCCCTTGGCCTTAGCAGATTACAAAATCAAAGATAAAGTGACTCTTTCCTTTCCAAAGCCATGCTCTTGGTTTCAGAGCATCCTCAGGGCAGGGATTCTCCATCTCCAGCAGGAGGTTCTGCACGTGGGAGATGGATTTATTCATCTCTTGGGGCAAACAAGGACAAATGACAGCACTGGCAGATGCTGTCTGGGTGTAGGGCACTCCAGAGCCTGGTTCCCTTTCCTCTGACACGGGTGTAAATGGAGATAATTCAGATAACACAGTGCCAGGTGTGACACTGTTGTTTCTCCTGCATTTGGGTGGATGTTCCAATTGCCCCACTCTGTCTTTTCCCATCAGCAAGGGACAAATGGGACACAGTGGAATGATTTGTGCAGGTTTTAGATTTCCTAATCCTGTAAATTCTACAAATTTTCATCAAAACTAGAGTGAGAAAACTGTGTCTGATGCCCTTCTGCTAAAAAAAAGGCAAAGATGAAGCAAAGACCCATCATTTCCATTCAGAGCATCACCCTTTGCAGGTTGGATGATGTAGCTGGGATTATTTAGCTTGCCCACCTGGATAACCTCCTTCAAGCTTTGGGTCTGGTGGTGCCTGAACCCTTCCAAAAGTGAGCTCTGTGCCTCCCCTGCTCCTCCAACCCAGAGAAGTCTGTAAGTGATAAAACCTCCCTTTAATTAAAGCAGAACCTCCAGCTCCGCTGCTCCTCGTGTGCTGTGGTTTCTGGGGTTTCCCAGCACAGAAAGCATAACTGTGGGCTATGTTTTCAGGGATGGCACAGCAAAGGCAACACAGTTGCAGTATTTTTGCATATTTCTAATCCTGAGGCTTTTCTGTGCTGGGTGGTTGCTGCACAAGTCAGAACAGAGCCGGGCTCTGCTCTGCCCAAATCCGCCCCTGAGCTGCTGAGGTTTGAGGGAAGGTGCTGCTGCTGTGGGGCTGCTGGTTCTGGGGCTCCTTCTGCCTTCCTGGTGCTTTACAAAAGTCCCAAAATGCAGGGGTGCAACAAATTCAGAATAGAAAATAACCAAAAATAACTACCAGTGACTTCAACATATTTTCTCATGGGGCTCCTATGGCGAGTTTGGCAGTGCCATGAGACTGGTCCTGGCAGCACTTTCACAGTTAACTCAAAGTGTGGTACAGGTGGTGTTGACCTGTCACACATTCAAATGCCCACCCTGCAGCCAAATCTTAGATCTTGGTTGTTCTTGGTAGTCAGACCAACCCAGGCTTTGCAGCACTTACCCCCCTTTGTTCCAGGCACAGATTTGTACATTAAGAGATGAAGCACCAAACACCAACACTGTTGGGTTGAAACTGCAGCACAGAAATGTGGGAAATGCTACTTTTGTGGCTTTAACTCAGCATTTGCACTTAATGTGCAAATGATCCTAAACTAACCCTGGCAATTGCACAGCTCTGGACCAAAACATGTCAGTTTTTTAAAAGGATTGTAGTGTCAGACTTCCCAGGGCATCGTGGGCAGGTGAAGGGTCATTTGACATGTTCTCTTGTCCAGCTAAAGCTGTGTGGTCTTGCTTAAGCCTCGTGGACTCAGGTGACCTGGGCTGTGGGCAGAACTTGCTGCCAAAATGAGCTGTACCCCTGGGGTGTTCAGCAGCTCTCCCTCGACTGCACGTGATGGGGGAGCTGGGCAGTAAATGCTCATTTTCGACCTGGTTGCCAAATCATCTCTCCAGCCAAGCTCCACCACCTCTGGAGTGTCCCTGAAGCCTCTTTTGTGGAAAAAATTTGTCTTTATCGTGGACTCAGGCAACTGAGTAGGAAGACAAGTTACCACCAAATTTCTGTGCAAGTTTAAAATATTATGGGCATTTGTCTTCTGGATTAGCTTATGGTCTTTCTGTTGTGGCTTTTCATGTTCTTCCTCCCACAGTTTTTTGGGGTTGGAGCAGCCATGGAGAGCAGTGGAGTCCAGGTGTGTGAGCCTTGGACGTTCACTGGTCGAGGTTCAGAAATTCCTACCCTGGGGTGGAGGGGGAAGTTGGAGGGAGGAGAAGAAAAAGAAGAGAAATGAGAGAATAAAGCAGGCTCCACCACCTGCCATGTAATGATCGGTTCTGGAGATAAGGCTGTTTTAAGGTGCATTCCAGACATCTGGGTCCTGCCCAGACACAGCACAAAAGAAAAGGGAGACTTAAAACAACAGCCAGCTCCTCCTCCCCCCTTCCATCAGGTGTGCACACACATAAGAGAACAACTAACCTTAATAAAACCTCTCTCCTTGCTGATGTTTTCTAATTGAAAGCCCCCTTTAAACACACGTGTACATGCAGCCCCTCTAATCAAGTCGATGCCTGTCACTGGGGGTTAAACACAGGGGATCCAGAGCCAATCCAAATATAATTCACCCTGGAGAAGCTGCTGGCAAGGGCTGCACGAGGCCTGGAAAACGCCCCAGCCCCTTCAGTGACCATTGCAAGGAGACTCGTTGTCTTCCTTAGAAAAGGGAAATTAAAACCAATTGAACATTTCTCCCTTGAACTCAAAAGATTCCTTACAAATCTGAGGGGGGTGTCTCAAAATTAAACTGTTTAATGTTGCAGCACCTGTGACAACACAGGGACTGATCCCGTTCTGTGCTGAAGTTGTGGGAGACTCCAGTTGTCTCCCAGGGCACGAACTGGAGGATTGGGAGCACGAAAACAACAACAAGACGTGTCCTCAACCTCGCTGTAATTATTCTCTCCATGTTGTCTTTATGCTCCTGTGGTTGTGAGCCCTTCACAAAGGAGACAAGAATAAGGCCTTTATATTTTGTGGAGCTTTTTTGGCACTGTAAATACCCACCTTGGGGGTGTCCATGTCTCTCCTGTGATGAGAGCAATAGAATAATCTTGTTAACTCACCGGGATTTGCCGCAGTGAAAACCGAAGGAGAGAACAATGGGTAATTGTAGCAGCATCTTAGGAAAATGCCAGAGTGATAAAAGTGGAATCACCCAGTAAAAATGCGTTGTAAAGCTCCTAAATTCCAGCCTCACTTGTCGTGCTTTTTGTGCACAAATTTGTTCTCTGTTGGACTGTAAAAATCAAGTGTTAGACACTGGGTTTTGATGCAAATAAGAACATAACTCTGCAAGACAGAAGTTCTATCTTGAATCTTGGATTTTTTTTGGAGGGGGGATTGGTTTCTTTTGGAAAGGCAGTTATTTTTAGAAAGAAAGAAATGGATGCTCCTGTCTGAAGGACCCAAAATTTCCTTCCAAATTTCAGCACTTTTCTCGGTATTCCTTCCCTTTCTCTCCCATGTCCATATTTCAGTGGGTTTTACCAATAACTGAGTTGTTGAAATTTTATTAGAAAATAAATGTGAAATTTAAATTAAGGTCAAACTGGAAAATAGGTCTATAAATATTTGAAAATATCTGAGCTGAGACAGGTTTTTTTCCCCTTTGGGTCAAAGGCAGTGTTGATGTACAAAGGTGTTTTAGCACTTTTGGGCACACGGTTTTAAACAGCCTTGAAAATATATATTCAAATCAATTCAAAATGGGCTAAACCCCCCAGAAAGGTTAGACTATCTTTTTTAGTCACTTCCCAAATTTTAGTTTCCTTATCTTAATGCACTGTGGAGCTTTCTGCCCATTTAGTCCATTTGTATTCAACTCGGGGAAGTTTCCTTGTAATTACTTATCCCCATCTAATTCCCCAAGGTCCCAAAACGCAAAACAATTCTTCACAAGACAGAGATTACTTCTTACAAGCTTTAACAGGACTTAAAAAAAATTAAAAAGGCATTAAAATGATGTGATCTAAGGCAGAGTTTCAGTGCTGAAACATTTCCTTCCTTTAGCAGAGAGCAGGTACTTTGTGACTGTGTGAAGAGCCAAAGCCAAATTGCCTCAGACACCAACAGGACAAACTCCTGGAGGATGCAAATGGACATTATTTCACTGAATTCAACATAACCCATCAAACTGGGCCTACTTTTAGAACCATATTCTGCTGTAGAGGAGAAGCAAGTCAAGCCCTACAGGAGCTTCTCTGAATTTTTAGGTGTGAGGAAGAGGCTTTTGTGTTTTATCTGCTGAACATTTGCTCACCTGACATAAGTTTCCCCTCACCTTTTTGTCATTAGGGCCAGGAATTTCACCTCATTTTCACCCTTCAGAAAGCTGATGATCAATTCTGTTGGGCAGATGCTCTTCAATTCCCTCCACCCAATCAATATAAAAAAAAATGGTGTTGCAAGCACAGAACTTTTCAGTGAAAAGCAAGAAAAGGAAGAGAAAGCTGATGGCCCAGTCTGTGCTGGTGACACAGCACAGCTTGTAAAATCGATGTGTTTGTCTCACACTCTGGAGAGCAGCAGGAGGGCTGAAGGAAAAATTCCGATTTGTGCCCCAGCCCTCGGTTCACACGGGCAAAGGGCTGTGCAGAGGTGCCAGACTGGGAGCCTGGAGCATCTGCAGCAACGGGAAGGGCTGGGGGGGATTTGCCTGCAGGGTTATTTATATTTTACTTGTGCTGACAAGCTCCCTGCCAGACCAGGGCTGAAAGGAGACATCACTTGGTACCCTGAGGAGCGTGCAGGGAAAATGAGATGGATGTCTGGCCAACCCCCAGACTCTGCAGAGGGTCTGGAAGAAAGCTCTGAGAGCTTCTGCTCCCCTTGAAAGCACAGAGCAAGGGCAGGACTAAAGGGAGTGGGGCAGACCTGGCTTTAGGAGAGCCTGAAGGCAAGTTCTGAGGATATTTGAATTAAGGTTGTGACCACATTTTGCAGCAGCAGCAGGAGGTGAGAAGGGACAGGAAGTTTGAAGCCACATTCCCTGAGCCTGTCCTGAGGGTCAGCACCCAAAAGGAGCTCTGGAGGCATCATGACCCAGTGCTCTGAGGGGACAGCACATTGTGCACCTCACATGATGTAACAAAGGGCTCATCTCCAGCTCCTTCCGTCCTCCAGGACTGTGGGAACCTTCATTTGTCACTGCAGAAAGGAGCCTCAATATTTTATGAAAAAAAGCATTTTACCACAGGACTTTGGTGAATATGAGCATAATTTAACTGTGATTTAACGGAACCTTTCATTGACTTTTTAAATTATGCCTCTCCATCACCTACCCTGTGGGTTTCCTTGCTTTTCATCTTGCAAATCCCATTACTTATTAATTTCCCCATAATACATAATAGAGGCAGGAAAGCATAGAGCATCCCATTCAGCAATGATTTACAAGTCTCTTAGTTCTATAGCAACATAAGAAAGAGCAGACATTTTATGAGTTCCCTCTGTGCATGTTTTCTTTGGAAAAAAAAAAAGTATAAAATGATGCATACGGACCTGAGGCTTCTTTGGACATGATCTCATAACTACAGCTCTTGCAGCTTTGCAGAAGGTGCAATCTGATGGAGATTAGAGAAGCACAGTCAGGGCAGAATTAGCAAGGAGATGGTGAGCAAGATTTACCTCATCCTCATTATGATAATGGATGTAATATCCATGGAAATGCTGATGGGCTTTGCTGAGAGAGGAAGAACTGCAGGCAAAGAACAAACACACAAACCAGCATTATTTGCCCACATTCCCCATCAGGTTTTTGCTGGCATGTTAATCTTTCTACAGGGGGCCCATGAGGAACTTTGATTCCCTTGGTGCTGGAGAAAATGAGGAGCACACACCATGAATCAGAGGGGCTCATTTTGGAATGAAGAAACTATTACTCATCCTACTCTGGCATGAATGAGCATCTGGCAGCATATTCTGAAATCTTGTGAAGACAACAGGAGGCAAAAGCACAAAAAAACTCGAGCTGGAGCGCACCTCTTGTCAGCTCAGCAGGCAGCAGATGAGAACTGGAAGGAGGTAGCACAGAGACAGATCTGCTGAACTGAACCTTTCTACTCTTCTGTTTTCATCCATCTACTCTTTCCAGTTTTTTTTTTTTTTTTAGTACAAGCTGGGGCCCCTGAGAGAACACACGGAGACAAATCCACCCATTAACTCTGCACCAGGGCAGCCTGGGAAGTTGTGTTCCAGAATTTTGCAGGCAGCTCAAGGACACAGAGCTCCTGGTTGGTGCTCTGGGCCCAGTGACCTGAAGCTGGTGGAGTCCTGAGATGAATCAGATTGGCTTATGTGTGCTTAGAGACCCCTTTGGGACAGATAATAATGTGCTGCAGAGGGAATGTGCTGTATTCCCAGGATCAGACACAGGATAATGAAGTGCTTATTAACATTTTTTTTGAGGGGCAACCCACATGTGGGTCAGTAGCTGATCAAAAACCGAGCAGTTCCTCAGAGCAGAGAAGCAGGGGGGCTCTGAAGCCACAGGGTAGGAAATAAAAGCTTTTCTTTTCTCTTTTAAATGGTTGTGTTCCATGACCATTTACAGGGGCTGTGTTGTCTCTGCTTCCTTCTCTGTGTGCAGAGGTGGAACTTGGAGCAAACCATGCACATCACTCTTTCTCCTGCAGTGGAATATCCCAAATCAATGTGACCACTGATGGAAGGTCCCTCGAGGGACCAGGGCACTGTCCCCTCTTGCTCTCCTGCCACGCTCTGGTTGCTCCTCTGCAGAAACCCCAAAATCCCGAGACTGGCTCCTCGAAAATCCAAAGTGCTGCTCCAGGATTGCTCAGGAGACAGGGCTGGGGCCATGTTAGCAGCACACATGGATTTTATGGCTTTGTGAGGAGCAGCAGAGCTGGAAGGGCCGTGCAGGGGCGCTGGAATGTTCCGGGGGCTGCAGGGACTTGCCTTGGCCGCAGGAATTCTCACAAGATGCAGCACGTCGCCCGTCTGCTCTCATTCCCCCTCCAGGTGTAGGCAGCTGCTGCTCTCAAAATTTTATGTGACATTTTTCTCATTATTATTATTTCTTGCTGGCCTTCTTTTCTCTCTGTCTTTAGTTGGTTTTGTTTTTTTTTTTGTTTTGGTTTGTGTTTTCTTTTTCCCCTCTTGCCTCCATCATAACTGCCAGGCTTCTTGGGATGGACATTCCTACAGGCAAAAAACACATTGGTAAAACAACCCCATCTTTGTATTTTTTCTTGTTTCCTCTCTGTGGAAAAACCTTCTTTTCCAAGGGAGAGTCGTTTTCTCCTGTTTCTCTTCCCTCAGGTATTCTGTAGAATTGATTTCTCCTCTTATTTTACAGATGAGATATTCCAGGAACAATCCAACTAATATTACTTCTGTCAAACTTAATCTAGGATACATTAATCTGGAATATAGGGGGAAATCAGATCCAGAAAGCCTTAACATCCTTTTCTATCACAGAGCTAATAAAGTAGAAGGATGATGACTGGCTACTGAAATTTAAGCAACCAAGAACAGGGAAAGATATTTTATTCAGCAGCTGGGATAAAACTTCATGTTCCAGAGATTTCAAGGAGCACAATCAAACAGTGAAGATGCAAGAGGACTGACTGATTTTCTTTCTGATAAGTAAATTAACAGGTATAGGTTTTCTGTTGGGTTTTTTTTTCTTAAGGTTCTGTCTGTACTTATCACAGGCACATCTACATTCCCTCATCTAAAACCAGACATTAAGTCAGGAAAAGTGTGACTCCACAAAACCTCTGAAATTCCAACCCTTTACTGAGGGCTCTTCAAACCTGGGTCATCCAGGTTCTGCTTATCCTCAACTGAGATAGAGATGCTTCCAAAGGGCCCTTTGTGGGACCAGTTTGGATGTCTGCCTTGGGATGAGATGAATCACACCTTGCAAGTGCTGATCTCTCTTATCTCTCAGAGGAGCCTAAGGTGACTAGTTTAGATCCAGACAGATGAATCACACCCTCAAGGCCATGGAGAAAATAATGAAAGTTTGCAAGCCTAGGCCCAAATCTTTTTAGTCATCTTGAATAATTCTATTATTTTACTGGATGGAATGATCCAATGATTTTAAATACCTTCATGCTTTACTGGTAGAAAATGAAGACATATAAATTCTGTCCCAGAACAAAATCCTTTGCTTTTTCCCCTTCTTTTCCAGCATAGTTGTTCCTTTCAGTGAGTACTTTCTTTAGTCATCCTTTTGCTTTTCTAAATAAACACAGAGTTTACCTCTGGGTGCAGCCTCCAGAGCTCCTCATGTCTCCCTCTGAGTGGAAGTTTCAGAGAGATTACGAGATCAGAGTCACTCTGAAACCATCTGCTCTCTTACTTCATGGCAAGGTTTCCAAGGCATTGTTATTTCCAAAGCCTTCTGTGGCTTCTTCGAGTTCTTCTGTCCTTTGAATGAGAAATCCAGGTGGGAAGTTCTCACCCTGAAAACTCTTCTCCCTGTGGAATGTATTGACGGAGATAAAATCAAGGTGGAAAAAGAGTTATTATTCCAGGAGACAAGCCTAAGAGTGCTGTCCCATGGGAACTAAACTCTACAAGCGTGGACTGTCTCTGTCCATATCCCTTCTTAAAAGTCATTCCTGGTGGTGAGAGGTCATTTAAAAACAGGGAAAGGGGACTAGAAAATGAGGGTATGGAAAATAACACTTTGTGGATAGGTCAGGATTGATGCAGCACTTATAATTCCCTCTTTGTTTATTTGTTTGCTTGATATCTGTAACTGAATCACCCTGGAAATGCTTTTGGATCTCTCAATTTTATTTTAGTGGAGTATTTATACAGGAAGGTCCAGCACTGGCTGCCATAATAATAAGTGAATATTGCAAGACACATTTTCTCATGCATCCCTTTTGCAGAAAGGTATAAACCAAATATTCTTCAAAGGAGACATCTTCGTTCTGAAAGTAACGCTCAGAAATGTTTTGCTGTCAATTATTTGCAATTAGAATTAAAAGAGAAACCCCCTCCCCCCCAAGGAGTCTGTAATTACAAACAATCCTTTCATGGAGAACAAATCCAGTCATTAAGTAGTTTCAAAAGTTTTAATTCGCTGGGCAATTAAAAAGAAAAATGTCGGGTGTTGAGGCAGTGAACAATTGAGTGTTTGGGGTCTTCAGGTATCCAGGGAATTTTAGCAGAAAGATTTTTCTGTCGATCCCTTTGGTTTTAAGAGGTGATCCTTCAGTGTGGGATCATTACAGACCCTCAGGGCTCCTCTCCTAAGCCACCACTGGCACTGGGATCAACAGGAACACCCTGAGTGTCAGCGCTGTCCTTGCTGAGGACAAACCCCTCAAACTGTCCCTCCCCAAACAGCCTCGTGACACCAGAGCTGGGGCTGAGTCCTGGGTTTTCTGCACAAAGGAGTGGAATCCTTGTCTTCCTCAAAGGGGAAAGTCCAAGGGGAAGTTGTGCCAAAGATGCACAGATGGGAAGTTTAACCAGAAGAACCTTCTCCTAACTAGTTCTGGTCCTAGTTACCAATGGTGGTGTCTCAGGGCAGGTTATCAGTAGACCAGGTGGGTTCCAAACCATCATCTTCATGATATTTAAGTAGTAGAAGTATACTTTAGTAGAAATATCTGTTCAAAATAGAGGTTGAGATGATTTCTTATAGTTTCATTGGTGTTTCCTTCTTACTTTGATCTGTAAAATCCCATTTTTGATTCAGTCAGTTTTGTCTTTAATGTTGACCCCATGCATAAGAAGGATGGGAAGAAAGTGTTGGTACAAGTTCTAGAAACAGAAATACCTTAATTTTATTTTTTTCAGAGAGTTTTCTGGTTCTTTTAACCACTTAGTAGAGTTTGAAAATAAGGTCAGAAGGATATATATGATTTTACAGACTTTTAAAGAAAAAAATATTATATATTCTTCAATATGTCTCTTGGCTGTACAACAGTTTAGAATTCCAGTAAAATTATTAGTTTGCTGTTTAATGCTGTATAGGATTTATACACCCCCTCTCTGCTTCTCTTCCCATCCCAATGGGAAGTTAAAAAAAAAAAAAAGAAGAGGAAATATTGTGAAAGCAGCAGGATGAATTAAGTTTAAATAGTCAGTAGCAACTTTTTGGTCGTGCTAGAAGAGCAGAAAAGGTGTTTGAAACAGGGGAGGAAGCAAGAAAGAAAATGGATTTAAGATCAGCAAAGATAATCCCAACTACACAGCTGTAAAATGCAAATAAAACCTTGGACAAGTTGATTTGGCTGTTGATAGCAAGAGATGTCAACAGATTTGGCATTTTAAATATATAAAACGTTAATTAGTAATAATAACTTGCTGAGGAAAGAAGGTAAAGCAGATTGAGAGCACAGGAATGTCTGTTCTGGCTCTGGCTGGGGTTGTTTGGCTGCTGGAACAGATGTTGCTGTTACAAAGTCTCACATTTTGTATTCAAACAAAAATACCAACTATTATCTTGAATGTAAATTATTGGCTAAATTCTAAGGTGAGGAATAAAGGAATGATTTATGGGGGTAATTTAATAGGGGATTAGGGTCATCAGTGGACAGCCAGATAAAATAAATATGTTGAAGCACTAAAACTTCTGTCTAGCACAAAATGGGTATTTTCAGCAAGAACTGAACCAGGATGTAAGTGAATTAGTGAATGTGCAATCGAATAAGAATTGGAAGTAATTAATTATTATGGAAAAAACACTGGTTGGGTAATATATTTTTGTGTTTTTCTAGATGAAATTATTACCTCGAAATCCAGTGGAAATAAAATACTAGTGGACATAAAATCAAAATAGGCAATTCCAGCTTATCAGTGGTTGCTCTGTTGTTCTTTGATCCCATGGTTTACACTTTCCCTCCAGGATTCCCCTGTTTTAGCTGGGGTGATGTACTGAGCTGAGGGACTGAAGAAGGATATTCCAAGCATAACATCTCTGTGTTTCCATTAGACAGCCTCAATCCCTCTCCTCACCCTTTTTTGAGAGGTTCAGAGGTTTTGAGTCGCTCCTATTTTGAAATCAGGACTTAAGTTTATTGACTTGGTTGCTTAAGGGAGGCTTATTTCCTTCTGGATATTTATTGGGCTTTGGTAATTCCTGGTGTGTGAATCCCCTTGGCAGCTGCATTGAGAGAAGGTGTGAGGTGCATCCATAAGGTTCCCAGATTTTTCCTCCTTCCATGTGATGGATATTTTTCTGTTTGGCTCCACGGTTCCCAATCCTGCCTCCCGAATTCCTGGCAATCTGCTGTGCTGTCTGTGCTGTGCCCTGCATATGTTCCTGGTGGTGTAGGGGGTGGAGGTGCCACTCACAGGGAGCAAAGCAGAGAACTGTGTTTCCACACTGTGGATGTAGAAATGTGCTCAGGGAAGGGATGGTTGCACCCACAGGAATGTGGAAAATCAAATCCCTTTCAGCATCCAGTGGAAATCTGCTTCCACTGGGAGAGAGGGACATCACACCAGTAGGAAAAGGAACCCAGCAGCTCCACAATCCTGTTCAGGATCCTCCTTCCTCCTGTGCTGTTGTCAACCATGGGCTGAAAAAAATGCTTGGATGAAAGAGGGAGAACAGAACTCTGTGTTTACCTTTTAACCACCTGATGGAAACACTGAACTTTAGGGTTTTTATTTGGTTCAATCACAGATCGAGTCTGATAAGCCAAATTTAGGGATACTGGTGTGGCCATGAAGGAGGAGCTGTAATTTTTCTGCTCTGAGATCATGTTCCTGCACTTTTCTGCAGGCACGACAGTAAAAAATATAATGTTGTTTTTCTTTTCCCTTGCAATTTCAGTGTCATTCAAGGTTTTATTTTTAGATGCTCCTTCAACCAGAAAGAGCCACCCAGAGTTACCTCAATGGTGACTACATATTTTTTTTCCCCAGAACAGGGAATATCTGTGTGTCTCCAAGACACACAACATGTAACTTTTCTCTGAGTGTGAGGACAGCATTAGAATAACTTGAAATATAATTTTTGTGACTACTGAATAATCCAAGTTTCCAGCAACTTCTGATGGAGCTGCATATTCTCGGTGTATCTGAAAATTAGGAAATACTCGTTTTTCTGCCTTGCCTGCTGTTTAAAATCCAGATGTCTGGTGCTTGTGACTCTGCCCCCGTGAAAACTTTTCTGAAGGTGCTTGACTCTGATTTGGAGGTGTCTTTGCCACCCTGCAGAGCCCTAATGGAGCTTTGTGTGAGGAGCGGGTTGAGCGCCAGAGATCTTGTGTAAAATCTCGTTTTCTTTTTTTTTTACCATTCCCCTTTTTGCTAAAGCAGTTTTCTCATGTGCTTTTTGCCTTTCCACCCTCCCCCACCTCCTCTCCCCTTCCCTGCCATAGGTAACCACACATTTTGATGGAGGTTTAATCTCCTTCCTTCCTTCCTTTGCAAACCCACCTCCTCCCTTGCCCGGGGCCACCTGTCAGCTCAAACGCATCACAAATCAACCTGACAGTGGAGATCTCCCCTCGAGCAACAGCGCTGGGACTTTGCTCCTGCTGATCCTCAGATAGAGAGGGTGGGGTGCATTTTCCACATAAAACCCAGTGGCAGCTAAATGGAAGTAAATTTCCATTCCCTGTTCCCTTTGTTTGGAGCTTCTGCTTTCAACTGAGTGGATCCCCAAGGTCGGGAGGGTGCACAGGGTGGTTAATGCAGCCAGGTTAGGAGAGCTGTGGGGGTCCTCGTGTTGCTGACTGCATTTGCCATCTGGTTGTGCATTTTTCTGCTGCAGTGGAGCTCTGGAACTTCTTGGGCTGCTTCAAATAATTGCCCAAAACTGCACAGATCAACCATGACTCGAGCACCCGTTATGCTGATATGGAATCTGAGCTTATTTCACTCCAAGAAAGTGAAAAGCAGGTTCAAGATGACAACCTAAGGAGCCATGTGATTATCTTTTTGACTTCCTTCTCCAGGTTAGTAGCATGGAGAAGTCACACATGTGATGCTGAGTCCTGCCAGAAACACAAACCAGCAAAACTTTCCGGTTCTGCTGGACCTAAACCAGCAACTGTGCTGACCTGAGACAAAGAGCTCATCATTTGTTCAAGGAAAAAACCTCACATCTCCCTTAGTTTTATATGTCCAATACTATTGCTATTGCAAAGGAAAAAGCAAAAACTAACCCTAGCTTGGGATGCTTTTCCAGGGCTTTTCCAGGTTGCTGGGAGAAGGCAACTTGTGCATTCTCATGAGAACAGACCAGATACACCATGAATATGTGAGCATCAACTGCCTGTCTTTAAAAGCCTTGTTTTTATCTGTGAGTTGATGAGAGGCTTTGCAGACACATTTGCTCACTTAGCTGAAGTCAGGGAAAACCTCTTATTTTGTATTTGGAATCATAAACGTGGTTTGTTTTCCAAAATCCATCACCACCAATGCACGGCTTCAGGAGAAGTTGCTCCTGTCTGTATCTACAAAATAACGCCCTCAGAACCAGAAATGAGAGAGAAAGAAAGGAGAAGGGGCCACTCTTGGCCAGCTTCTCATGATCAACTGTTCTCTGGGAGTCTTTGTACCTCACACAGCCTGACCAGACATTGCAAAATCTGCTGCTGATTCAATGGTTCTGGGAGGCTGAGTTGTTTGGAGTGCATAACCTTGCTGAGATTCAGGGAAGTGAAGCTGCACCTCTTCTCTAGATTCAGCCAGAAGTTGGGCACTTACCATGTTTGATTTATTAGTTTTATAAAATGTGAAGTCTTTAATGTTCAGTGCTTGGAGCACATTGTAATTTTAGCTCCGTTATTACAGTTGTTGACCAATGTATGAATTATCTTCAAAGGCTTTGAGTTCCTCTGAGCAAGCTTTTCCATTCCAACTAGCAAGTCAAAGGAATCCAGGAAGGTCTGTTCTTTCAAGGAAAGAAGTGTCATAGGTCAAATGTGCTTGAATGTTCTGGAAGCACAACCAGCAGAAGCCCTGGAGAAAACACCAGGATTATTTACTGGGCCAGAAAGAATGATCATACAACTCAAAACACATCATTCTAATGCCTTAGAAAGCAGTTATTAGTCTCAAAATCCTGGAATAGAAGTTGCTGCAGGAGTATCCATCAGCCAAATGCTGAATTCACAGGACTGTGTGGGCTGAACTCGTGTCTGAGTCTCTCTGAGCTGTGTCTGAAGTGGCAGCACAGCAGAAGGACATTTGTGCCCCTTGCCCCTGCTTGGCCTCTTCTCTAGCACCTTTTGCCTTCAGGAACTGTCACAAGGAAAACCATTCCCACCAGAATTACATGCATTTAAACTCATTTTTGGAAATTGTCTGGGCACAGCCTCCTGTAGAAATGAGATGGCACAGAACTGATTAAATAATGTTTATGCAAATACAAAAGCTGTCAGGGCGTTGTTTTCTTAGCCTTCAAGATCCAGCTTGTCAAAGACTTTTGGCCAAGGATCAGGTTTGTTGAGCTCAACTGAGCTAGTAGGAGCTTGATTTAGGGTGGGCAATTGCCAGAAGAACCCTGCAGAAACTCTTCTCCGGTGCATCTTCTTCCCACCTCCGACCTCAGCGATCTGTGGGGCCTCCGGACTCTCCACCCATGGATTTCACTGCTGGCTCCTCATTAGTGCTCTGCTGACACCCTGACTCCCACTTCTCAGCTCCTCTTGTTCCTTAACACCCCCATGTTGTTCACACAGGGCTCCTATTCCACGGTAGCAGCTGCCCTGCTTTGGTTTTACAGCCTGATGATCCATCCAGCGCTCAGGTTTAGTTGCTGGAGGAATATTGGCATTGTTGGAGCCGTGATATTTAGGAAATTACTGCCAGGTGCTGAGAAGACAGATGTTTGTAACAGCCTTGGGATACACAGATTCCTGCAGAGAGGACTTCAGAAGCTTTTAGATAAATCGGGCGATACGAGGAACCGTTTCCAAAGATATTAAAGTGAATTTCTGATCGGGTGAAAGACGTGGGGTTGAACATTGGTAGAAATACTGATAAATCCACCTCTCTCAAAGCACAGTGCTTTTACTCTTCTGGGTACATTCTGGACTTGTAGGGAGATGACTCCCAGGTTCATGAAAAGCCACTGCTGTCATTAGTCATGGGAGGAAATATTTGCGTAACTGCTCAGATTTGGGCATGTATTTGCCTGTGGTTTTTGTGATGCTTTGTCTGAATATTCCTTTAAACAACAGCTCGTTTGTGCAAGTGCTGCAGGAGAGGGGACTGAGAGAGACGTTGTGACTCGTGGGTGCCATCGGAACTAATTCCAGGCTTTCATTTGAACAAATGTTTGCCAGTTCTTTGCTGCAGTGTTTACACAGCTCTGGCCTGACCTTCATTAGCTCAGCAGATTCATTTCTCTGCTCCAATTCCCACCTGGCCAGCTGGAACCACGGAATATTTTCACGGGGCATTTTCGAGGGGGACCCTGGGGAAAGTCAGTTCCTGGTTGATAAGAAATAGTGGAAAAGTGTCTCCTGGTGTTGCCTCTGCTGATGAGCCACATCAGAGGGGGTGACTTCTCATGGTGCTTCTGCCAAGAGCACTTTTGCTCCCTTTTAAAATGCAGTTTGAAGTTACAAAACTACAAATTCTGGAGGTTTATATAGATTTTATTTTATGTATAATCTGTTGCCCGTAGTGTAACAGCCTCAGAGTGACATCAGTGTGATCAGACAGACATTGGAAATGTCAAAATGACAAATGTGATTTTCTGTGCAGCTTGGAGGGATAAAAAGCAGCTACTGCACGTGGACAGGTCAGGAGGGTTCACCCTCTGGAGCCAGAAAGTGAATTAAAAAGCCATGAGTTCTTCACCCCACACTGTGTTTGTACCAGATTTAGGTATTTCTGGTGCTACCTAGAAAACACAAATTAGGTGATCATGCACAGAGCTGCTTTTTGCCATTGTAAAGCCATTTGAAAATGGTTTTAGGCTCTTGCCTGAGACAGTCACTCCTAAGGCAGAAGGGCCCAGGGCTGCAAGCTGAGCTCACCACACTTGCCCTGGCAAAAGTCCATTGTCTCCTGCAGTGCTAATCCTGGATTTGGCTTTGCCATGCTGGGAATGAGATCAGAATATATTCCTGATGCCAGCCTAGACAATGGTATGAAATGGAACCTGAATGTACCCAGGTTCTGGTGGATGGTCTCACCTGCAAAACTTGCAGTGTGTCCTCTGCTAAATCCCAAATATCCTTTGCACAAATGGATCTTATGTAAGTTGATCTAGAAGTAGAGTAGTGGAATTGAGCTGTCCAATCTTTATTTGTTTTTACTGCTGTCAGTTGTACTTCTGTGATGTCAGTAGAATTTTATCACAATTTTTCTATGACACATTTCACATTCCAGGTGAACATTTGAGTTAGTCTAGAAGTGAATAAATCAGAAAAGTGGAACTTGCTTTATATTGTCAGTTATATTTGCCTTTTTCCTGAATAATTATGCTTTTGGACAGTAGTGGAAATAGAAATTAATCCCAGATTGTGTCTCTGGTGTTATTTTGTCCAGTTTAAGCTTCTTGGTAGGAATGAGACTTCAGAATTTAGCTGGGATAGTGCTGGATTTGAATCCTCCTGCCGTCTCTTCCCACTAAATAGTTGGTTCAAATTTAAGCTTCCGGCTTTGGCCCCTCTCTGCCTTCTAAAAGCAGACTTTAATCTCCTGGAAAACATGAGCCCCATGGCTCCTGGGTGCTTTAATTAAGCGAAATGAAAGACATTGATTTCCATAAATAGAAGAGCTTCCAAGAACAGCTCAAGGCTCCAGCCCAACCACCCACCCCGAGGAACCACCCGGGCCAGATCCCACTTCCCGAGGGTGGGGAACAAGGAGGGGGCTTGAACTTTATCCCCGGAGATGCTGCTGATAACGAGAGGCAGAGGAGCCTCAGTGAGATAAAGCCCAGGCAGGATGGGAAGCACTTTGATCTGCCCAAATCTGGGAGCTGGGAGCTTCCCCAGCCTGGCTCCCTTGGGCCAGGTCATGATTTTGAGTGGAGACAGACACCTAGTGGCCACCGAGCTGGAATTTCCCCAAGCTTTGCTCCTTCCCATTCCCTTTTATTTATTTGTTTCTTTTAAGGAAGGCGAAAGCAAGATCTGAACGCTGATTCTTATCTCCCTGCTGCCTTTCCTTTGGTCCTGATTCGCCTCGAGCTGTTCTTGAGCTCTGTCGTGGGAACATTCACCTGAAATTCAAGGATATTTTCATAGATTCCCTCCTGGAAGCTCGGTATATCTCAGCATTGCCACTGAAATCCAGTTGTGCAAACTCACAGCTTTATCTGTGCTGAGGAAGGGAGGTTAAAAATCGCTTAAACCCCCCCAAAATTGTTTAAAACAAAAAGGAGGAGACTCCCCCACCCCCAGGAGCAATGGGGTCTGTGGTGAGACAACCCAATGAGACAATGCTGAGGGAGTGCTCACCAAAAATTGTCCCTCTCACACCAGCAAGAGGCAAGGGGGGGGCAAAACTTGTTGCTCAGTCCTATCCAGCACATCTGTCCCTGAAAACAGGCACCAAAATTTATCTGTCTCATAAGCGCAAAAATACGATTTTCCACATTGCTCCAAGCTCTGAAGCCCCAGTGTGATGATGGGGGGTTATTTTGGCAGCCAGCAGAGCATCCTTGGCTACTTTCGAGCTGCAAAATTAAACTGGGCCACCTCTGCTACCTCTGACCCCCCCCCAGTGTCCTTGGCAGAGCAGAGGACACGTTTGCTCCCAGCCCAGAATCCTTTGTTGATGCTGCTGGAGGCAACAACTGAATTTGGCAGAGGGTTCTCCATCATCACAGTGCAGCAGATCAAAATCCCAAATGCTCTCCCCCCGCCGTGCTGTAGGATATTCTAAGCTGGCATTTAGTTTGAAGAGGAAAAACTCCCTGATTTTCAGGGCTTCACTGAGGTTGAATCAGGGAAAGGGGAAAAAAGCAGTAACAGGATGAGCTGAGCCCAGCGGTGTGAAATCGGGGCTACAATTAAAACACTACGGTAGCACCAAAATTCTGAACTTAAAACAACATCAAACTGGTTGGAAGGACAATTCCAGAACATTTATTTTGTTGCCAGTGGTTATTCCTTTGTGCATTTCTCCTCAGTGAATCAAATCACAACTAATTGCACAATAATCAGCCCAAGCCCCAAGTTCAGATAATGTTGCCTTCCTGATACTTTGTAGAAATGCAGAACTCATTAACAATCTTCAAATGAGATTTTTTTTTTTTAATTAGTGGGATCTTAGCAAGCCATTACAGGCACCATTCGTGCTGTCACACAGAACTTTCTTGTTTGCTCAACGCTGGAAGGGGAAAATTATTTCCAATCAATTCAGGTGCTGATGGGGTTTACAGTTTGTTTTTAAACTCTGAAAATAAAGAGAATTTTTTGATAGGTGAGCAGGCCTGTGTCTGTTCAATTCATAATTCTCTTCCTTGTGTCTCCAGAAGGCAACAAGCTCCCTGCTGGTATCTATTGATTCATCTCAACGAGCTTTAAGTGCTGGGAAACTTTTTTACTGCAAATCTGCCTTGGCTTTCACTTGCTGCCTTTACCTAAAAACCAGTGGGGCACCGTTCAGCTGTACTGAATTTCCTCCTGAAAAACACCCTCTTTCCATAATTCTTGATGAAAATACATTAGAATTTCCTTCAGGTAGCACCAAATTGTAGGATTCAGAATGTCAGCCAGGAAAGGGATGTGAGCCCCTGCCCTTCTCATCCCGCTCCAGCCTCTGCATCCAATCTCTACCACACCAGGACCAAGGGGAGAGATGCTGGAATTTATCTCTATGGCAACCTCAAAGTGTTGGCAAGGCAGACGAAAAATAGGGAATGGGGAGCTCCAGGCAAGATGGAATCAAGTGGGGATGAGAAATAAACAAAATGTTGTGCTGATGCGTTGTAGAAGAATGGATTTATGGGTTATGACACTCCTAAAATATCTTTATTTAATAATGAAAACTTCATTATCCAGCACTGTGCCAAAGTGTTGCCATGGGCCTGCTGCAACTCCCTGGAAAGATCTTTCATCTTGACAGAAGTTCTAAATTACAGCATTAGTGCTCTAACGGAGGGGAAGTTATGGCCTATTGTGCCTGTCCAGGGAAATGAGACACACATTACTGGGGAGCAGGTTATTGAAATCTAATCACTGAGAATATTAAAAAAGAAGGAGGAAAAAAAAATAATTTTTTTTCCCCCCTTTCTGAGCGCTGGGGATAAATTAAGTGATAAACCTGGAGTGTTTACCGGAGTTTTATTATTTTATTAAAAAGTAATTCATCTTTATTACAGTTGAGGCTATTATGTTTCATACCGTTAAGGAAGCAAAGCATGGAGACCCTAAAGCTCATTTTCAATGCAACTATCAGAACACATGGTGTTTTTATTTTTATCACAGGTATTGCAACATCCTCTGTGGCCTCATGTGCTGACCTCCAGAAGTGTTTGATCTGTGGTGTTGCAGAGCTGATGAGGTGAAACCAGTCTTTGCTCCCTGACTCCTCAGCACTGCTTGTGCTCCTGGTTTGGTCTCCATCCTGATGTCCAGGTAAGGAGGTTGTTGTTTGGATTAGAGCCGTAATCCCACACTTGGATGTGGGATCTCAGCTGAAATCTCCTCTCTAACCACTCAAACCCTGAATGACTGAGAGAGAAATCCCCCCTGTGCTGAGGAGCCATCCAGCAGCCCCACACGTGCAGCGTGGCTGGGAAAGTCCGCGTGTTCTTTGGTTCCTGGCTGGTTTTTGCTTTGCATCTGGGGTTCAGACAGAGCCAAACCCTTCAGTTCCACCCAGGTCCCAAGGTGAACACGTGCTGCTTTGCATGGAGCTGCAGGAAAACTGTGCAAGAGGTGTATTTGTGGGTGTGGAACTGAACGAGCTTCTCCTGCCTTCCTCCAGCTGGGAAGGCTTCACTTGCCCTCTGTAGCTCATGGACAGTCATGCTCACAAAGGTTACTCCTCACTGCAAAGCAGGAGTAATGTAATTGCAGAGCTGGATGGGTATTTCTGTGAACTCTCATTTTAGCCTGCTTGGCTGGGTTAGTGTCCCTGTTCTAATTTGTATGCTGAGTGTTACAGCCAAAGTGTTCAAGGTGAAAAGGTGGGAAAAGCCTTTGCTGAAAGGGCAAGTTTTAGATAAACTTTACAAAATGTTTGTAGGAAAGAAATCTGGTGTTTGCAGTTGTAAATAATCCCACAAAAACCTCAGTGGTTGAGTCTGGATGTGCATGACAGAGGAAGGGGCTCAGTGTGGCACATCTCTGTGTACAGACAGAGCAAGGGGCAGAGCAGGAGCTGGGCACACTCAGGGCTGACAGCTCAGGCTGGTTTTCAGACCCAGACATGCACAGGATGATGAGGAATTCTTTACAGCACTTTTCTGGGCTCTGTTTCCTCACCCTGGAGTCACCTCTGCTCCCCAGCAGGTCCCACACTCCCCCTCAGCCACGTTCCCTGGGCCCCATTTCAGACTCTGGGCTCCCTCAGTTTGACTCTGTCACTTCATGACTCAGAGAAAAAGGAGGAAAGTGAGGAAAAGAGCAAGGAAAAGTGGAAATCCAGGGATCCCAGCTGGGGGAAGAGCAGAGGATTAGGTGAGGGCAGAGCACCCTCTCACGCACAGCACTGGTAGGACAGTGCTGGATGATGGGACACACCTTCTCCACCATCCCCTTCCCGCTGCTCCCTGCCCAGGGAAACACCTTTAACCTGGTCTGTCACATCAGCCTCTACCCCTCCCATGGCTTTATTAACATAAAGTAAGTTCTGAGCACTTATGGAATTTATAATTCCACCAGCTGGTTGGGTTCAGGGGGTTTCCTGCTCTGGAGGGTGGTGTTGGATGCCAACAGGAAAATATCCTTCTCTTTGGGACAAAAGGAAAAGTGCTGCTCTAATTCAGCAGGTCGTGGAGTTCAGCAGGACAAAACTGAGAGGGAAATGGTTGTGTATCCTCAGGGTCTGGAAGCAAAGCAGACAATAGTTTGCTTTGATGCATATGTTAATAAAAATAGTAGCTTTTAGTTGCATGTCTAGGAAAGGGAGATTTGAAGAATGCTGTTCTTAAATAGTGGTGATTTAAAAGCAAAGCCCTTGGCTCTAGGGCTTGTGTACACTCAGGTAAATGAGCTCCAGCCAATTGAGTTCAAACTATCCGGGTAAAACTACCTGTGTAAATGGCTGACATTAATTTAATACAACTTAAACATATTAATATAAATATTAGTACATTAAATAATATAATATATTAACTTGACACCTACAGAGACTGCTTCTTAATGCAAAATAAATACTTTTTAATCCACTTTGAGAATGTCCAGGCAGAGAACTTAAGCTTTATTAAACACAGCAGCAGGACCAAAGCAAATGCCCATATTGGCAAAATCCCCCAGGGTAATTCCATTGACTTTCTTTACTTCTATTAAGTTATTCACATTTATGACAACCCTATTTAGGAGAGAATTTAGACATCCAACCCCTCCTGGCAGGGAAACAGCAAGGAGCTGGTGCAGGCCATCCTTTGGATGATAATGTGAGTGTGTGTGTGTTGTCTGAGATCACTTCTGAGAACAGGGATCTGCAGTTTGAGGTCTCTGTTTGTGTCTCCAAGAAATAAAAGTGGCAGTAGCGGATCAGCCTGAGAATTATCTGCACATTTTATGCAGACCAAGAGGAAGGAATTGCCAGGGATTCCTTGCTTAGGGTTTTGAAACAGGTAGCAATATCCCTACAGTAAAATACAAATGCAGGAAAGAGAAGAGACTGCTCCTGGTGCCTGGTTAATCAATGAGCTGTGAAGAGACTGGGGTGATAAACTGACTGTGCTCAGGGCTAATTTTATGCCATATAATATGGTCATAGGATTAGTCTATTTAAAAATAATTTTAATCAAACTTTTTAAAATGCAAAGCTGTTCTGCACTGCTCATTTTCAATATATGCCTCTAAAACAGATGAGAAAGGCAGAAACAGATCCTTATTATACATGTATAATTTAAACAATACCATCAACCAAGTATTGATTGCTGACTAATGTGCTTATTAATTAATAGATATCTTTGTGTTAAATACATTTTTCAGAGCTGTTCTGGGGCCATTTAATAAGATAAATGGGGAGTTGTGGTACAGTACTTTGTCATTTAATGTATAAGTCATGTCAGAAGGGAATGTAAAGCCATGCCTGGGGTGGCTGTTTGCTGGAATGAGCCACACAGTGACTGTATCCCAAAAGGGGTGGTGCAGTGATGGGACTGTATTTCAGACATCACTATCTGCTTAGATGTATATAAAAAAGCCCTCTTTATTTTCTAAATTAGCCTCAGAAAACCTCCTGGTGATGAGGGGAGCTGGGAATGGCCTTGCTCTGCTCCTGGAGTTTAATGGAATGCCACACTTAAAATGCCACTACAAAACCAGGGCAAAGAGAGAGATGAGCTGGAGCATCAGAGAGGATGCAAAGGAAGAAGCCACCAAATCAGAGACCATCATGAGCTGGTGACCTGCAGCTTTTCTAAGCTCTGTAACACTCTATGAATCTCCTCTCACTCTCTGCTCCCCTCTCAGGCCATATGCTCAGCCAGCAATTACCCTTTACTCTGTCTGCAGTCATCCACTGCTTGGTTATTGTTGTCTGCCTGGTTTTATTTGCTCCTTTAAGGTAGGTTCCAGCCCTTTGGCTGGCACCCAAATACCTTCAATCCCTTCCTCCTGCCGATTATTTCCCATCTTCTGTTCTTCTGACTGAAGTTGTTAAAACTCACTACTGGCATTTCCTGCCTCTGGCAGGGAGGGAAATGGCCCCATCAGTTTAGAGCCAAGCACCTGTTTGTTCAGTGCTCCACATCCCATTCCCCAAACTGCCCTGCTTTCCATAGGAAGCAGATTGCTGAAGATTATGGATGATAACTTGCAGCTCTCAGATCCAATTTTCTTTGCTCCTCCAACTCTCTGGTGTGCTGAGCACACCCTTTAACTGACCCTTTGATTGATGGATATTCAAAAGGCACCTTTATGAGCCCTATAAATAAACCCCTAAAGGTTTTTCTTTTCTTCTTCCTTCCCCCCAGAGGTGCCACTTCATCAGTTCTCCAAGCAGTGGTCACTGCCACACCTTTGAGCTGTGCTCTGAGCATACCTGGCACAGGTCTGTGGTTGCCACTCCTGGCAGGTGGCACTTTGGCATTTGGCAGGATTGGCCTTGCTGGGCACTGATTTGTGTTTTGTTCTCAAAAGCCTCATTTTCCTTTTTTTTAGCAGTGATTATTGACATAATTTAGGTACTTTGTGTTGGGGGCGAGGGAATGAAGACAGATTTCCTACTCTGAAGCTTGCTAGAAATTAGAATTGAAGTGCAAACTGAATTGTGAGCAGCAGGGAGATGTCTGGTCAATAAGCCTTTGGTGTGTGCATCAAAACATACAGAGAATTTTCCAGCATCCAGAGCCATCCCTGCCTCTTGATCAAGAAAAGATGTCACTTTTGGCTAAACCAGAACTGTTCTTGTGTCACAGTAAGTGATGCACTGCAAGAACCTTCCCCAAACCTGAGGTCCCTGTGGGTTTGAAGCAGCAGCAAAGTCACAGAATCATAGAATCACAGAATCCTAGAGTGGTTTGAGTTGGATGAGGCCTTAAAGCTCATCTTGTTCCACCCCCTGCCATGGGCAGAACTTTCCACCAGCCCAGGTTGCTCCAAGCCCCGTCCAACTTGCTCAGGATTGAGGGAAACCTGCAACAGCTCTTGTGCCACATGCCAGGGGGGATGTAAGCCCAGATTTCCAGGTGTGTGGACAACACCCAGGGGCAAATGCCACTGCTCTGCTGAGGGCCCAGGTTCAGGGAGCTGCAGGGAAGGGTCTGGGGATGTGAGAACACCAGAGCTCTCCCCACTCCTGCCCGGTGCCGCTGTGCAAGCGACAGTTAAATGACTCCCGTCTCCTTTTCAAACTCCAAGGGTGTAATTCCAGCTGACACAGTGTGCAGTTTCATATTTTTCAATTATTGCATGATTTGTGGGGGGATCAGTTCAAAAGGAACTTCCCTCCCTACAGTTTTAAACCCACTGAGTTCATTGTTTGCAAGAAAAGCCGTGGGGACAATATGTCCTCAGAGCATCGCGGCTGCTCACGCATTTCACAAGTGTCTCACGACCTCTCCTCCATCAAGGCTTTGATTAATAGCTGGCTTTTACAAAAATATGGGCTCTTTTCATAAGAGACAGTTTATATGGCTGTTATTTCCCAGCTGCCAGTGGGAACTGGATCAAACTGGGCAGGCAGGAAAGAGCAAGAGGAACCAGAAGCAGAGCAGGTACACATTAAATGTGACATCAGATATGAGTGCTCTTGGTGTAACTGAGCAGGGATGTATCCACACTCCTGATATCCATTTATGTCAGTGCTCTCTTACTCCTCTCAGTGTAAACAGGCCTCTGGAACGAGCAGGAATGATTCCTGTGCCTGTGGTGAGGGTGGTGTAAAGGGATTTTGCACCTCTGAGGATCAGCCTGCACATATTTAAAACAAATAGATGTGCCCATAAAAAAAATAACCCCTATTATTACACGAGGATGCAGTGGGAGTACCAGGGGAATGGCTAAAGTAACAAAACTTGACACCAGTGATAATAAAAGAGGGAACTAAAGCGAAGAGATCACCCCAGTCTGCTGGGTTTCGAGTGCTTAATCAAAACTGACTTCTACTACTGCAGCTGCAAAAGAAATGTTTCAAGCCTCCCATTAATTTCCATACAATAACCCTCTAATGGGGGAGTTGCTGGGGAGAGGAGGGCGATCAATCTGCTGTAATGACACACCAGAGACTCGGGGAAAATGCAAACTTGGAGCAATTTCATGGCAGGTGCAACCTTGGAAAGCACGGCCATTTTTCTAAGTTAATTTGTTCCCCTGATATGTTTGAAATCCATATTTGTACTTTAAAGGTCTAAAATGCAAGATGATTAAAAAATATAAGCAGATTTTTGTAAGCTTTTCAACTGTATCAGGTGATATATTAATGCCCCTCCTTGGAGCTGGGAAAGCTGGATATCTTTTATCATATGCTACCAAAAGAAAAGGGAATGGGATTGTTTATTCCAGCATTTCCTTTCTGTCTTTCCCATTTACCTCCCCAGCTGGATTGATCCCTAATACTATAGGAAGTAATAACAGTAATAATCATGGTAACTAATAGCAGTAATAGTTATTATTCTTGGTTTTGTTAGTACTAACAGTACTATATAATGATAATTATTATTGTTGCTACAAGTTTTAAAACACATAAATGAGTTAACTCAATTCCTGATACCTGCAGCTTTTACATCCCTGAAAATTCCAGGTACAATTTGGTAGAGGAACAACATCTTGACCCGGGAACAGAACTAAGGCACAGAACTAATTCAGTTTGGGTCCTGTCCCCCTAAAGTTGTTCCTATTTTAGTAAAACCTGTGGGGTTTTTGATGTGCTTTACAGTGTCACAGTGGGGTGGAGCAGATTTGGGGTAAAGAAGAGCATCAACCTTTCCCTGGCACTGTCTGGTAGAAGCTGTTAGGGAAAAACATGGAATTAGAGCACAGGTAGTGCCAGTGCAGGATGTAACAGGTCATCAGTGGACACTTGTTTCTCAAAAGAAGGTTTTCTTTTCTTTTTTTCTTTTTTTCTTTTTTTTTTTTTTTAAATAATATGCATCCTGGGCAGTACTTTTCAAAATACCTTTTCCTCCCCAACAAATAATTTAACCCTTTCATGACCTGCAGCCCCAGCAATGTGACTCACACAGGTGTTAATCTCGGCATAAATAACACATCCATATATTTATGTGGGCTTGGAGCACTTCTAATCCCCTGCTATGCTTTTCCCACGTTTTTCTGACATCTGCTGAGTTTGGGAAGAGGCACTTTCCCTTCTCCTCCTGCATGCCCACAGCACAGGCCCAGCAGGGCCCTGGAGGTGCAGAGGGAGCTCTCTGTGGGTGACCCAGAGCTGCTGGGTGAGCAGCACATCCCAGCATCCCCATCCCTGCAACCCATTCCTCTTTTCCCCTTGTGAAAGCCGATCTCACTTATGCTGATTACTCCTTTTCCTTTCTCAGCACTTAAGAACTACAGCCAGACTCTTAAAAGCATTGAATTTTTCAGGCCCTGCAAAGTGCAGGGGCTTTGCATGAGAATCAGGTGCCTGCTCTGCTCAGAGGTTCAGATGCTTTTGTCCTCCCCACTCAGCACCTCTCTGCATCTTTAGATCGGTGTCTTTGTGATTGGCCCTTGAGTTAAAGTTAAATGTATCCTTTTTTACATTAAAAGATGCTTATTATTCTACTGCTGCATTTGTGGGATGCTCAAGGCCTCCAGAGGAGCTTGCTGGGACTATTCTTACGTTCCTCATCTGCCTCAGCCAAAAAATTCTGTTTCAATTACACCTCCAAACTTCCCAGTGGCTTCTGGGTTTTGTTTCATTTCCTGCTGCCTCCTTGGCTCCCATTAAAGTGCTTAAATAGATAAACAAAATAATTGATTGTCTAAAAGAGATTGCAGGATTTGTAAAAGTTCAATTATGTCTTCCTGAAGTTTGATCCTGAGTCAAGGTAATGAAGTATCTGCTTAATTCTCAGTACATCATCCAAATCAATTTATTGGAATCAGATGCTGCAAAAACCAGCAGCTACAAGAGGACAGATTAAACACACAAGAGTTGAAATGTGGTGGGATGAGAACCTCCTCCTCTGAGTTATTTCTCTGATGATCACATACAGAACTGTTCTATCCCTTTAAAGCTTGGTTCTCACTTCCCTTCTCTCGTGGAGGAGTTTAGAAACACAGTTTGACTCAGGTTTATCTCAAATGTTGATGTCAAAATCTCTGACATTGAACAGCTCTCCCCTCCTCTGTCAGGTCCAAAGGGCAAATTAAGAGCAAGACAGGAGGGGTTTAAAGCTTTCTTAATGCAATGAAAATAGAGGCTGTGAAACCTGATGTGTGAATGGTAAAGTTAGAAAAAATTAACTTGGAAATAAGACACAATGTTTAAATAAGGAGAACAGACCCCTGGAATAAATTCCTGGGGGAATAGAGCAGATTCATCATCACTTGCAACCTTCATATCCATGCCACTCATCTATTAGATGAATTATTAAACTATTAGTGTGAGAAGAGACATGGCATGGGACGTGTTAGTCTGTTATTGCTGTGATAAATTAGAAGCTCAGCTCCTGACTGAAATAAAACAGGATTTGGGTAACTTGCTTCAACTTTTGAAAAACCTATTAGGTGATAAACTTGGTTACTGTCTTTCTGGCTTTATCCTTAGTACCAGTTCCATCAAATTACATTGGTTTTCTCCTGCAAAATCCAGATACTTCCTGGTAAGACAGATTCACTGTCAATACCTGACAGGGCAGTGCAGAGAACAATTTGCATTAAGAAAGGAGAGCTTGGATTGAGTGGTGCTGGAAGGATATTCAAAGCTTTCCAACAGGGTCAAGGTTTTTCCTTCCCCTGGCCTGTTTTTTCTCTCTCTCTCTGTCTGGTGATTTAGGACATGGATTTTCACTCCTTGCCATCATGTATTTATGACTCTGTAGTGCTGGTGATCTCCAAAGCAAGGCTGGAGATTTAAAATGTCTCTGAAACTTCTTGGCCCTCTGAGTAACCTGGTCTAGGGGAAGGTTGCCTTTGGCAGGGGGTGGAATGAGATGATTTTTGAGGTCCCTTCCAACCCAAACCATTCTGTGGTTCAGTGGAGACCAAATATTCCTGAAATCCAGGCTCCCTAAACCCATGGGGAATTTGCATCCTTAATCAGGCAGCACAATATCTTCCTCTAGTGCTGGTAGTTTTTAATCCTCATCTCCCATAAATGCCAAACCCTCTCCCTGTCCATCCAAAGGGAAGACCCTGTAAAAGGCAATTTAATTTCACAGGTCATAAAGTTATATACCCACTTCTTGAATTTCTTCCCTTTCTGTTTATGATTTCAGAAAAAATCTCTAAGCCTGCAATCCATATTTTTTGCCTCTGAACATCCCTAATGCAAAGCTGGATTCCAGCTGAGGAAAACATCAGCAAAAAGGCTCTCTGAGTTTGCAGAGTGGCTTTTTGGAGGTGGGTGGCAGAGAGGGAATTTGGGCTGGATTCCCATCAGAGGGAGGCAGCTCGTGGTTACAGGGAGAGGGACCAGCCTTGGGAATCCTTTTCCTCTCTCTGCCATCAATTCTTTATCACTGCTCAAGAACTTCCTAAGTCATCCAGCAGCACCAATATTTCTGGGTTTAAAGCAGTAGTTTTGTACGTAGGAAGTGGTGGGTTTGAGAAAATCCAGCTCCTTATTCCTTTCTGCACCCAGGTCTGTGGTTTTCTGTTTGAATAGCTCCCATTTTCTCTTCTGAGAACAACCCTGTGCATAAACAAGCCCCAGATTAAACACAGGGAAATACTGTGACATTTAAAAAAGATGGAAATAGAGTCACTCATTTTGCCATCTGGACAAAAGTCTTGGGTCTAACAAGTACATGTGATTCTGTGGCTTGCTCATCTCATTACTCTTCACCTCTGCTCATAAACCTCCACCTAGCAAATAATGTAATTTAATTAGGAATGTGGAATTAGCCCATCGCCGTCACACTCGGTTAAACTGAATCAGTTTGTAAATCCCATTGTCATTGGGGCTGAAAAAAGATAAATGTTACATTAGCAGCCTGATCCTGGGGGTACTGGGAGGGGGATTGCAGGTGGAGCCTCTGCAGTCGCTGGTGGGGTGAGATTTTGGGGGAACGGGAGGGCAAAGTCCCTGAATCAGAGAATCACAGAATCACAGAATTACAGAATCAGAGAATCACAGAATCACAGAATCACAGAATCATAGAATCATAGAATCACAGAATCATAGAAACACAGAATCAACCAGGTTGGAAAACACCTCTGAGACCATCAGGCCCAACCCTTGATCCAATTCCTCCCCCTGTGGTTCCCAGCCCATGGCACTGATGTCCAGTCTCATTTTAAACACCTCCTGGGATGGAGAATCCACCCCTTCCCTGGGCAGTCCATTCCAATGGCTGAGCACTCTCTCTGGAACAAATTCCTTCTTAATATCCAACCTAAACCTCCCCTGGCACAGCTTAACACTGAGCCCTCTTGTCCTACTGCTGGTTGCCCGGGAGAAGAAGCCAGGGGTGGGCATTCCTAAAGGAATTTGGGTGAAAATACAGAACAAGAAGACAACACTGTGGTCTGGGAACAATACATGGGGATGGAGAGTCACAGAAATAGCTGGAATATCTTGTCTGTGTCTCTTGGTGGAGGAGGGCACCAGGTTATCTGCAGGAAAAGCACTTCCCTTCTGTGCTGGTGACAACCACCAGCAGCTCAGGCAGTTGCCAGGTGCTTCAGACCCACCCAGACCATTTATTACACCAAGTATGGAACAGAAATACCCTTTTTGTGAAGTTTAGCAGGACAGTCCCTTCACCAGCCACCATATATCCCTCTTTATTTGCTCCTCTGCCATCCAGCTGCTTCCACCCACATCCACCACAAGCTTTTAGGGGTTTTTTTTTGAGCTTTCCACATCTCCTGCCTGTCTGTGGGACCTCCCCTGTGGTGTATCAGTCATGGCAACGACCAAAAACACTGTAGGACCACAACTGGGTCATCCTTCCCTTAACATTCTTCTACCAAAAAAGAAAAAGAGAAATCCTGACACTTGCACCTTTAAAAAAAAACCACCTCCCAATCTACAAATAAAGTCATCTTGGTTTGAAGTTCACAAATATTTTGGAAGGCAAATGGGATAGGAAGAGTTTAGCCTGCAAACACTCATTTGTCATGCAGTCTGACTCGTGCTTTTCAACATGCTTTGATCCTCTTCATTTTTTTTGGCCCAGGCATTAGATAATGCTTTAGAAGCCATTAGAAAAAATTGTGACAATTGAAACGCTTTGAAAAATGACAGTTTGATAGTCTAATAATAGCCCCTACACTGATCTGGAGAAGGTTTTCTTTTCTTTTTTTTAATTTTATATTCATTATGTGCAATAGTTTGAAAGCGTCCTTTTCTCCCCAACAAATAATTTAACCCTTTCAGGACTTGCAGTCCTGGGAATGGGAAACATGCAGATGCTGATCTATGTATTTAAAGAGGTATGTGCCCTATAAAGAGCTGTGACATGTAGAGGAGAAGAACTGGAGAAGCCAAGAACATCTGTGGTGGTGTTCTTTGGTGGGCTGACCATGGAGGTGAGGGAACACCATTCCTGCAGGGTCTCCAGGAAGTTTTTCCATAGGGAGAAAATTCCTGCTGGAGGGTGAGGTGGCTGGGAGCTCACATTTCATTGCAAGATCTTGTTTTTGCAAGATGTTATTTGGCAGTGATAAATGAGCAACTTTGAAGCCTCAGAAGTGATTAATTTCTCACTGGAGCTGTCTCTGAGGCTGTCACAGCCTGACAATCCTGACATAAGTGTCATTTAGAATGTCACAAGTCTATTCCACATAAATGTCATTACACAATTACTCCGAGGATGAAGAAAGGTTCACTGGGGGAAGAGCGTCTGGTATTAAGTCAATTATATATCTTACTGTTATTGTTCAGTTGTCCCCCCACCATACAATCACTCTGGGTCTCGTTTGTTCACTTTGTGCAGATTAGCAATTATTTCTTGCAGTGATACTGCCAGGCAGCCCAGGTAGGGTTGGTGTTATTCAAAACTCTGGCACAACCTCGTGCATGTTGCTGGGATTGGTATCAACGTGAGGATCGTGGAGCTTTGATAATGAGCCCTCTCAAAACGAGGGCTCTGTGCTCTGCAGCCCCCCTCTCCCAGGGTTTTTCCTGCCTCTCCCTGAAAGGCCCCACCATATGGGTGAGGTGATAAATCCTCCACGTGGTTTTGATAAAGATGGCTTGTTTTAATGAGGGTGACTTTTTGTGCTGCCGAACAAAAGAGCCTCTTTCTTCTTCGAAGGATGGAGGAGTTCAGCAAATTCCCCTGTGCTGCACCTCAATTATTCCTTAAAATTGGCATAAATGTAGCCTTCATTTAGTTCTAACAGGCTTTCATCCTCCTTGGCCCAGACACAAACAATTCCTAGGCTGGGGCTGGGTGTGCTGACGAGATTTGAATGCATTATGCATCCGAGGTGGAGCTGACTGGGAGGGGAAAAAGATACCTGGGGTTGTGCTACAATCCCTGCTTCTCCCTGGACTCTTCTGGGAGCTGAGGTGTTGGTTTGATCAGAGATCACTTGAATCCAGTTCAAAAATCGAGCTGGAAATGAAACTGCCTTTTAGGACACAGGCAAACACTTGGTTCTGAGGGCACTGTTTTTGTGCTGGTTTGGCAAAGTGGGACATTTTGGGACCACAATGTGATTTAGAGACATGTAAATACAGAGAAAGGCCAGGGATTTCCATGATAATCCTCCAGATTTCCTCCAAGACAGCTGAGCTGAGGATCAGGCCTTTTAAATTGCTCCCTTTGCCTGTTTGCTATTCTGGGAAGCTATTGTTCTCAAAGGGACATCTTTAAAGCAAAAGCTGGTAGAATAATTTATTTGCGAATAATTTATTCAGTGATTGATGGGAAAAGCTGCTGAATAAATAATTCACTGAATGCTAATGGAACATCAGAGATGGTCGAATAATGAAAATGTTTATTTGCAAATAATTTATTCAAAGAAAAATGCTGAAACGTATCGGCTCAATTATTCTTGGTGAATGATCCAGTCATTCCTACCCAGCCCACTGTGACATGTCGTACAAAGATGCTTTTTTTTTCCAACAAAAAGAGAACTCCAGGTAGATAACCCATGTATGCTCTGAGGGAGGAACTCTGATCTTCTGTCTTCCAGCAAAAGCAATCATGAGAAGAAGTTTGAGAAAAAAATCCTCAAACTTGAGCTCAGACTCAGGCCTAACTCTGCTCATGAGGGCAGTTTCATGTCATCGGCCTCTATCACCCCTTATTTATTTTTATTTTTAACAGCAGCTTTAAAATTTGAAATACTCTCTAGAAACTGTGATTTTGCTGTTTTTTTCTGCACAGTGAAGGATTTGTCCCTCTGTCCCATCTCTGGGGCAAGCACTCTGAGGAGTGTGGCCTCTGTGCTGTGCCAGAGTTGGGCTTTCCTCCCAGGACACACCCGGAGCACTGGGAAGCTCCTGGTTGTCCCTCTGAGAATTCAAATGATCAGAAACTTCTGTGAGAGTTGTAAGGAGGCAACACAGGGTTTATGAAAACATGAACTTGGGAGAGAGTCCTGTCACAGAGACATAGAACATCCTGAGCTGGAAGGGACCCAGAAGGATCAAAGCCAAACTCCTGGCCCCGCACAGGACACCCCAAAATCCCACCCTGTCACTGAGAGCATTGTCCAAACACCCCTCGAGCTCTGGCAGCCTTGGGGCTGTGCCCACTGCCCTGGGGAGCCTGTTCAGTGCCAACCACCCTCTGGGGGAAGAACCTTTCCCCAATATCCAACCCAAAAGCACAGGTGTCACCCCCAGGGCACTGGGGGGGCTGTTTCTAAACACGTGCTCTGAAAACTTCAATTCTAAACCAGCACCAACTACAGCAAAACTAAATTAACTCAGCAAGGCCAAACTCCCCAGCAGAACTTTTGTCACTACTCTGCCCTTTTTGGCAGAGGACTTTAGTGAGCACAGACTTGGGGTCCTCAGGCAGAGACTCTGTGTGGGGCAGGTACTGCAGGTCCTCAGCTGTTCCATTTGCCAGAGGAGATCTTCCCTCCTTGCCTGCAGCTGTACAACAGGTCTCAGGTGCTCCTGGAAAATTGAAGTGATTCTGTGATGATACTGGAGCTAATACCAGAAAAATCTAAATTACATTTTAAAAGGAATCTACCCTTTTATCTTTTAACCTTAGACCTCTCCCTCTCATGCAGAAAAATCAATCTTGACTAATCTACTGACCGAGTGAAAGTGAAAAGGGGAACCCATATAATCATGTACTTTATCTTCTTTAAATATTTTTTTACAGGAGAGGAGCCCATATAAACATGTACTTTATCTTCTTTAAAATATGTTTTACAGAGAAGCTCAGCAAAACATCCAAAGCTTCCTTACAGGCCTTAGGAGAAAACCCCATTGTCCTGAAAGGATCCATCATTACTCTCCTGAGGGAGAGTTTTGGGAAGCAACAGTAAATAGATCCTCCCTGGCTGTTGGGGTGTTCAAGAACACTCTGCAGCAAGGATTCCACCTCACAGCTCTCCCTTCTCTGCTCTTCCATGGCAGCTGGATTCCCAAAGTCATGCTGGAGACACAACTGCAGGGAATTAGCAAGAGGGTGGTCAGTGGGGACCAGGAGCTGAAAAACCAGTGATGGGGCTTAACCCTGCCTGCTGAGGAGTTTGGGATCAGCTGCAGGACAAACTGTTATCATTCCTTTATTTCTTTATGATTTATCAATTTTAAAATTGAGCTGGAACTCGTGGCAGGAGAAACTCCTTCAGCAGAGACTCTGTAAGCAGTCAACTGGGCTTCCTCAAATTTGGCTTCCTCAGGGATTTGGCTGTACAGGAAAGTCTGTGTAACAGTGGTGCAAAGATAAGCTTTGCTCAGACTCTTGTCTCTCAAAAATCACCTGTTTTCCTTATGTTTTTTTCCCCTGTTTCTTCTCTAGTTTTGCTTTAAGTAGAATTTATATCCAGGACAATACACGACCCCCTAAGGGTGTGACTTTGTCTCTCTGCTCTCTAGCCATTTGTGGATGAAGATGGGAGGTCTGGGACTTTTGCTTGTTATTTTTAAAGCTTTTCTAAGCTTCTAATCAGGTGTAGATCAGGCCTCAGGTCAAGATTAGAGTTGTTGTATCTCTTGTCCAAAGTGTTCTGCATCTGCTTGGCTTTCACAGCTTAAAAACAACCCCTCAATTTACATCAGCTGCAGAGTGCTGCAATCTCAGGTGCACATCGGGTCATCTTGCCCATCCCTCACTGCTTTATCATCTTGTTTTCTCCATTTCCTCCTGTGATATATTGAGGGAAGCGACATTTTCAGGAGCAGGGACACTAAATCATGTATGCTCTGTGTGTGCATAATCTGGAGTGTGTGGCCCAGAATGCAAACGAGGGTGTGCTGGCAAAAAGCTGCAGGAGAGATCTTGGAGTTTGCTGGGACACACTGAGCAAGGCACAGGAGAAATTGCCCCATTTTCTCTTACTAATGGTGGTCCATTTGCTCCTCTGAGTAACTTATTTCCCTCTCCATGCAGCTGGACTGACCAGAGATCAGAGCCTCCCTTGTCCCTCACAGGGTCCCTCTCAGTGGAGGGATTCCAGAACTCTCAGTGGAGATGAGTTAAACTCCAGATGATTTAGAGACAAAATTTGGTAGGGAAGGGAGTAATAAAAAACCCCAAAATGATGTGTAGAAGTGAGGAGTCTTATGCAAAATAATCAAAGTGTAGAGGCTGAACTGTAGAGACTTTAGATCTCCTGACACTCATCCAGGAGCGGAGCTGGTGAGTCCTTGCTGCCTTTCCCAAGTCTCTGATCCCCAGGGTTTGGAATGACATCCACCCACGCTACAGGGGCTGTGCACTGGCTCCACAGCTCCCCTGAGAATCTGCAGCAAACCTAATTTTGAGCCAGATTTCCATCATCTCTGCACTCCCCTACCTGGAGCTAAAAATACTGACGCTGTGCTGAGAACCCGCTATTATATTTTCTGTGTGATTACACCCATCCACATCAGAACCAGTTCAGAGTTGTTTTATTCTCCAAATTTCTGGCTGTATTAGCACTGTCAGAATCCCTGATGTATCACCTTGCAGGGAGTCTAAATGCTTGTCAGTGCCTTACTTTGCATTTTTGTTCAGGGTTCAAAGCTGAAAGCGCAGCTGAACCGGAATCTTTTCTCTGGATGCTGAAAGAAATGTAAGAGAAATCTCATTTTTAAAAAGTATGAAAGGACCATAAAAAATAAGTCTTTCACTAAGCTGATCAACTCAGCTTCTTTACAGCAAAAAGGATTCAGAATGAGAAGCTGATAATACAGGCTTTAGTTTGTGGGAAAGGAATTAGAAAGGTGGTATTTGAAAGAACTGTTTCATTTAGGTGTTTCAGGGGCATATAACCAACTACTACAGTTATATTGCAGCAAGCTAAAATATTATTTAAAAGTTAATTCATATTTTTAGCATATAATTTCTAATTAACTTGCTGTAGTTATCTTGTTAAATGTCAATTAAATCTCAGAGCATTTCTCACAGGTTTCCTGTATTCATAAAATGTAATTATACAGCTCTTGCTCGTGTAGCCCTTATTATTAGTATAATCTACAGCTAAATATATCTTTTACATACTAATTATACATCACTAAGTGCTATATTGATAATCAGTAATTGATTTAGCACAATGAATTGTCATATTACCTCTCTAAATGTCAACCTGAAGTATTTGGAATTAAAAGTTCTGGCTGCAACTTTTGGTTGTGGTTGAGCTTTGCTGCCTCACTGGTACGTGGGTGGGAGGTTGATGTGCTGGAGCTGTGGAAATTCAGGGCAGAACCTGCCCCAAAGTGCTCCTGGTGCCCAGGATGGGGCTCTGTGGGGTGTGCAGGTTTTGTATCCTGAGAAATGTGAAAATCTCAGACGAAAAATGAAAATCTGGGATGGCTCTGCTGATGAGAAATAAGGACAAAAAGGGCTGAGAAGTCATTTGTCGTAGAAATAAGGAAAGAAGAAGGAGAAGACTTAAACAGTTTATCCCCAAACTTCCCTCTTTTGAAAGGAAAACCTCCCAGATAATCATAGAAATCCCAGAATGGTTTGGGTTGGAAAGGATCCTAAAAACCAGCTGATTCCACCCCCTGCCATGGGCAGGGACACCTTCCACTGGCCCAGGTTGCTCCAAGCCCTGTCCAACCTGGCCTTGGACACTTCCAGGGATGGAGCAGCCACAGCTTCTCTGGGCAACCTGTGCCAGGGCCTCCCCACCCTCACAGGGAGGAATTTTTCCCTAATATCCAACTAAATCTTTCCTCTTTTAGTTTCAAACCATTCCCCCTTGTCCTATCACTCTCTGCCCATGTTAAAAGTCACTCTCCCTCTTTTTATCCTCTACTGAAGGGTCATCATCTTCTTTTGGATTACCATAGTTTTTTTGGGCTGATATCAAGATAAAAGGCAAAGGTTGGAGTAAATCATCACTGCTTAGAATTTCTCCTTCTCCCTGGTTTTGTTTTCCTGGAGGACTGTGTGGAGCAGGGCTGTTGTGCTGGGAGACACAGTGGGTTGTCTTGTCACGTCTTCCAAAGCTCCACGGCCGAGCAGCACTGACCCCCCTCTCTGAGACAGGATTAATTACACCTAAACAATTAGCAGAAAATACCTGAAACCCCAATTAACTGTGATCCATAACTGCAGTGGTCCAGATGAAAAAAGAGATTAGGAATAAGAGAAGAGAAAAAAAAAAAAAAAAGGCAGAGAAGCTGAGAAAGGCCTTAATTAGATTTGCACATTTGCTGCCCAGCAGTACCTTGGAGCAAATATTATTCCCAGTGTCTCCCAGCCTGTCTCCAGTCTCAGCCAGGCTCTCCTCCTCCTCCCTTCCCCCCTTGCTGTCGGAATAATATTTACTGGGCCATCAATGTTGTTTGGAGTTTGGATCTTGTGTGTCCCTTGCCAGATTGGGATGTGTCTGTGCTGATATTGATGTTATTCAAACAATGATCTCCTCCTTCCCTTGTCAGTTTATGTTGCACTTTTCACGTAGCACAATCTTAGTAAACGAGCAGCATCCTCTCCTTTTTTTCCCATTTGTGCTTTTTCCCCCCCTCTTGCTGGAAGTGGTATTTAAATTAAACCATGCCTTGTGTTTGTTTTTTTTTTTTTTTTCTCTTCCCCTTCTCTCCCTTCGTGTTTCCTAAGGCAACCAATTTTATAGATCTGGGAAACAGAATCAATATGAAGTTGGATTGTCCTTATGAGATCCCCTTAATATCCCAGGAGGCCAAGCTTTGTGCATCAGGATTAAGAAAAGGGAAAATTACTGAGGGCAGGATTCTTTGGAGGGCTGTTTGTGTGCACACCATGGACAAATATTGAAATGTGGGAAACAGAATCCAGGGGTTTGTGTAGCTTTAATTGAAACCGTTTGTAATCTTCATTCTCTTAAATGACACTTTTTATCTTCTTGGGGATCACATGGTGGGTTCTGCTGCACATTGAATTCATAAAATATACAAAAATTCAGTGTTCTTTGGAGAAAATTCGTATTGAGTGATGGGGCAGAGATGGCAATGCAAATAATAACACTGAGTGATATAAAAGTGAACTTATTATTCAGAATACTAAACCTTTTGCAGAGCTCTATGGCCATTTACATTTTGCATGAAAACAGGTTCTCCAAAACTCAATGAAAGACTTGCTCATTTCTAAGTAACTTTTTTTATTGATTCACTGAAGACAAAACTTTCTGCCTCTCTCAGAACATTCCCTGTCTGGGGGGGAAATATGTTTGCTGCAGCCACACTCACAATTATTCCGTGACGCTGTTGGTTTCATAACCAGAGTTCATTAGAAATAAAACTTAATTGAATTAGGTCACTTATCCATGCAGGAGCAATTAGAAGTGGCAGAAATATTCCTTCTGAGGAGCCAGTTTTGCTTTTTCTCCCAGGCTGGAGGGAGCATTCCCTGCCCAGTGTCTCTGCCAGTTGGTTGCTCCCATTTTCCTGTAGATTCTCCCCGGTTCCCATCTCCCTTTGCATTTGCTTGGCCTTTTGAGCTTAATGGTTGTTTTTGTTGGTTTTTTTTTTTTTTTTTTTTTTTCCTCTGGCAAACTGCTTCATCAGCTGAACTGGCCTTGCTGTGGTGCTGGAATTTCCATCCTGTCAGGACTGGCTCCCCCTCCCCTGTCACTTCGTGTCACCGCTCTGGGCTGGACGGGCAGCTCCGCTCGCTTTCCTCATCACTTCCCATCACTTCCCTGCAAATATTGATCCAGCCTGAGCAGCAGGCTCCCGATTTTTCCATCCAACTGTTCTTAATAATCCTTAATATTGAGCATTTGCAGTGTTTGCAGTGAAATTAATTGCAATTTACATCAGCTGTTCGTGTGAAGCAGGAACATCCTGAGTCATGATGGATCCTCCTCATTAGGTGCAATTAATATTCTGGAGGAGATTGTTCTCACCCCCTTTTAAAATGCTCCAGTATTCCTGCAAAAGGCCTTTCCCCAGGGCTGTGGATCTCCTTGTTGGCTCCTTAGATGCAGCAGAAATCTGCAGTACAGGTGGGTGCAGGAAGAGACAATGACGTTTGGCCAGGCCTAGACTGAGATGGAAGGGATCAGGAATATGGAAACAAGCAGTAGGACTAGAAAGAGCAGAAAGAACAGTGAGGACTGAAGATTTTGAAGATCAAGTATCTAAGATTAGACCTTTAGAAGTTTTCTCTCTGTAGCATGTGCTTGAATTTTACCCAATTTTCAGTCTTGGCATTTTCCTTTTTTACATGCTCATATATTTACCAAATTCTAGGGGGAAAAAAAAAGAAACTGGAAGTTCTATAGATTCAGTTTGCATAACAAAAATGTGATAGGACATATTCCCTCTGAGTATTTTCAGGATAAAAAGGCAGAGAGAAATCAGATAAATGCATCAAAAGGAGTCAGCTGGCTGCCAAAGCATGTTTTAAATATCTAATTAGAATATAATAGTATGCATAGTTTCCATATCAAATTATGACATTATTGGCAGGGACTGGAGGGTGACACAACTCAGAGTCCTCCTACATCCCTGGATAACAGATGAACCAGTCTGAAAAGGAGTACAAAATAATTTTGTAATCAAATGCTGGTTAATATGGACATTCATGTAGGTCAGAGAAGGAAAGTCCAAATGGGTGGGAATAACAAATCTGAGAATGTGAGAGTATTTCCAGTGGGGCAGGGAACTGTGCTCTCTGTTGGGGACAAACACAAGGTTGTTTTTCTCCACGAGGAGAACAGGAGCCCTCGTTCCCCTGGCTGAACCGCACGGCGTGTTCTTGTTCAGGAGGGAAGGGAGGAGTTACTGGGTTCTACAATAAAATCAGCTGCTGCAGAGGCCTCACTGATGTCCTCCAGAGGCCTCTGATGTTCAGCAGCAGCAGAGATCCCCCTGGGCAGCCCCATGGAAACTGCCTCCTCCATGAGAACTGTCTCACTGCATGGAGAGGTCACCACCCAACCTGCACGGAGGTGGGAGCATCTCTGAGCACAGAAGGAGTTGAGCTTTGCTTTAGGATGCCTTTTCTGCTCAAAATCACTTTCTCTGTGACGTGAAACCGGGCAGATGAACAGTATTTACAGCAGTAAATAAGAAGAGTCAGCACCAGCAGAGTGATTCCTCCAGGTGGTGATAGTGGCTGCCTCATATCCACTGTTGACTTGTTACAATCCCTCAGAGCCACGGGCTGGGGCTGCCACTGCCTCTTGAGCCCCTTGTATGTGGGCAGAGGGATTCAGCTCAGCCTGGGGAGGTTTTCCTGTTGCTTTCTGGCAGCTCTTAAACCCTCCTTTCATTTCAGTGACAGTGCAGGAAATAATGAAGCTGTTTCTCAAAGGGTGCTCCCACCAGACACCAACCTATAGACGAGTGTCAGAGCAGATGATACATTCAATATATCACATTCTGTTGTCTTTTTAAGTAATAAGGCAATAATGAAAGCAAGAACATCTGGAAGCAGTCTGTGAAGCAGTTATTCTTTAAATATTGATGCTGTGGTTTTGTAACCAACACAGTTAAAAGGCACAGAGGGAGTTTGGAGCTTCACCTGGGCCTTTGGCTTAGGCAGGGTGGGAAAACCATGAGCAACAAGAGGAAAGCAAAAGACTGCAGTAATCCCAGGTGGATGTTACCATAGTGCTGAGAAAAAGCACATCTTCCCATTTCTTTTGGACATGTTCTTTCCTGGAGGACACGTAGTGACTGGCACACACTGAGGACCAGTGGGAACAACCTCAACCTCTGCTCCAGCAGACAGAGCTGAGCAGGTTGGATGGTGACTTCTGCATGTGAGGAGCCAATTCCCACACAGGAGGCAAATCCCATGGGGTTCCCAGCACAGGCCAGTGGTTTAGGTGCAGTTCAAGGTCGTGGCTCCCTCGAAAGCCAAAGAAAATGGAACAATTTTTATTTTTTTCCCCAAGCTGAAGATATATTGCTCTAATATTTCTTGTGCTTTGGTTTCTATTCCCTCTTGGCAGTTCCATCTCTCCATATAGCTATGGGCTGTCTGTCAGTGCCTCTCTCTCTCTCTCACACACGGAATATTTGTTAACTACAACTATTTGAGGCGAAACACTGAGGTTCTGTGCTGAAGAAGAGTTTTTCAGATAAATGCCTGAGGCACCAGACGTTTTGGAATCAAAATCTGGAAAGTAGAGTCATTATTTCTGTTGTTTTAGTGCCTGCTTTTATTCTCTTTCTTATTGACAAATGTTCCTTAACCCATCTTGCTGTGGGTGTTTTTTTTCACATTTGCACTCTACAGAGCTGTTAAAAAAGGAAAAAAAGAAAGAAAAAAGACTTTAACCATCTTGCCAATGTCTCCTGCTTTGTACTCCATCACCCTTTCCTGCATCATCTTCTGACTTCTGATCTATGGACACAGACCCTGAAGTCTGTAACTTTCCAGGTGAGGTGTGAATGGAAAGTGCCTGGAACAAATGGGAGCAGAAAGGAAATTCCTCTTCAGCTCCCTATGGTAAAGTGTCAAACAAATCCCAGTGTTGCCTTGTGGAAGAAGGCACACAGTCACCTTCCTCACTGGCTTGTGGGGCTGACATGAGGTGTAGAAATAACTCCTGTGACCTCTGTAACAGCTGAACAATGGATCTCCCAGAAGGATGGATGCTTCCAGCTACAGAAAGTGGATCTAGGTCTTTATTATTCCCATAAATCTCTCCTGGAATAGAAAAAACCCAACCCAAACCAACAAACCCCACACCAAGGACCTAAGAGTCTGGCTGAGGGACAGCTCTAAATTGCAGATTTGGCATCTGTGTCCTCATGGACAGAGCAAGCCCTGGAAGAGGATCTCTGGCACCAGGATATTTAGGCCCTCCTGAGGACAAGCCAACACTTGGCTGGTTCCAGTGCAGTTTATCTTTGGAGCTGCTGAGGAGCTGGGACAGGAAGAGGTTGATGTTAATGATGTTAAAGGTGTTTGTGCCCTGCAGTGGGATCTCAGGCTGCTCACTGACCAAGAGCCATTCGGTGTGTGCTCCTGCACAGATCATCAGGAACAGTGACCAGCCCTGCCCGGGTTTTGGGATGTCAGTGACCTCTGTGTCTTTGCTCCTGAGCTCTGTGTCGTTCCCTGCAAGGTGGATATGGCAGGGTATGGATGTGGTGGAAGGCACAGCATTCCAAGCCCATTTCAGGTGCAGAAATACCTGCTTCTCCCAGGCAATGAGTGACAGGACAGCGGGAAATGGCATCAAGTTATGCCAAGGGAGGCTCAGGTTAGGAAAAATTCCTGCACTGAAGGAGTGGCTCAACCTTGGAACAGGCTGCCCAGGGAACTGGTGGAGTCACCATCCCTGGAAGTGTTCAAAGAATGAGTGTGGCCACGACACTTCATGGTAGGATTTAGTGGGCATGGTGGTGCTGGTCAGAGGTTGGACTTGATGATCTTGGAGGTCTTTTCCAACCTTAATGATTCCATGATTCATCCCTGTGATGCTGTGAGCTCAGTGCAGTGGTGTCTCAGGGCTCAGGTCAGGGCCTTTCAGGCTGTTAAAGCAAAGCACTAAAGCCTCTGCTGCTCAGAGGTTGTGTTTTAGTATGTAGACAACAGGTAGCAAGTAAATAAAGTGCCATAAAAATAAGGAGAAAAGACAGAGAGGAGACGACAGAGCTGTGACTGCACAAGTCACTTGTCCCAATGACCTCTGGGGATCTCAGGTGCCTGTAAGGAATTAACAGTTATTCAGGGCCATAATGGTAAGAAGGAAAAAGGATTGGATGTGAGGCTCAGAGGAGTATAAAATACTTCCTTCCAGCAGCAGAATAAGAGCAGAAATGATAACCTGATCCTCCCCTTCACAGCAGCTCGGAGCCCTGATCCTTTAGTGAGCCTCACAAATCAGAGGGACAGTCTGTCTGGGTTCATGGGGAGGTTTCTGTGTGTGCTGGGATGAGCACAGTGATGAAGGACCCTCCTGGGACCAGCTCTTCTCAGCTGAAGAGTCTCTGAGAAAGTCCTGAGGAAGGGAAGGTTTGCAGGCAGAGGTAACATTTTTCATTAGCTCTCCTAGAAATGCACAGCTGAGTTTTTTGGTCAGACTGCCCTCTTAAGGCATCTCTTGCTGCTTGCAGGAGTGCCAGCTGTTCCATCCCTGCTGTGGGCCACAAAAAATGGGCCCTAAAATGAAGAGCAGAAGTCTGGGGTGGCTTTTTGTCCCTGTTCCACAAAGTCAAGGGCTGACAGCACGGAGTCTTTGCCCTGCTGTCCTTGCAGGTGGAACCTCTGCTTCCTTTTGGGAATGTCTTGACTGACATTAAGATGTGGGTTTTAAATACTGTTGTGAAGGACATGGAGGGCAGATCCCATTCCTGTGATGAGGAGTTTGGGTCTCTGCTGCTGCCTTGATAGAGAAATGGGGGAGGCAGAGGTAGAGCTACTTTGGGTTGCAACAAGAGAGGTGTTGTTCAGCCTCAGGATGAATATGGGAATTACATCAGGGAAAAAGATCTTGGAGACAGAGCTTTTGGGAAGATCTGTGCTCTGTCCCTGGCAGACAAAAATTCCCTTGTTATTTCAATTATTTACTTGTTTGAATTTCATTCCTTATTGGTAGAACTGACAGATACTTGACAAATTTGAATTGCATGCATTAGTTTCCTCAGCAAATCCTTAAACCTGCTTTATAATCTGTTGCAGAGGTGCTGTGGATTTTAAGAGCTGAATATACAGAGACTCAACCCCCCCTCACAGCTTTATAAGAACATGAAAATGTAATCAGATAACAGAAATACTTCTAAGTGCTAAAGTCATTCCTCTCACTTGATAACATTTAGATTAGTCTATCTCCAAATATTACTCACTGCAGCATTTTATTTACATTTTTAACCCTGTTTGATTAACCTGCTTTTGCGCTGCAGAGCTCAATGTCTGGTCTAACAAGAAAATTAGGGATATAAACTTGTTTACCGAGACTGGGTGGAACCTTTACAGTTCTCTCTGCAGTCTTTCCCAATGAGATTTAGTCCATATAATGACAGTAAAGGTCTTTATCTGATTCCTGAGACAGCGAGAGGTCTGGGCAGGTGGGTTTTGCTCTGCCAATGAGTTGACTCTGAACTCGCCTTAAATTTCCCCCTTTTCCTGACAAAAGCCATAAATAATAACAGGGCTGCCCAGAAATCATTGGAACAGCAGAGAAAGGAACAAATATGAGCGGGCTGAGGGGGGAAAAGGGCGGGAAAGGAGCGGGACCCGCCGGGATCGCACTAGAGGGGGCTCTCCGACAGCGCAGCATCAGCAGCAGCACCGCGCCTTTAAAACGCGGCCGGCAAGGATTCCAGGGAAAAACTGAGGGGTTCAGATTTTAATATTGAAGTAAAATCCCCGTTTCTTCTTCTTGTTACATTGCCACTTCCGAAAAAAGAGAAAAAAAGCGGATAAAACCTCCTGTAAACAAGTTTGTGTATCTTACGATGAGTTTTCCCCTGCCCAGATCCCGTGTGGTTCAGTGATGCATCTGTCCCTTTCAGGGGTGATCCGAGCTGCTCGTGTGGCTTTTAAGAGGTTGTTTTTGTTGGGAGATTGCAGTAATTTACTTGCAATAGTAATTAAAACTAATGGAGGGGCTTCCCGGCAGCCTTTCATCATGTGGTGTCCTAAACCACTTCCCAGATCTGAAAACTTAAGTAAATGTAAATGATCTCCTGCATCATAGGATTGAAATCATAAAAAAAAAGTTGAAATCAGAACCAAATGCACAGACCAGAACTGTGTTAGAGTCAAACACGAGCAGCACTGCTGTGGCTGATGGAGAGCACGTGCAGGATTTTGGGTGGGATTTCTCCGGGATGCTGTGGGTGGATGGAAATGATTCTTCATTTTCACTGTGTCATCCCTCCTGCTGCTGACCTCCAGCTCACCTGGCTACCTCAAAGTGAGTTGGAAAATTAATTCACTTTATTCTTAGTCCCGCTCTCTGCTCCAAGGGGTCAGAGCCACTTTGGGGCTGGTGATGAGGTTTTCCATCGTGTGAAGGTGTAAAACCCAAAGGGAGGATTTGCCTTAAGAGCAGACAGGGCTGCACCAAAAGCTTCCTCATCACTATCCCCACATGTTTGTATGTTTGGAGGAGCATTCTCTCTCTGACAACACATCACAAGGCAGCAGATCAAAAAGGTCCATCTCCCTCTCAGATTGTTTTTCAACCCACTTTGCAGTGCCTGACTCACGACGCCCACGGGGAGAGAGGGTGATGTTTCATTGTGAGCTGTGCAAACCTCAACACCAGCAGCTCAACAGAAAAAGGGGTTTTGGGCATGGAAAAGGGGCAGCTAAATGGGGAATGAAGATTTCTGGCAATGACAATGGGCCAAGTGGGAAACTGGAGCAGAGAAGCTGGTTTGGGAACCAGAGGCTTCACCTCTTGCTCATCTGGGCAGTGCTCACAGCCCTTTATGTCCCAGGGACCAGACTGATTTAATTCATATAGGAAATGAAGGAGTTTAAATTGCTGTCTTATAATAAACTCTGTGTGACATGTAAATATTGCAAGTGTCAAAAGTTCCCAAAATCACAGCAGCAAATTTCTCCGCTTGTTTTTATCGTCCCGAGGATGAGCTGTTTTTTTCCAATTGGATGGCTGCAGTAATAGAAATATTACACTGACAGCCAAGTTTACTCTCCCACCTAATGCATTTTCAACTTTTTTATGCTGATTTCAGGAAATGTGGCTCCTGTAATTTGCACCCAGGTATCAGGAAGTGATGCGTTATGAGAACATCTCATCGTCGCCGGGGATGAACCTGCAGAAATCACTTATTCCAACAGATTTACAGGTACAAGTGCTTTTATTTTAAAAATTGCTCTAGAAATAGTGGTTTTCTGCTTTAGCCTGTGAATTAAGAATGCTGGGAATCTCAAACACTTCTGTTGGAGCTGCTGGTAAACAGGGGGATGGTCCAACTGCAGACATGGGAATGTGGAGCAGAGAAGAGCTTTCCAGCCTTATCTCCATCATCTCCAGGAATATAACAAAGGTCTCTCTGCTATTAATGAATGAAGCCAGAGCACTGTGAAATCAACTCAAATGGGAATTTACAGTGCACCAAACACCAATTTTTGTGGTTTTGCTTTAGAGGAGTTTTTACAGCAGAGCAGTGGTTTTTGGAGGACTTGATCTTCCAAGACACTGAAGTGCTGATCATGTTCTGTTTCCATTTGTATGCAGCCTCATGGTCTGTGAGCAGATTGGTTGTGAAATTTCCATCAATTGGTCATTAGTGGATTGTCAATTTAGAGTTCTGGCTGAGCCTTTTACAACCATGTTCATAAGTAGTGAGGGTGGAATAAAGCAAGGGCAGGATTGGATTGTGGGTTCCCAATGCTTCCAGGTGCTGTTTTGGTTCATTATTAAGGAAAGATATATCAGATGCCTCTGTTGTGGCTGAGTTGTTTCTTCTCCTTCTTCTTGAATAAATGGAAAAAACAGTTTTCAGAGCTGTCAGTCTGGGATCTACAATAGGCAGCAAAAATAAACTTAAAAAGTAAATCTCAAGCACTTGGAAAAGATGGTGCTTTGATACTGTTTTCTCAAGCCAACCTGCAGCCTAAGCAAAATTACACACAGCTTTTGCCAAGCTTAAGATTTCTAAAATGCTTTGATTTCCTCCCTGTTTCTCCCTGCATTGTTTGGCACTTTGCTTTCAGGGTGCAACCACAGCAGGAGTCACAAATGTAACACGTGTGGAAGAACAGGGGATTTGAGATGGGAACATGACAGAGGCATCACTGGGTTTTCAAGGAAAAGGCAAGTGGGGTGGGATGGGGGGAAATAATCCAGTGCTGCAGCAGGCTAAAGGCTTGGGAGGTGTTTTGCCAGCAGGATTATTCATCAGTGGTTTTGCTGAGTCAGAGAAGAAAGATCCACATAAAAAGAGCTGCTTTTGGATCACGTCTTAATGCAGACATTTCCTACTAGATGTTTTTTTTTACTGGTGTTCAAGCAACACCAATAGTGAGGCTACAGCAATTTAGACAGGAAACATGATGATGAAATGATTTCAGTGGTGAAGTCTTTGCAGTAGTAACATGTTTTCATAGAGGGTTCTCGGTGCCCAAGTGGGATTTCATCTGTGATAAAAACAAACAATGAATGGGCCCTGATTTTTTGGGATGGATTAGGATGCAGTTCTTGTATCCAAGTACCTGGGGCTCATACAATCTTTAATTACTTTCTTTCTGGGTTCTTATTTTGACTCTGCAGAGGCCTTGGCAGGTTAGAAGGGTGCAGAGCCTCCCCCAAAGTTCACACCTCCTGTCCTGAGTAAAGATCCATCATCTCAGAGCATCCACCACAAAACAGCTTTTCCCTTGTACCTTCTCACTCATCCATATTTATATTGGCATCTGAGGCACCTTTTGGAAAAGTTTACCCCACTTCTCTACCAGAGGAATTGATAGAAAACTGCCAAAGGAGCAGATTAATCCTCCTTGGCAGGAAGCAAGAGCTGTCTGCTTTTGTTTCCCTGACTCACTCAGCAGGAGTGAGTTCTAGTTTTTAAAAAAGACAGGAAAAAAATCATTCAATGGCAGGATCCACCTCTCAGGTCCCTTCATTTGATAAAATTCTGCACTTGGTAACGTATTAAGTCTTGATTTTGTGCTATCCAGGAGCTGACAAAGGAAGCATCAGGGCTGGGAATCGAATCATCAGGAGTTGTGAAACCCTTATTTTGTTTTGCTGTCTCGTTGTGTTACAAAGAAACAATCACCATGCCCATATTTTTTTTTTTTTTTGGCTCAGATTAGTCTGGAGAGAAAACAGGAAAGAAGTTGTAGCTCCTGTCTTCCTATTTCTGTTACAATTAATCTGATTTGTGTTCAGGCAACAGCCATTCCCATTTGCAGTATATAGAATCCACCAGCCTTGCCACTGCAGTTCCTTCTACATAAATCAATCTCTGCCTAATTTTATCCTGTACTGATTTTTGACCAAACCCTCAGGAATTGGTTATAAAAGCTGTACAAGTTCAGCTTTTTATGTGGATCAATTCTGAGGGCTGTAGGCAGGTATTCTGTAATGTAATCATTGCTCATGGAAAGCTGAAATGTAATTTTGTGGTGTTTATGATGTAAATCAGACAACAGGTTTTGAATCACTGTTCTCAATGTTTGAAATCCCAAGTAACTTGTAAGTTAAAAGCTCTGAGTATGAAAGTTTTCCAGGCTGCAAGCAAGACTCTTATTTTAAAATATCCATTTTTAAATTATTTATTATTTAACTTCCATATGGCAATAAGTGCAATAAGCTACATTATACATGGACAGCAAATAGCTTTAATTGGTCTTTAACAGGGGTTTTATCTGTGTATGCAGACACGAGATCCTGCACTGATCCTCCAGCCATAGTAGAATAAAAATGAGGGGGTTCATCAGCTCAAGTCAGCTTAGATGTTCCAGATGCAGATATTTAGATATTTCACATTTTCAGAGCCAGATTTGATGGGCCTGGGGCTGGGGGCTCCTGGGGCTGTGGGGGGAGAAGAGAACCTGGGTAGGGGTGAGACAGTTGGAGAACCAACTCTCCTCAATTTCCTCCAGAAGTTGTGGATTGGAACTGAATGATTTTTAAGGTCTCTTCCAACCCAAACCATTCTGTGATTCCTTGAAATGCAAAATCATATTTTTGGCTTACAGTTTTTGAAGGGTTTTGTGTTTCTTGAGGAAGCTGAGGCTGGGATTTTGTTTTTTCCCAAGACTTTTACCTGATAGTGAATGAGTCCAAGAAAGATTTCTGTCATGTTACAATAGAAAAGGAGACAGATTGCACCATTGCTTCAGCTTTCATTTTAATACCTGCCAATACCATTTTGCAAATCCTGGAGTGTAATACTATTAAAAAAAAAAAAAAAAAAAAAGAAGTGTAGCTAACATGAGGTTAAAAAATGTCTTTAGTGTGTAAAATATGAAGCTGGATGACACATAGGCAGCTGCAGATGCACTAATTTGATTTCATGCCTTAGAATCAACTGTTCTCCTGCTCTGAAAGGCACATTTACATCCATCTGTCAAAGTCAGCTCCTTGTCTTTTCAGAGTTCCTCTGCTCTTGTTTCATCCCATGCTCTGCTCACGGGGGCGAGTTTGGAGCAGACATTTCCATCCCACCCATGTTTATCAAGAACATCCAACAAAAATCTATCTTTGTTTTGCTTTGTTTTGTTTTCACCCCTTGATTTTCTCTCCTCTTCTGAGTCTCAGGGAGGTATTATTACAGGATTATTAGACACAGAACATAGGATCTGAGTGTTTAAGCTTTAATCCTTGTAAGCCAAAGCCCTGGTTACAAAGCTGGGTTCATGACATTGGAAATCATTTGATACCCAACAGAAGGGAGTTCAGCACCACTGAGGAGCAGCACCTGGGCTGGCCCTTGGCAGCCTGGGAGGGGAGTGGTGGCTGTGCTGGGGGAGCACAGGGTGCTCAGGGTGTGGGGGTGATGGCAGAGGGTGCAATGGCCAAGGGGAAGGTGGGCTTGGAACAAAAGCAGTATCGTGCCAGCAGAGCCACAGAATCGCAGAATATCCTGGAAAAAACCCACAAGGATCATCAAGTCACCCCTGGCCCTGCACAGGACACCCCAAAATCCCACCCTGACCCTGAAAGTGTTGTCCAAACCCTCCTGGAGCTCTGGCAGCCTTGGGGCTGTGCCCACTGCCCTGGGGAGCCTGTTCAGTGCCCAACCACCCTCTGGGAGAAGAACCTTTTCCTGATACCCAACCTAAACCTCCCTGACACAACTTGAGGCCATTCCCTGTGTCCTGTCACTGGTCACAGAGAGCAGAGATTGGAGCTGCCCCTCATGAGGAGCTGCAAACCTTGATGAGCTCTGACCTCAATCTCCTCTTTTCCAGCTGACCAAACCAAGTACCCTCAGCTGTTCCTTGTGTGGCCCCTCCAGACCCTTCCCCATCTCCATGTCCCTCCTTTGGACACTCTCAAATAGAGCCCTTGACAACTGGCCCAAACAGCAGGACAGGGCTCACATACACTGCAAAGTAAAACACAACCCCCAAAAGAGGTCACCCCACTCCTGCAGGGTGTGTTCACCCTGCCAGTGGGAGCACTGGGGGTGAACCCAAAGCCTGTTCCTACAGCCCATGTGTGGCTCTGAGCCTGGGAGGTGCTGTATCTGCACAGCACTGGGTCATCTTACAGGAGCCCTGCCCCAAAATTGCCCTCAGATGTCACTGCAGTGTCTGCCACGAAGGTCACCTGCCCCAGGGACGGGCTCTTCTGCTGCTTGTGTTTTGTCTTTACTGCACAGAGCGCAGGGTAACTGAAAATCAAATTTAGATCTTGTCCTGCACTGTTGGTACGAGCAGAATCAATATCTTTCATATTCTCGCCACAGCATGAAATTGTGAAGATGGAAATTAAAGGTGTCTGATAAAGCTTCTGGGTCAGGCCAGCCTCTCCTCTCTTTTTCAGCTTGCTTGTAGTGAGCGACTCATCAAGTTTATCTGAAGTTTAAACTGTTTTATGATTTAATTTGCCTATTTAAATAGAGTTACCCCTCAGATATCCACTTACAATATTTAGCTAATGGTTGCTGGACCCATCGTTCACAGTAGAGTAAAATATGCTTCAAAACAAGCCCTGCATGGAAATATTGTGTGAGGAGAGAATATCAGTGAGCTGTTAAGGCTGCAGTGCTGGTGGGGGACAGATTTTTGCTGCTACAAGATATAATGAGCTCTGATGTTTTTTATTGGGAAGAATGAGCTCTTGGTAGTAGAACCTGTAAGAAATTCTTGGCAAAGAGGAAGGAAAAGCAGAGGTCAGTGCTGAAGCTGCTTGAAGCTTCTTAACTTTTGCTTCATGAATTTTCATAGTGCTAAATTGACTTGAAAGCGAAAAGGCAGTTGTCATGTCTTTACCCATGGTATAATTACACAAACTTCCTGCTGAACAACACAACAAAACTCCTCAGGGCTGGGTTGTGTAACTCTTTCTTCTGCTGGCAAGTGCTTGGTTGTGCTCCTGGGAGGTTTCAAACCAACAGCTGCTCTACAGAAAGGGACACACAAAATGCCTGGTTCTGTATGAGCACCCTGAACAATTTTTAAAGCAGTAGCCAGAGCAAGAACTGGGAGTGTTGTTTCCTTGATGTATCAAGACTGATGAGATAATGATTGGGGTCAGGCAGGAGCTTATTTCCGTGGCAAAGAAACCAGGCATTGTGATACCTCCAGAATCTTGAAGCATCTTGATTTTATCTGAAGCAGCTGAAGCCTTCAATATGCTTGAAAAAGCTCTTGATTTCTGTTATTCAGATGCACAGAAGTGTGTGTTAGGTTTGAGATGATCTGTTCTGATGTGTGGGTAAAACTCCTACACTCATGTGAAGAGAGGTGAGATAAAGTACTTCTTGTCAGAGCAGGGCAAGAGTTATGGCTCTGGGAATATTTGTCTCTCTGAGGGCTTTTTGCAGGGGCAGAGCTGCAGAATGAGGTATTTTGGTCAGGGAGGAAAAAGCCCAGCCTGGCTCGTTGTGATTGAAGGTGTCTGGGAGCTGAGCCCTCAACCAGTGCTCTGCTGGGGAGCCTGAACTCCCGGATCCTCCTGCACTTGGATTGTTCTGTTTGCTTTTCAGGATCGCCAGATGAAGTGGAAGAGAGAGAATCTCCTCACTCTGTTTTAATTTCGTCTCTCTTCCAGTCTGAAAATTAAAGCTGCTTTCTCAGAAGGACCTTTACCTTTTACATCACACCAGTTTCACCCTCCCCCTCCTACTCTTGCCGACGCTTAATGGGCTGCAGGCAGCCAAGGCACGAGGCTGTGAGGGGAGTGAAATGATAATTCATTCGGGATGGAAGCAGGAGGCAAAATGTAATCCATCATATCTGCTCTATCTCATTATGGAGGTGAGATACAAGAGAGGGCAAGCTGTTAATAAACTGGTGGATGAAGTTATTTTACCAATCTGTTACAGCAAGAGGGGATAGACAGGGTAGAAGTGCATTATTCACACCTTTTCCTAATCCTTTTGTTCCTTATTCTGTGGAAGGGCTTTTGTGAAGCCGGGGAAAGCAGCCTGGCTTAGGGAGCTGCCATGAAACCTTCACACCTTGGACCCTCCTGTTCTACAGCATGGGGGTAAATACCACTTTTTGGGAGCTGCAGGAGGGATCTGATGGGCTGGAGGTGGTACAGGGATAATGATGGTTTCTGCAGAACCATCCTTTGTCACAGCCATGGCAGATTTCCTCACCCCTCAAACCAGCCCCCCAAAATTGTTCCCCCTTTTCCCAGAGGCTCCAAGTCCCTGCCAACCCTCTGGATGCTGTGATGGGCTGAAGGCAGCTCAGGGAGCTAATCCTGCTTCTGCTGGGAGATATTTTGGGCAAGCCTGTCTATTCCTGATGTCCAGTTACAACTGGAATTAAGATCTGCTCTATATAGTTAACACTAGCCCTTGTCAATCAAATTAAATCAACCAAAGCTCAGTGATTTATGCTTAGAAAAGAACTCTGTTTCTTTTTTACCCTTCGTCTTGTCTGTGAGAACTAAAGTATCTGTCCTTCAGCAGGGCTGTTCTGCCCAGGTTGGTTTGGCAGCTAAATGGAGTGCAGTTGTTGGTAGTGTGGCCATAATTTACCAACTGATAGAACCTTTAATTGGACTGGGGTCTTTATTTTATTTACTGCTCTTTGTGCATGTGCAGCAAGGACACCCCAGCAGAGTGGGGGTACCTGAGTGCTGCACCCACGTGGAGCTGTTCCTGGGATCCTGCTGTTGGGGAGCTGTGATTTGAAGGGCTGGAATTTCACAGCACATAAGATATTCCTACCATTCCTTTTCTTCATATGCAAACGTTTTTCAGCAGAGGTTGAATCTGGTCAAGTTTAAAAGCTGCCTCTCAGGGATCATTAAAGGCGCGTGGATGACGCACTTGAGCGGCCCCGTGGAATTACTTATTTTGCCCTTCCTTTCTCTGCCCACAAAACTCCTACTTTCTCTTCTGCTGCTTTTCAGCTTTTTCATCTCTCTGGCAAAGATGAGACCTTATTCTAGAGCCTACTCTGGGCAGATTTGTAGTGTGGCTGTGCTAACAAGGTCTCAGCTTCAAGGCTGTCAGTTCAGCAGAGAGCAGGGCTGCTGCACATCAGCGTTGTGGTTTCTGGGCATTGCAGGCTGCAGAGCTAAAACTCAAGGAGAAATATCCAAAACTTATCTAAGACAGATAATGAAAAGGAAGGGAAGATAACCATTAACAAGCCAAGAGGGTTTTTGTAAAAGAAACCCAAACCCAACCACGATCAAAGCCCAAGATGGATGTTCCCAGGTATCCATCCTTTCTTCACTGGGTTGGCTGTTTGGTTGGGGTTTCCAAAAAATTACCCATGACTTGTTCCTCACAGTGCAGGCAGGGAAACATTATTGAGAGTTCCTGAATGGAGCTGGGAGGTGTGGGAATGCCTGTGGGGCTGGGCAACCCCAGCCCAGCTATGTTTCTTGTTCTGCTCAGGGTATCTGCAGCACCTCCTGACTGTCACAGCTGTGGAATTTAGTTCAGTAGGTGCTCTGAGTGATAAGGTGAAAGGTGTAAATCATTATTATACACATAAATATGGTTCAAATCCTTTTATATGATGTTCTACTATTAGAAAATGCTTAGTTTTCCTCATATCTCCCATATGACAGCAAGGCCTTTAAATCCTGATCCCTTAAATCTGTGATTGCTGTATTAATTCCTTACATCTTCCTCTTATCTGGCCTAAGTGTAGGGTTTACCCCCTCCACTGACAAATCCCTCTATTTCTTTGGTGCCCTGTTGTTTTCCACCTTTATTATCCTTAATGTCTTTATTTATTGTTACTCTAAGCCCAATGTGTGGGTAAACTTTGAAACTTTACCAATAATTCCCTTGCCATGAAAACACTATTCCATTCTCATGGAATCACAGAATATCCTGAGCTGGAAGGGACCCACAAGGATCACCCAGCCCAACTCCTGGCCATGCACAGGACACCCCAAAATCCCACCCTATCCCTGAGTGTTGTCCAAACCCTCTGGAGCTCTGGCAGCTTTGGGGCTGTGCCCACTGCCCTGGGGATCCTGTTCAGTGCCCAACCACCCTCTGGGGGGAGAGCCTTGTCCTGAGATTCAGCCTAAACCTCTCTGACACAACTTGAGGCCATTCCCTGTGTCCTGTCACTGGTCACAGAGAGCAGAGATTGGAGCTGCCCCTCATGAGGAGCTGCAAACCTTGATGAGCTCTGACCTCAATCTCCTCTTCTCCAACTGACCAAGCCAAGTACCCTCAGCTGCTCCTCGTGTGGCCCCTCCAGACCCTTCCCCATCCTCATGTCTCTCATTTGGACACTCTCCAACAGCTTTATTATGTTGTGACACCCAAAACCGCCACAGAACTCAAGGTGAAGCTGCACCAGGACAATCACCTCCTTTCCTTTGACTTTCCTCCTCCTCTCCACCTTTGTCTTTTCCAATCCAACCATTCCCCCAGCACTACCAAGTCCCTGCTCTGATAACAACAGAGCAACTTGCTGAAGATAAATGAGGTTCCTGAGTTGAAAAGACTCACTTAGTCTGTTTGCACCAGGGAGGACGAGATTGAGACATAACCTCATTAGCATCTCGGTGTGATCACAGGAGGGCTGCAGGGCTTGAGACTAAATGTTTTCCAATTCAAAGGAGAGGAGAGCAAATTTACAGATGATGACTTTATTAAATTTAAATTACTATAAAAATATCGAGACGAGGCTTCAGTGGTGACACAAAAATCTCTTGCAGCTTTTCCTTCCTGTTACTCAGGATTTCAGCAAGGCCTGGGAGGAGAGAAGTGCTTGCACAGTTTCCCTCCCTTCATATTTGGACATGTTTCTACACAATTTTTATTTGAATTCTTTGAACATTAATTTTTTTTCCATTTTTACCAGTGAGGAACTTCCTAGGAAGCTTTCCTGATGTCAGCTCCTGCACTTGGAATGTCCTAGGCCTGAAGTTCAAGTCAACAAAAACTTAGAACTGACACAAATGTTGGCAAATACATCAAATAATTAGTTTTGTGCTGTCTTTCACATCATCCTGAGAGAGCCACAAATGGCTCAGAGCTGTTGTTGAGAAGGGAGTAGATGGTTGGTACTTCAGGATCTTTCACTCACAGTAAATAGCTCAAAGTATTATCAGAAATTCTAGTCTCAATTTCATCCTTCAAATAGAGATAATGGCCACATCCTAAAAGATGCTTTTACAGAAAGTACTAATTATCCCTTCTTTGTCACGAGCCTCACCAGGGTTTGCTGACTGATAACCTCTCCTCTCCTTGGAAATTTTCTTTTCCAAAATAGGACTCAAACACTTGAGAGCCAATTTGAGGAGGATGTCAGTGCCATGCTGAGCTAAATTCTGAATAAAGGATTTCATTTCCTAGAGCTGCTGTCTGGCATCTTTCAGAAGGTCGTTCTGAAAAGGAGGAGCAGGGATGGGATGGGATGTGATGTGAATATTTGCCAGGCACAACTGGACTGAGCTGAACTGCAGTGGGTGGTAGGGCAAAGCTGGAAATGTCATTAATGAAAGAATCATAGAATCATTGACATGTTAAGGTGGGAAAAGACCCTTCAGATCATCAAATCCAACCATTCCCCCAGCACTACCAAGCCCACCGCTAACCCATGTCCCCAAGTGCCACATCCACACACTTTTTAATCCTTCCAGGGGTGGGAACTCCACCACTGCCCTGGGAATTACTCCCCTGCATGTAAAACCAGGGCTGAACAACATTTTTGGGCAAGAAATTTTTCCTGCTATCCAACACTCTCCCCCCCTGGTGCAACTTGAGCTGTTGTTGCTCCCCAGGGGCTCATTTTACAGAGGGGGGCTTGGATGCTGCTGCTCCTGGTCTCACACAGCTGTGGGCTCCTGATGTGTCTCTTGATTCCTCTGAGGTTCCCAGGTTTGGGAATCCCCCCTGTGCACCTCAGGAGTGCTCTGCTGCTGATCCCACCAGCACTGGAGCCTTGGCAGGGCTGCACACATTTAACAATCAGCGTTTTCTGTCTCCTCAGAGCCCACACATCTCCCAAGGAATGCAGCAATCCCATTCAAACTTCAAGTCCTGGTGACATGATGAAGGCATATACTCCCAAAAAATTATGATAAATGCATATAATCATCCTTTAAGCCATCAACCAGCACTTTGCTGGAAAAGCTGGAGGAAGCAGTTCAAGTGTGTTCCCATCCTGCAGGGTCTGTGATCCTGAAGGGCTGCACTGCACATTTTGCTGTGGACAGGCATTAATGAAGATAATTGAAGATGTTATTAGGAGAATGTGTTTGTTATCAGGGGTTGCTTATGGCATTATTACTCAGAGCTACACTTCATTAATATCCATTTTTCATGGCTCTGCTTTGCCATTCATTGCTTGCATGACCTTGTGTCACTGGAGGAAATGTCAGTGATAAAGGATGTGTGCTCAGTGCTGTGCCATCCTCACTGCCAGGGCTTGTCAGTCTCCACTCCAACCCCCTGTTTTCAAAGCTTTTATAGCTCAGCCATAAAAGACAAACATCTCTAGGTCAGGAGCTGGGCATGCAAATGCTAAATCAGTGTTTGTGCAGTTGTAATGAATAAGTTATTGCCCCACTTGTAAAACCATCTCGCAAATAAACAAGTAAATATCAATCGATGGAGAAGCACATGGTGTTCCCTCTGTTTGCTTTTATAATGTAGGAGTTGCTTCAGATTGTCTGGTACACATTTTACAGGAAAAGGTTTTCTTGTGCTGTTATTGGAAATGTTTAGTGATCATCTTTTGTTAGAGTCACTGTCAAATTCTTGCACACAATCGCATTTCCTGAGGTTTTGTTTTGGTAGCTGTGACCTCGTCAGAAATTTCAAAATTGTACCATTCAGAAAGAGAAAAATTAATTCATGATTATAATGAATGTTGACACCCAAAAATCTGTGGAAGAGCCCTTTTCAGGGAAAAAAGCAGGCTGCATAGATGTGGTGATGGCAATGAAGTATATCCATGGAGCATGTTGGGAAACAAAAATCCTTCACTGGGGGGAATCCCTGCCCATGGCAGGGGGTGGAACGAGATGATCTCTAAGGTCCCTTCCAACCCAAACCATTCTGTCATTGAATGATTAAAAATCTAGGCCTGGCAAACTAAAATGCAAGATTTCACTTTTGCACTAATTATCAACTCAGTGTAATTAAGGAACAGACTTTTCCTAAAGAAACAAAGCAATTAAATACCAGAGCAGTGATCACAGGAAGATAACAGGATGGTCTTTGCCACAGTGAACCAGTTTATTCTTTCAGGACATCTGGCTGTGGGCAAGGGGCAGGGGGTGGCTGCAGTGCTAATTGACACCCTGAAGTTGTTAATCAGATGATTATTTGGCAGCTCGGGCTGGTTTTTAGAATATCGACAGTTTGATGAATATGTTAATGACCTTCATTTCCATATTGAGTTTTGTCACTTTAATTTGTTCAACACGAGGGGTATTGGCACTGGGAAATCTATATAAGAAGAAAAAGGCAGAAATTCCAAACTAATGATGACATATTGCTCTGAATTTTCTTTTTTTTTTTCCCAGACCATTCCAAAGCAGTTCATGTGATTTCCTCTCCTACTTCTCATACAAAACCTGAATCTGTGGTGGTGCATCTTTCATAACCATGTGCGTTCTCAGTTATCCCAACATCTTTGCTTCCCAAAATATACATTGCTATGACATTCTATTTATTCAGTACCAGGTTCTGTTTGGAAATTGTGCTCTGTAAGATCAGTGGAGGGGTGAGTACATAAAATTTAATGGTGTGTCTTACAGTTGTTGAGCTGCATTATTGGAATATGATTATTTTCAGATGAGGTGAATGGCAGTGGTTGGTAAAAAATTATCAATATTAGTTAAGACACTTTATGTAGTAACTGAAAACTCCTGTTCCCCATTCAAAAAATATTTATGATTGGTATCCTCAGCTGAGATGTGTAAAATACAGGTGCCTCCTGCATCATTCTGTGCAGCCAACTGTTAAAATCCCTTCCCTGGAGCAGCAGCTCCTTCAGGGGGTCTTGTGTTGGCTCCTGCCCAGCAGCTCCTACACAAAGTTGAGTGGGTTTGGGACTCCCAACCCGAAAATCTGCCCAGTTCAGACTAAAATCTCCCATGTCTGAACTCCCCAGTTCCATTTCCAAGGTATTCCCTGCTCCAGTGTTTCTGCTGCCTAACAAATTTTCCCAGGGCTGGAACTACTCCCAGTACAATTCCTGCAGTAACTGGTGTGTTCCAAACAGGGAACCATTTCCCTGTAAAACTCCCAACAGCTTTTCTTCCAATTCTTCTGGGTTTTTTTCCCAAAGGAATATTCCTTTGTGCTTTCCCTGCTGCCACCAGAGCAGGAGGAGCTTCCTCCCTCTCTGCCATGTGTTTCTGCTTCCTACTGTTTGTTTTGGAGAGCTGAATTCCAAGAGCCTCCCTGGTGAAGGGAGACTGTCTCTTTATTAATGCACTGTAATATCAAGTATATTAGCATCAAGTTCTCACTCAGCTCTAAGTGTTACTTAGGGATATTAATCAACTGCTGCTTTATTTTAATGTGCTAATTTGGGATTAATGAACATACAGGCTTGATTTACAGAGAGGTCTTTGATTTGTGGCTTCCATGGTACCTTCCCTTCCATATTCCTTTGCCACAGAACTCCAGATTGCAGCTCCTGACTGAGCACTATTAGTTATTTCTAAATATTTGTTATTTCTCCCAGGCAACATCCCTTTTCCTTTCAGCACAATCTGCTGCTGATGGGAGTTCAGTCTATGCCTGGGTCAGGCCTGGTGAAAAGCTTCATTAGGATTGTTTCCCAGCTTTTTGTCCTTTGCAAGGCTTTCTTTGCCATAATTTTGGTTATTTCTCCTTTTAATGGTCTTGCATGATCTGGCTTTTCTTTGGTCTTAACAGAAATTCTCATCACTGTTTACCTAAAAATATAGTTTTAAAGGTTTTTGACCAAAAATCCCTTTCTCTGAAAGAGTTCTTAACTCTTTAGGAAACTCTTTAAGGAAATCACATGAACTGCTTTGGAGTGGTCTGAGAAAAAAAAAAAAAAAGGAAAAAAAAAGGAAAATTCAGAGCAATCTGCCATCATTAGTTTGGAATTTCTGCCTTTATCTTCTTATATAGATTTCCCAGTTAAGGAATTCTTTAGGAGTTTCTTAACTCTTGCTTTGAATTGTTGAGGTCTTTGATGGAAAGAGAAGAAGAACATTTTCCAGGTAATGATGATAAAGATGTCAAAATCTCTCATTTCTGAGCTGTTGTCACACCAGCCCTGGAATAACATCTTCACTTCCAGCTCCCACTCCAAGAATCCAGCAGGGAGAAAATGTTTATTCCTGGTGTCCTGCACCCCCAGCCAACCTTTGCTGCTCAAATTCCGGGTTGAAATCCCTCAACCCTTCCTGTCTCAAGCTCAGGTGTTGTTCACCTGATCACCTGCACAGACACAAAGGACTTCCTGAGCTTTTTCCTTGTTTTAATTACAACAGATTGCATTTATTCATCAGTCAGCTGATGAATAACTGTACTTGCCCCCATTAAGTGTCTTTTATTTTCATGAGTGCTTAAGCTTTGTATAACTAAGAAAATAATTAAATGGGCTGGGTTTTATTTGCAACAGTTTGCCAAGATCTTAGTGAGATGCCTGCAGTACATCATAATTTGATGGTGTCTCTGCAGCCATACAAAAGCAGTAGGAGAAAAATGCCATATAAACAACTACTTAGACAGAGTCTGAATGATCCAGTAATTTTGATTTATACTTTGCATTTCATGGAACTGTATTAGCAGTTAAAGTCGATGGTTAAACGATTCCCAGCACAAAATGAGTCAGAGACACAAAAGAAAGCTTACAATGTGAGATTTAGTGCTGGGGACTTTACTTAAATCCAGAGCCTGAGTTTAAATTACAGTCCTGGTTGTCACTTTTAACTAACAGCCCCAACCCAGCCAGCAGAGCTGGGTAATTTGTCCACCTTTCCTTTATGAGCTGGTAAACTGCAGTTTAATTCTCATCTCCTTTTCCAAGGCAGGGAAAACTCATCTCAGGCATAAAGTAATAGTTTGACCTGACACCTATTTGAAAATAAACCTGGCTGCCACCTCCTCATTATGCATCACACCCAGGAGGGGGTTCCATAAATAGCAGGAACATACGGTGGGAGATGGGGAAAAATGGCACAACTGGCCCTGGGATTCAGGGGTTGAAGCAACTGGGAGGGGACAAATGGGTTTATCTTGTCCTGGGGCAGCTGCTTTTTCTACTCAAATCTTTGAAATTTTGTCCTTTGCCTTTTCTTTTTGCTTTGTGTTTTCCACATGGATGGACAACTTCCTCATCCAACAGATTTCATAGCAAAAACAACAGGAAAATAATAATATCCTGATGTAAAGGGGAATGGCCCAGTGTAGGGTAGACAAAAATTAGTGGCAATTCATGCAACAATGCATTTTGGCCATGGAAATTCGTGTTATTACTTCTATTTTTTGCTAGAATTTCCCCAGAATTTAAGAGCAACAGCTCCTCCCTGGCCTTTTTGAGATTGAGTGCAATTTTCATTTGTAGTTCTAAGTTCCTGAATCTCTTCTCTTTCTGCCACTAATGATTTTCATGAACCATTTTCTTATTGCCACGCCTGCCTTTGCTACTTTTCCTGTGCTGAATCTATGCACAAACAGCTTCTTTCACATTCAAGTTTCTTCTTGATTTTTTCTTTTCTTTCCTGGTTCTCATTTTTTTATAATAATGGACCTGTTTCCCAGTGTTAAACACCTGCTTCTAATCATTGCTTGTTATGTAGCAACATAAATATTTATATACACTGAGAAGATGTTCAGGAGGGGGGTAAAATGTCCTGAGTAAATATAATTTTTTCTGAACACAGGGTGCTGTTTAGGCACTCACACAGTTGAATCTGATTCCTGGGACAGTTCCTTTTTGCCTGTTTGTGGGTGTCACAGTCTCATGGAAACAGAACTGTCTTGGAAAGTTGTCTCATGAAATCCATTGAATACAAAGCTCTGGGTCCTGTGCAGGGCCAGGAGTTGGACTTGGTGGGTCCTTTCCAGCTCTGAATATTCTGTGTACAAGGTACAGAAGGAGAAGGATTGTTCAGATATTTTTATTCTCTGTTTATGTAGGACTCCTACTCAGCACAGCATTAGTCACATGTCCTGTATTAGTTCCCTTACCCACGGGACTTCAAACGCTTCAAAACTTTAAATTTAAGCTCCTGAGATGCAAGAGTAAATCACTTCCTTGAAATCATTGATAGAAATGTAATCACTTTTATCCCCCTAAAGCACTTTGCAACCTGTGCATCATCACTGTCTGTGGAGGAGAAAACCAGCTGTGTTTGGAAGAGAATATTCCCTCTGTTTCCCAGGGCACTGCTAAACACCGGCCACTGTCAGCAGGTCCAGGTCCCTGGTGAGGCATTGACACAGTCAAATATAAGTTCTCAACGGAGGTATTTCGGTCTGCAGTGTCCAGCAGCTCTGAAAAATGCTGTTCCCATCACCTTTATTTCCAGGGAGATCCCAAGGGCTCTCTGGGGACAGTTGTGGTTGCATTGGAAGGACTGTATTGATTCCAAACAGCCTCCCAGCCAAACAAAACAAATCATCCCAATCCATCCAAGGGCATTGATTGCCAAGGATTTGTTTTGCTGTCTTTTAGGTACAAGCTTCCAGTTTTTCCAGGCAGCCAGTGTGCAGGGGAGGAGAAGTTCAGCAGCTCTAGAATTGAAACACAGTCAATTTAATCCAAGTTCAAACTCCCCATGCCAGGAGGTCTCTTGAATAGGAACAATTCCCTTGTACATGAACTCCATCCTGTGACTGCTCTGGGGAGAGCAGGAAATTGTGTTCCAGCCAAAATCCCAGCAGATGAGGAAAATGCTTAAGGGATCTGAGCTACAGTGCTTATGAGGTACCAGAGCATCTCAGAGAAGTGTCATTTATTGATGTCTTGCAAGGAAAATGTTGATTCCTTTCTGTAAATTACATTTTCCATCAAGACTCGCTGAGACTGAAAAGTCGCTCGTGACTGACAGGCTTTATGTGTTCCAGTTTGATGGGAATGTTTTGGCTGGTGGAGCCAGAGAATAGCCTGGGAATAATTACATCAACTAACACGTTCCTGGGGTGACAGACAACAGCTTCATTTTACAGGCCAACTTGCTTGAAGACACTTTTCCTCCCGACTCTTGTCTCTCTCCATAATGGGGTATTTACCACCTCTCGTTTCTCTGAGCTCCTCGGGATTTGCTTTAACCCTGGACACAACTTTGCCAGGATGGGAAGGGTTTGAAGTGTCCTCAGGAAGCTCCAGCCTCGTGTGTGTGTGTGTGTGACTCTGGAGCCCTGTTAACACATCATCCAGTCTCCTTAAATTTCCCAGTGCCAACAGCTGCCAGATCCCACATCCCTGTGTGGCTGAGGGTGACCTGTAGGGGAAGGAGGGAGCTCGACAGCTGTGTCAGAGCCTCTGATTTCTCGGTGTAGCTGTCACTGCCTCCAACAGCCGAGTCCCTGCAGTGACAGTGACACTCTGGGATGCTCCCAACCCCTGCTGGCTCCTTCTCATTGCAGCTTCAGGGAGGCTGAAAACCACCCAGCTCTTTTCCAGCCCCAGAAAAAATCTTGTCCCTCCCAGGAGCAGAGCCCTGAGGGACAGGGAATATCCCTGGCTCTGTCCTGGAAAAGTCTGACTGTCCCTCCCAGGAGCAGAGCCCTCATGGACTGGGGATACCCCTGGCCCTGCAGACCCCTCATGGCTCAGGGTGGTTCCTGTTTCTGCTCCAGCTGGCACAGGGCAAACCTGGAGCAGCTTTTTATTTATAAATAAAACCCAGTTTTATGTATCCAAGGTGTGACCCTGGGAGCCTCCTGCCCTTCCAGGCTGGGCTGTGTATCAGTCATCACCAAAACTTTTGAAACCATCCCAGAGCTAATTTATTGCAAAGGAAGGATGGCAAGTGGGCACTGAAGGGACTAAAGAGCAAAACATTTGACTTTAATATGCAGATGGCAGAGTTAATCCACTAGATTAGTGTAGCAGAAGAGAAGAATGTCTGACATTAAGGAAGTTATTTCTTAGCCTGATTAATTTTACCATGGAATCATATGGCTTGGAAGAGACGTGCTCCAATGACTTGCTGATCCTTGTTTTGCACAGTTCCATAGAAATTGCAGATATGCACAAGTTAGAAAGTCAGTGTACTACTAGGTAACAACAAAAAAAAAACCAAACAAGTCAGAAATGGCAATTTTTTTCAAGAGGAAAGTGGGTTTACACGTCATGGCACAGCTGGCACCCTTGGAAATGCAATGGCTTTGAAGGCAAGGGAAGAGGTTGCAAAACTAAGAAATCCATGTGAGGGCACAGCTGGAAGATTGGATAAAAACCCCAGGAGCTGCCCCCAGGAGGACACAAAATATGGAAGAAATCCTGCTTTGGCTGCTGCATCCAGCAGGGATGAGGCATTAGTGCTTCCAAAAAATGTCTGTTATCCTGGTTCATATTTCTTTGGTGATCACCAGGATTCTCTGTTTTGGGGCTGACACAGCACTTATTCCCCACCAGCTTCTCTGGGAATATTCCAGGCACTATTTGCCAGCCCTAAAAGTGAATATTCACACCATATTGCCACCCTGTGCTAAAAAGATCAGCTTCAGTGCATTCTGGGAAACTCTGGAAGACTTTCAGCAGAAAATAAGGTGGGCTGAGAAATGGCAATAGATTCATGAGGTAGAAATAATTAAGGTAAATCCTGGAGCACTTCGGTTCCCCTTCTTCTCTCTGTTTTCAAACAGAATATTCTGCATGATGAATTGTGAAAATGCAGCACATGCTGGGAGGTTTTAACTGTCTCCCCAGATCATAAAGAGAAAGGAATATATATATATATGTATATATATATATGTAAAGAACACCTGGTATTGTTGATGGTTTAGGAAAAAGCTAAATAGAGCACAGGAAGAAAAAGGCTGTACCTTAAAAATTAATTGTTCAAGTACCAGGTCATTGTAGAGTAATGCACCGTGAAATTATGTTATTCTCCAGGAGAATTTCCATAAAGTTTAACACTCCATGACACATTCTTTTCCTATTGAAGTTAGTTAAAAATAGTACATAAAAGTGTGCAGGGAGAGCATAAGTGAGTGTGGTTTGAAACAAAGCACGAGGGGCAGGGCTGTGCTGGAGGGGAGGCGAGTCCTTGGTGCTGTAACGTGGTGCAGATGCTGTGGCAGGAGCCATAAACCTGCCTGAGTGATCCCACAGAGCCAGAGTGCTGAAGGAGCCATTAGTCTTGGGGTATTTTTACTGTTATTCACATCAGGATAATGAGATTATTGGAATATTTTTTTTCTTTTCCTAATGAGAACGAGACAGAATACCTTGGTGCTCAATGATTTAGTCACAGAGCAAAGCCATTAGTCTCCACTTGATTGCTGTCAAATGGGGGAAAATTGGAGCATTATGCTGATATTTCTTGTGATGGGTCGTATTTTTCCTGCTTGTTTGGTGTCAAATGAGATGGGGGAAATATTGGTTGAAAATGGGGAGTTCCTGGAAAGCTTTGGAGTAAGAAAACCAGGTCCAGGGCCAGTGAGTGGAGATGTCTTGGGAGGCAAGTGGAGCACAGAATGAGGGATCTGCTTGCCTGGAATGTTCACTGTGGTGATTTCCATGGGCTGGATCTGATTCAAATTCACACCAATATCGACTTTTGAAGAGCATTTCTCTAAAAGCATTTGTTTATTTTGCAAAGAAGCCCAGGCAAGCATCTGTTTATTTACATGTTTTATCTGTGTGACAAGTGAAGCCTCCTGGAGATTTGGAGGCCATTTGAATTGTATCTGAAGTGATGATTTCTCTTAAAATAGTCTCCTGGACTGGCTCTGGAGGCACTAGACCTTGTGATGCTCCCAGGAATAAATACAAACTCCCAAGCTTTTATTGGCACAAGTGCCAAAGCCCACAAGGGTTTCGAGGAGTGAAATAAAAAGGTGACTCGACAAGAGGCTCTGGTGGCCGTGAGTCAGAAGGACCTTGGATAAATTCTTGGCCTTCTCCTGGTAGAGGAATAAGATCTGGACAGGGAAAGAAATCTGTGTACTTAACATCTGGAATTTTTGTCTGCTTAAAAAACAAAATAAATTTCTTGAATGACTTTTGGAGTAAAATATTGAAAGTACCTAAAGTGATTGACAGGCATGTTTTTGAAAGCTCAAATTTATGGTGGTGCTCTTGGAAATATTGCCACTGCAGCTCTGAGCAGGAGCAGAGTGCTTTGAGTACTGCATTCCTCCTTTTTATTTCCTTTTTGCTCCCTGAAGCTCTGCAGATGCAGCAGTTTTCTGGCAGGAGACGATGGGCCAGAATTATTAAGCAGCTTCTAAATGCAAGATTAATTTATAGATTGGTTTTATACATGACACTGCTCAAGAAACTGCAGCACAGGCTTGCTGGGCATCAGGGTTTGATCCAGATTTTGGCTGGGGTTGCAGAGCTCCATGTGGATTGTGGGCACAAGGGGGATTGTCCAGTGCAGCCTGTGGTGGAGCAGGATGGGTTGGACTGTGCCAGGTGTCTGTGCAGGTATCCTGGCTGGCATTCTGTGGGAATTCATAAGCTGTGAGACATGAAGAAGTGTTCTCAGCCAGCAGTGAGCAGATTTAATGAGATTCCAGGTGTGGGAGAGCTGGTTCAGCTCTGCCTGGTGGGTGGGAGAGTGTCCCTTTCGGACCGCGATTGGTGGTGGACATTGGCTGGTTTGTTGGGCAGAGCTTTTGTTGAGCAGAACTTTGACTGTTAGGAAGTCCCAGTGACACCACAGCACCACTGGCAGCAGGCTCATGGTCTGCAGAGAAAATTCACTGTGGAAAGAAGGTGGAACTCCCCAGGTTTACCCTGCTCAGCACAGGAGAATCTGCTCATCCCCACTGTGCCTCATCCTGGAGGACTCAAATCCTCCCTTCCCCAGCCCCAGAGCTCTGCAGGGAAACTGTGTGGTAGGAACAAGAGGGACATGGGGACAGGGAATGATAAGGTTGGGTTTGGAAGCAGCAAAACCACTTTAGTTTTGCAGATCTGGAGCAGGAGCTCAGAGCCCAGAGCCTGCTCAGAGCTGGAGCAGACAGGTCCCCTCATCCTCCAGTTCCCTCTCCAGATGGACCAGCTCGGATTTTTGAGCAGAACTGAACCCCCCAGCTAGTTCAGACTTCCTTATTTACCTTTGTTACCTCTCTCCCTCCTTTCTCCAGCAATAAAAGTCTGTTTTATTTATTCAGGGCTGTTCCCCACCGCCCCTAAATCACAACCTCTCGTGTCACAAACAACAAAGCAGAGCCGCTTGCAAAGAGAGTTTCCAGCTCACGAGGCCCATATGCTACAGCAGCTGAATTTTAAATGAAGTTTTTTGTTTTCCCCCTTTTCCTTCCAACTTCTGTTGTCATTCTGCACTAATCTTTCACCCTGGCAGGGAGTCTTCACAAAGAGTTAGTGGGGAGGCTAAAAGGGCAAGTTCCCTGTAGCCCTCCCCTCTTCTAAGTGTGGCTCCTTTACTATCAACTAATGGGAGGGAATTGGGGTTTAATTCACTATTCTTTTTCCTCTCTTATTATAGATCCATTATTGGATCTTCTACAAGCTCTGAAGAGTCTTAGGATTGGGAATGCTGGGAGGAAAAGAAGCAATGGGGAGGGAACAGTGTGACAAAACCCTTCTGGTCCATTTTGGAGTTAATGATTTTCAGAAGCTATCAATTACATCCCTTAACTGGGGAGCCCAGATTATAAAGAGGAATATAATTAGTGGCAAATGCTGTGAGATATATAAAGACAAATAGGGGAGTGGGATGAATGGGAGCTCATAAATTTTATTAAGGACCACATTTGGATGTAATCATTTATTACTGGGGTCCCTTGAAGTGATTCCAAACTGCAGGTTGTGCACACTGGAGCTGGAGAGAGGTCACTCCCATTATTAAATCAAGTGTAAGAGATTATTGATTCATAAAGAAAAATTGGTGTGTTTTATAAGTGGGAATAAATGGACTCAGTGCAGTGTTCCCTTTTTGCTATCAAGTGGTTCTTTATAGGTTTGCCCTTGGTTCCTTGTGGTGCCTCGTTGCTGTGATTTAACAGTTTTCTCCCTCAGAGACTTCACTTTTTCCTAAGTGAGGCTCAGGGCCTGAGTAGAGTTTTGCTAACAGGCAACAGGGACCTGCTGCAGCCTGGAAATTATGAAAATAAACAAACTTTTGCATTTCCTTTCAGCTGTGGGTTTCAAAACCCACCCAAATAAGGTGTATAAGTCATCCTCGGCCGTTTAGACAGGAGACGACGTTGTGCTCGTGGAGATCTGGAGATCTCCAGCAAGGTCCTGTGCCCTCCTCTCTGCATCACTGAGTCCTTTGCTGGGTGACTGACAAACACCATCCCTCCCAAACTGGCTCTTTTCCAAGCAATACACCTAATCATTAATGATGACAAAAAGGTGACCTGTAAGCTTCTAAGTGGAATCCATTTTTAAATCTCCTATTTTCCCCCCAATCCTTCAATCTAATTAGGCTCACATCAGTATATTATTACAGAACGTAATCATTCCTTTCTTCTAATAACATTCATGGATAATTTTATTTCTCATTTTCAGCCTCCTACTCCTGTGGTGTAATTAGTGTCTCTGGCACCTCGTGACGCTCAGAATGAGTTGCAGCTGCTAATTGCTAATTGAAAAATTAGAAACTCAGTTAGAAAAAGGATCTAATTAAAATGAAATTAGATAAAGTCCCTTCAAACTNAACCCTGGGGTTGTCGAGGGTCGTCGCGGCCTTCCCCTCCCCCCCCCCCCCCCCCCCCAGTTTTGTGATCACGGAGCCATTAGCACTTGCCAATTACATTTAATTGTTAAACACAAATACATTTTTATTCAGCTTCTTACAATAACCTTTTCTCAGTGAGAGGAACACATGTTTGACAGGGAGGTTGTGAGTCTCTCCCACCCTAAATTTCAGGTAATCACCTACTGATCTTCACTGTTGTCAGTGGGCAGACTGGGACTGTGGGAAGTCACATGAGAATTCCCTGTATGGACAAAAGATCTTTTAGCCAAGGCCCTGGCTGTGCTTTGGGAGGTGTCCTGTGGCTCCCAATACCTTTCTGGCATTAAAGTAGGAGGAAATAAGTTTCTGGGGGTCCTGCTCTGTGTTTCTGCTCTGGTCCTCCCTGCTCAGAGGGGAACGGGGTTCTCCAGCTCAGAGCGAGCCCAAAGGAGGCAGGTCAAAAGTTGGGAAAAAACACTGTGATGTGGAGTAATTATTGCTGTGCCAGGTGCAAAAATCAAGGTTTAACAAACAGTAAATGTACAGGCAGTAAAATGTGGCCAGACCTGCTTGTGGTGGAGAGAAATATTTTGGGGGCTGGAGCAAGGCCCAGGGAGGGGCTGGAGCAGCCCCTGTCGGGTCTGACACAGAAGCAAAAGGGGTTTTTCATAGTCCAGTGGCTTCATATCATCCTCCCCCTCCTCCACAGGGAGTTGAAACTCTTCCCAATCTGTGCAAACCTGCTGAAGCCTTTGCTGTGCACCTTTCTAACCAGAGTCCTCTCGTCTGCTGGAGTGAGAGGCTGGGTCATGTTTGAGAGTGGCCACAGAGAGATGCCTGGAGCCTCAGAAGGAGCCTGTCCTGGTGAGGCAGATGGACTCAGAGTATCAGGCCGAGCAAAACTCCCTTCTGGTAGAAAAATATGTTGTTCTTGTCCAGTTTACACCAATAAGTTGCTCTCTGGTGCCTGGACCTGTCCATCTGCCTCATTTCCCACCTCCCTGTAGAGGGTTCCTGTGGTGCAAACACAGCCCCCAAGTAATTGCTGTCACCAAACTGCCCCATTCAGTCACTGGCTGAAAACACAACATCCACAGACTTAATTAGTATTAATTCTCAGATAAACCACCAGTGTGGGAGGGGAGACAGCAAAAAATGCAAATTATCTGCTGCCAGGTTTCCCAGTTAGGCTTGGTGCTCCAAAATCCCCTCAGCTCCCACTGCAGGGAGAACACCTTGTTATCCTCCTGGCCCACTCCTCCCTGCACCGACAGATGGAGAGCACTGGCACGGGAGACATCCATGTCTGTGCATTAATTATGGCAAGGGCAGGATTCCCAGATGACAGCCTTGCAGCATCCATCTAGATGAAGTTTCCTAGCCCACCTTCACGCAGAATTCCTTCTTAATATCCAATCTAAACCTGCTCCCTTTCAGTTTGAAGCCACCCCCCTCCCTTGTCCTGTCACTACATGTCCTCTCTGCATATCATAAATGTACAACTTTCTGCTTTGATGGATGATTTATTTCTCAATTCAAATTTTGAATTGAGAATTTTTTTTAAATTGAGGTTAAAAAAAAAAAAAGAAAAAAGAAGAGAAGCCTTAACCCCCTACCCCCATATTTCTGCCACTTAGGCAAAGAGCAAAAATAGCCACTGTGTACTCAGGAAAAGCATCATCCTCTGGGATCCTTCCAAAGGCACTTGGCTGGGGTTATGGGATGTGACAGGCCCTGTCTGGGGCAGTGTATCAAGGCAAAGGAGGGCATGGAGGGCTCAGATCTTGGAGGAGTGTGGCCCTGAGCTGCTTCCTATCAGCAACCCTCGGTCTCAGTGCAGAGGATCATCCTGCTAATTACAGCCCTTGTCTCCTGTGTCCCTCCAGCTGAGCAGGGAGAGGAACTGCACTGACTTTGTGCTTCCCAAGGCTTGTTCAGTTCCTTTCTAAATGTGACAAACAAAATCTTGGAGAGCTCCTTCAAGGTTACAAAGGACTTTGGGGTGAAACAGCAGAGCTACAGAACTGGAACTATATCTGGGTTTTTGTTGCCTTCACAGGTAGTTCTCATTTTACAGCTGATATTTATGTACCTTGTAGTATTTTGGCACTTAATATATAACTATTACATGCTTATTAGATCATCTATTATCTGAACTATTGTATTTAATTACTCAGTTATTGATCAGTTCCGTTCTCAGAGGTGTGAGCATAAATAACATCCCAGCCATGGTTTCTGGAATATAAGGACAGCACTTATGAATCAACAGTTCTGTGGGCTTAGATATATTTAATATATACATTTATATCTCATATATTTATATATATGATACATAACACACAGAGGGTGTCAGCTGTCTGTCACATTTGGAATTCAAACCTATGGTGTACTTGATGTATATTTTGTTTTCAAAGGGGTTTACTTTGTTTTGGCCTAAATTTAGTGTAAAAACAGCTTCTTTGCCCCCAGTGGGAAAGTTCTCATTGAATTTATGGGAGCCAGAGTTTGTAGCAAAAGAGAAAGCCAAGTGGGTAAAGTGTGTTTTCTGAACTCAAGAGGGAAAAAAAGGGGGGGGGGGGGGAAGAAAGAAAAAGAAATTTTTTACAACCAGTAAATTTTGATCTGTGAAGCTTTACCTGCCAGAACATTCAGACTGAACAATCAAAAAACAGATTTTTAGCATCAATTTGCAGCCAGGAAGCTTTGCAGGTCAGTTGATTCCTGACTTTTGAAGCAAATCATCTGCCATACCAAATATTTGTAGCTTTCTGTGTTCTGATCATGGGAATAAAGTAAGCAAAGTAACCAGTTACAGCAAGAACTGTGCAAACAACAGAATTCTTGATCATTTTCAAAGCAAACATATCCAGATACATCCATTCTCCCCATTTTATTTTTTATGTAGCTCCATAAACACATATAGACCATTGTTGTCACATTCAATTTGCAGTGCACTGGAGCTCTGTGATGGTGAATGGCAGCAAAAAGGGAAGGGGCAGGGAAGGTTGGAGATGGATATAATCATGCTGAAAAAGACTTTTCTAAAGCCCTGGGGTTTCTGTGCTGGGCTCAACAAACGAAACAGGCTTGTGCATGTAGAGGGGATGGAATGAGGAGGGAAGAGCGTGATTAAAAAGGACAGATCTTTTGTTAGAGGTTACTAATCCACTGGAAAAGAAAGAGGAGTTGGAAAAAAAAGCGCCTGGAAGGGTTGAATGTATGAGCAGAGCCCTCCAGCCCACTCACATCCACTGTTCTTTTCAGTTATTCTTTGAATTTCCTCTTTGGGTGTTTCCACTTGACTCTCGTGGATCTGAACTGTGTCTTTTTGAGGAAATAACCACGTGCAATCATTCCTGGGAGCTGCTGGGCCTCAATTCCCACTGCTGCTCTCAGTGGGAGCTTGCACATATGTGTGCTGCTGCTCAGCCAGCTGTGGATGCCAAGGGTGCCCGTAGATAATAATTCCTGCACATACACATGTTGTGTAAACATGTCTAGTTATAGTAAAATATACACAAAGCTAATTAATTCTACTTAATCAGTGAGGCAAGATTGATTCAAGCTGAATTCAGAGACGGATTCCAGCTGTATTCTTCCTCTGCTAAGAAAGAGTGTCCAGTTCTGGACCCTTCACTGAGAGGAAGACATTTGAGGGCTGGAGGGCTGGGGAAGGGAATGGAGCTGGGAAGGGGCTGGAGCAGCAGGAGCAGCTGAGGGAGCTGGGGGGGCTCAGCCTGGAGAAAAGGAGGCTCAGGGGGGACCTTCTGGCTCTGCAACTCCCTGACAGGAGGGGGGAGCTGGGNGTCCAAGGAAGGACTGGACAGGGCCCTCAGGGCTCTGGGCTGGGAGACAAGGTGGGCATTGGACTCAAGGTGGTCTTGATGATCTTGGAGGTCTTTTCCAACCTAAAGAACTGTGATTCTGTACCTTTACAGACATATGGCTCTGTCCTTAATAATTGTGCAAATCTGATAAACACTTCAGCTCAGCTTTCAGTTCAGTTCTGTGTATGTATATGGGAATTATCAAATCTGCTTGAATCATGTCAACTTTGCCAGTTGCTGTGGCCAAAAAGTCCTTGTTTGGCACTGGTGGCAAAGGAAACACATCTGATAATTGATGGCATTCAGAATCCCAAGCCAGTGGCTGTGTCCCAGGCTCAGCAAGGAAATCAGGCAGTAATCCTGATCTGGAAGGGACCCACAAGGGATCATGGTGTCCAACTCAATGCAGTAATGATCTTAATTAAGCAGGAGAACCAGGTAGAACTGGCAAAATGAGATTGCAGGCAGAAAGTCAGAATGATAAAGTCAAATGCTGACAAAATATGTACAAATTGCAAAACTAATAATGGAAATTCATGCTCAAGCTGTCAGGAGGGCACCAGCCATCCTACATTACCTCAGGAGTGCAAAATGAGCTGCTAAGGAGGTCAGGCTGCTCTGTAGCAGTTGTCTGTTATCGTGTGTCTCGGCTCAGTTCTCCAGCTGCAGAAATCCTTCTCAAGTTCAAATGAGTTCTCAACTTTTGAATTTGCCCTCAGGCTTGTGCTGAGTGAAAGCTGAAATTGTGGTGATGATACAGCAGGGCTGCATATGCCTTGGGTTTGCAGTGCTGCCACACTCTTGCTCTGTTCAGGAGCACAGCCCTGAACGCAGAACTGCTCCAGCTTTTCCCTGAGCAAACAGCCCCCACCAAAGCCATTCTCTGGGAGCAGAGAGGAACTGTGTGCTCAGGGGGTAGGAGAGCAAAAACAAAGAGAGGAGAGGTATTTCAAACGTTTGAATCTCCGTTTCAACAGGTGTAAGTTGTAGGAGTCTGAAAATGGAGTGGGGAGCTGGGCTGCTCCCCTGCTGTGAAAGCATCCTCCTCAAAGGCAAAGCTGGGGTGACCCTAAGAGGTGCTGTTCTTTTGGAGCCCTTTCTGTGAACAGAAAAGTTCTGAGGAAGATTGTGTGTGGACTTGTGCTTCTTCTGACTGTTAAACTCTGCTGCAACAACAGAAGAGTCAATGTAGCAGAAAATTGTTGCCTCGACAAGGGTGTCACAAAGTGACAGTTTCACAGGGCCAATATCTTGATAAAATATGACCTTTTAATATTGTGACAACCAAGGACTAGTTATGAAGGTACATCTGAAAAGACATGGGAAGTGTCTTACTTAGAAACTGTTTTAAAAGTTACCAGAGAAATCTTACTTGTGGATTTAACGTTGGAGGAACTTGGTCTAGTGGAAGGTGTCCCTGTCCGTGGCAGGGGGTGGAATGAGATGGTCTTTGAGGTCCCTTCCCACCCAAATCATTTTATGGGTCTCATAAAATTATGATCAGAGAGCACTGATTCACAAGATCCTTCAGAAAAAAGGATTAACATTGATTCTGAGTGTTTTGCCTTTTCCCACTGGTGCTGGGTCTCCTCAGCAGCATCTCTGTCTCAAAGATTTCACTTCCCTCAGCTGCTCAGGGTCAGCACTGCTTTCAGAGTCGTGGATATGAATAACAAAACAATGGAACACACCACTGGACT
>VYXB01006220.1:88015-134080 GCA_013397135.1 Pachyramphus minor
GAACACACCACTGGACTGCACCCAACTGCCAGCAAGGGGGTTTCCTTTATTTATTTTTAAAATGAATCCAGATGAAAAAGAGAGGAGAAAGCAATGACTTCACTGGCAGTGTGAGATCTGAATAGAGATAATCCACCTGGTTTTTTAATATGTAAAACTCTAGGTATTGGTGCTAGAGATTGTCAAAGAAGTAGCCAGATATGATTGAGCCACTACAGCATGTGACAGCTCTTCCTGGGAATAGGTGGGAATAACCAGTCCCTGGTGAGGCAGGAACACTCCACAGGGAGCAATTTTTTTGTGGCTAAAGCAGCAGCCTTGTCCTGCAGCTTCAGTTCTTTGTCCATATCCATTCCCTGTCTGTTTGACCTATTAAGAGTTAAATTTTGTGTGCACAGGGCCTGTTCCTGAGTGCAGAGTTTCCAGGCAGGGGGGATCTGGAGCTTCACAGAGGGGTGGAGAGGTGAGAACGTGGGGTTCAGAGCACTGGTATCCACTAATGGTAGAATGTTCTTGAATATCAATTAAATGTAATAACTCCATTCATGTGAGAATCCATAAATGTTTTATAAATATTGAGGAACTTAATTTCATTCTATACCATGGTAGAAGTTCAAGAGGATCGTTTCAAGCTCCATCCAAGTGCAGCCTGTCCTAGGAAGGCATTTATTGAGGGCATGGAACAACTCTGGGCTGCTGAAAAGCAGAAAAGAAAGATACTGGTTTGCTCATTATAGGTCAGAGTGAAGTTATTACATTGTTGTAATTACCACCCCAAGAAATCAGAGGTTTATGTGCAATGTGAGTATTGGGAGATTTGAGCATCAGTTCACAGTTTGCATTCAAATACAACCTTTCTTTTTTTCACTTTGGGTCACTTCTTTCCCTAACAATTGAATCCCACCTTACTGTTCCCTTGAACAGTAATTCCTGTAGATCTATTTGTTGCCTGTTACTTCAGCAACACAAAAGTTATTCCATTATTTGGGCAGAGCTACACAGGTTTTTTTTTTTCCCCTTATGATTCTTCCTTGTCTTTTACTCCACTGAAACTATGGAGTAGTTGCTATTCCTTGAGCACATTGTGCAGAATCCAGCCTTGGGTGCAGTTTGTGCTGCTGTGACACAGCCAGGGAAGGTTGGGAATCTTGTTCAAAGCTGGAGGAATTATGAGACCCTAGGCTGGCTCCCAGCTTTAACATAAAAATATCAATTCATCCTCATTTTCCCTAGGCTAGCTCAGACCTTGTAGCTTTAATAAACACAGGAGCAGTGCTGTTGTGTCTCCAGGCTCTTCCATTAGATTTGGGAAGCTGTGTTCAAGCAAGAGCCCCTGGAACATTGCACCGGCCAAGACAGACACTGCAAAACAGCTTTTTGTTTGTGGTGACCTGTATCCAGCACATCCTTCCGTGTTTTAACTCTCCTGCTAGACCCAAACCCATGTCATGTTGTCATATTTTGTCAAGGATGTTGGATGATAACACAAGAAGGAGGTGTCAGGAACAGGCTCAGTGATGGGAAGTACAAGGAATGTGTGGGAGAGGCAGCTGCAGAAAACACCCGGAAAAACAGAACAGAGAAAGTTATTCCAGGGGCCAAAGTTCTCTGTTGTGATGGTTTTGGCAGCTGTTTCCCCTCACTGGAAGCTGCTTCTATTTCACTAAGTTTTAATAAAATGTACTTGGACAAAGCTGATATAACTTTGAAGTCTTCCCCTCCTTGAGCAGGTGGTTGCACCAGATAATCCCAGAGGTCCCTTTCCAAGCTGGTTTTTTTTATGATTCCATGAAACACGTGGTGTTGGACTGACTTGTCCATATCATACTTAAATACACTTCATGGATACGTGATATGGATACAAAATATATGTACTGGATGTGGGGTTTTTTCCCCCCTGAATATTTCTACCTGAGACTTAAAGCAGCTTTTTGGAAATGTTTGCACAAGTAAACCCAACCCCAATAACCATTTGCAGGGAAGGAAGAACAAAAGGGGAAAGGGCAAGAGCGAGGAAAAGTTAATTTAAACATGCAGACTAATATTTACAGAGCAGCTGTTGCTTTATTTACCCAGCTTTGCTAATTATGGGCCAGAACCTGCCCCTGTTGCTGACAGTGAATCACTCAGTGCATCCCAGTTGGTCCAAGGGCTGGATGCAGGCAGGATGCACTCGGGATAATTGGGAATTCTGCCCCTAAATTTCAAATATGAGCAGTTGGACACGGTGATCTGATGCTGTCTGGGAGGCTGAGTGGGGGTGGGAGAGTTGGGTGGGCTCCTCCCTCATGCAGGGAGGGGTTGGAAGTCTGGCCCTAAGGGGGAAATTCCCGTCCCCAAAGACAAAAGATCCTGGGTGTTGCACAGCTGGGAGCCCAAACAGCGGCTGTTTGACCCTGAGAGGATGTATATATGTGGATTTCTGTGCCTAAAGCATCACACAGGACTTTTACAGTCATGAATTAATAAATAATAAAAAGCAGAGGCATATGGGAGAACTCACTGCACTTCTTCTGCTTGGTGCTCGAGACAAAAATTAAAATATCAGAAGATAAAGATGGCAAGGGACCCCTGCAGGGAAAACCTCTTTGTCTAATGACCTTTCTAGGTCTATGATAGCAAATACAATAGCTAAACCTCATAAATCATAGTTCAGGAAAACATCCAGGGGGCATGCTTTGACACTGTTTGCATATTCAAATGTTATCCCGCTCATGAAAGAAAGACAAAATGTTTTTTTCTCTCAAAAATGTCAGCACAGGCTGGATTAGAAAAGATAATTCAGAAGTACTCCCAGAGAATAATTACCACTGTCACCTACCTGCAATGTAGTTAATGAATGGGAAGAGAGTGTTTTATTAGAAAAAAAAATTATGATTATTAGAGTAATTAATCAGCTGAGTGATGACAGCTTCCCTGAGAAAATAATCTCCAAAGGCCAAGTGGCTACAGGAGGGCATTTTGTTGATAAAGCACCAGGAGCACAAAACATTCTTCTACCATTAGGTGTGGAAGTGCTTATAGGGGTGGAATTCCATTATGCCCTAAGTACCTATGGATCCCCTGCACTTTGAGAGCTAAAAGATTCATTATCTCATTGGTTAAATGCAGGAAAATTTCATGACCTCCTGCTCTCCCCAAAATAAATAACACTTTCTTTTCTCCATCCTCTTTGTCCCATCTATTTAAGCCTCAGCCCAGGGAAGCAATTAAGGACCTATTTACGTCTGCAGGGCTGTGCAGGTTGCTCAGCTTCAGGGATTTCTCCACTCTGGGAAGGAAAAGGTGTAGAGGGACAAATTTATGGTCCCTCTGATCTGCTGAGCAAAGGGAAATGGAAACCAGCCACAGGCACAGCTGGGGTTTTCTGGGGACACAGAGCTTTCCAAACCTTAGGAAGGCTGGAACCCACCCTCCTTGGCTTCCCACTTGGAGAACATGAAGGCAGCCAGGAGGAAAGGAAAAAAGGGAAAACCATGGAGAAGGATTTGGCAAAAGCTCAGCTCAGCAAAGGCAGTTCGAGCTGCGGGTGCTTTGCGCTGGGGGTCGGGTGTGCTGAGCTCACGGGCAGCAGCTCCTCAAGGTCCTGTCTCTTGAAGGACATGCTGAGCAGTGACAGTCCCCAGAGCTGTCCCCTCTGCCCCTTTCCCCCCCTCACAGAGGTCTTGTCCCAGTGCCAGGAGCCTGAGGAAGCTTTTTGCCTCCTCAGAGCTGGATGGAAATAGAAAGGAGCCTCCAAGGCAGGAGCTGAGTGGAGTCCCCCCACCTCGTGCTTGGAGACTTTGCTTTTGACATCAGCATCTGAATTCCTGCAGCAAAAGGGCCACGAGGGGTTTGTTTGAGCACTTGTACTTCTGCATTATGTGTGATGCTCTCCCTCTTTTCCTCTGGGTACAATTCCTGCATGGCACAGCTTTAATCTCTGGACATCTCCTTTACCCTGAGGTCTCACCGTGCCCTGAAAGATCAGATTCTTTCCTCAAGACCCCACTGCTGATCTTCCTAATCCTTGCTCTGCCACATTCATCCCCTGTGCCTCTCTCAGCTTGGCTTTGCTCCCTCCCCAGTGCTGAGCTCCCCACTGCCTGCACCCACCAGTGCTCCCAGTCCCAGCAAAGCTGGGGAACCCCTCCTGGGATCTGCACTTGGGAGGCTGAAGGTGTTGAAAGGAGCAGACACCAGGGGAAATTCAGACCTTGCTTAGATTCCCATTCTCCCTGTGGCAACATCATTTCAAGGTCAGGTTTCCCTGCTTGTTGGAGTAACCAGGATTTCTCTGGGACAGGAGGGATGGGGGATCCTTTGCCCAGGTAAATCCCATGAGCTGCCTGCAGAGTGACCCCTCGGGTTTGATCTCTGCTCTTTTCCATCTTCTCTGTTCTCTCATCATTTATTTTCAGTTGTACCTTCCCTACAATGGCAGCAGAGTGAGGGAAAGCACCCGTGACTCTGAGCAATGTTTAGATCATGGATGTTTCTTCCAACTAAAACAAGTGTGTGTTCACAGACTGACTACTGTAGAAGACAATGTAGGAACAAATGCCAAAGGCAACAGCTCAGAGATATATTATTTACATATTTATTAGAAATGTTGTTTGTGAGAGCAAACCACTTCTGACTTCAACTCCAATAAATAAATGAGCCAATGGGCAAATAAAAGAAAAGGGAAACATGCAGTGCCACAGTTTACACAAGCTAATACAGTAAAACAAAATATTCTGAACATGAAACTATTCTGCAAGATGTTAAACAAAAAAATCCTACCTTTGTGCTGCTCTTTGGTTAAACACTCAGAAAATAATAACTGCAAAATAATTTAATTATATGTTGCCTCACAGACTAACAGAAAGATAATTAATCCTTATTTATCTAAACTACACTGTAGTTCAGTTTAAACTGCCCTGCAGCAATGAGCATCAATTCTGCTTCATCTGAACTTTTGTTGGCCTTTCTTTCACGTTTTTTTTTAATTTCTCTGGGTAGTTTCAGGGTGGAAAAAAATAACGATAGCAGCTGTGTGTAGTGTGGGAGGGGGCCCTGTGACTGCAGGAGGGCTGCAAAGCCACGTGTGAGCCCTGCACTGAGGGTCAGGAGAGAGGATTTTATGTCCAGATCTGTCGTGGATTCTGGAAACACCCCCCTCAAGAAATGTTTCAGAAGCAGTGGAGGGATATAGGGAATGGGATATGCAGATAACTGTGGGGTTTCCTGGAAAATAAGACATTTCAGAATGATAAGAAAAAAAAATATATTTAATTTAAGTTGTTAAACTTTTTCTCTTCATAAATGGTCTAGTGAAAGGTTCCCTGACTGTGGCACTGGATTGGAATGAGATGATCTTTCAGGTCCCTTCCAACCTAAAACCATCCTGCAAAAATAAAAGCAGAGAAAAGCTGAAGTTATTCTGATTTCATTGGTTTTTACAGGGGAGAAAATAAATATCCATTGCCTGACCCAAAAGCCATTCAGGAAACTGTTCATATCTCGTAACTCGTGTTGAAAAGAACATTTGATACCAACAGCAACTCAAAACACAGTGAAAAGATGTAGAGTCTTTCAGCATCTTTTTCAATTGCTTGCTTGAAACATTCCCAGGTAGATTGGGGTTATGAAATGATGGGGAAGAGGAACAGAGGGTTTGTAAAGGTTATAATACATGTAAAAATGTTTGGAGCATTCGAGGTGCTAAAACCCGTTATTTAAATTCATCAGACGTCACTTTGAAGGGAGCTTTCAGAAACAGCCTTTCCATGTATTCTTTTCTGAGGGAAACTCATAAGTAATTGTCAGATAAAGAGCACCCCAGGCCTCAGCCCCTGTGAAATGTCAAACCTTTCCAGACTAATAACGCCCTGCGGTGTTTCCCAATGGAAAGTGTGAGGCAATAATAGGATGGGGCTCCTGGCAGCCTGGAAAACCACAGCCCCGCTCCTGAAACAGCCAAGGACCTCAGAGCTTCCAGAGGAAAAGCTCCCAAGCTCTGATCCAGGCAGAGAAGGCATTGAAGCCGATTTAAAAGAGGCTCTCAGTGCAAGGATGGGGCTCTGCTGAAACTCCTGTGACAACCTTTGGGGTATTTGGGGGAAAATGATTTAACAGATGTGCCTTTTCCCATTTCCCAATATCTCTCTTTTGAATTGCAAAGAGGCCTCCTGCTTATTTTGAAGTACAATATGTCCAACCTTCCAGGCACAGCTTATTGCTAATTTCCTCTGCCACGCTACGAATCTATGATTTATTTAACAAATTTCCAGCCAGCAAATAAACCAACATTTGTTCTACCTGGAGGGTAGTTTCCAAATATCACAGCACAGCCAGGCATGGCTGCAACAGTTGGCAAGGGAATAGTGGCCAAAGTGATGAACAGGGGGTCTTATTGCAGGCAGGAAAATGTAAAATCATGGGAGTATCCCCACAAAATAAAGGCCCACATCTTCAGCCAGGATTGTCAGCATGAAGCCATCAGGTTTTCAACTATATTGGTGTTGTTTACATGTGTTGATTTAGAGTTTGGTACCAGATGTTTTCTTCTGTCGCTAAAAGCTCACGAAGTCCAATGACAGTGCTGAGGGAAAGCTGAACAGGTTGAATACAACAAAATGACCTTGAATTTCATCTAACCTCCAAATTCGAGAAAATCCCTCAATATAACTATTTTATATCACTATTTTTCCCACCTAAGTTTGAAAAGTTCCATTTCTTTGGAAGGGTTGTTTGTTTACTCGCTCTCCAGTACAGAATACAAATGTCCAAGGGCTTGTGGATTTTTTACCTTTTAAAATACAGACTGCAAAGCTGCCTGGAGCTGCAGACCAGTTTGTGCTCTGGGTACACCAGCATGGAACTGGGGCTGGACCCTGTAAGAGCTGGTGCTCTGCTGGTGTTTGCAGGAGGTGTTTGGAGGGGTGGGAGTGCTGCACTTCCCTTGGATCATTGTTATTGCTACTGCTATGAAAAATAAAAGGGAAAGAAAAGTAAAAAAATTCCAGGTGATGATTTGGTAATTAGAGATGTGAATGTCTTGATTTGAGTCACTGAGTAACTAAGGAGTGAAAATTAAGGACTGATTTAGAGCCAGTGCAGAGCTTGGCTTGGAGGAGACAGCGTCAGACAGGAGCTGCCATCCAGGTGGGGACTGTCTCCAGCACTCCAGAGCTCTTTCAAAGTGTGTTTAGAGCACAGAGTGTGTGTCTGCACAGCTCCAGACCCTCCTGCCTTCTCCCTTTGATAAGAAACAGGAATCTCTGGGGATGAAAGCGATGCAAAAGGGCAGGATATGACTTTCTTTTCCACTTAAATTCAATTGCTACATTTGGAGATGTCACAGTGGGTAATAAAATATATTCCCTCTATTCAGAGCTGAAGAAAGAAGTTTCCCCAAAACAAACAAAACTGAAAGATGTTTTCTTTGGTTTTTTATTTACTTTGGGTTATTAAAGTGGCAGGACTGTGCTATCCACGCAGTGTGGGGGATTATAGAGGCTCCAAGGACGGAGGTCAGACCCCAGTGGGTGCTTCACTTCCCTGACAAACAAACACATTCCTCTCCCTCCTCATCTCTCGTGTTTGTTCTGTGCCAGGCAGCCTGAAAAGTGTGGAGTCATGGTAGTGATTGCTGAGTGACATCTGAAGAACTGAAATATTCCTCCCTGCCCAGGGATTAAAAAGCAGCTGGGCAAGAAAACAGTTATTGCTGTTTACAGAATTGGTTTGTTTTTTTTTTTTCTTTATATCATATTTGAATTTTATAAAATATTTAGCTTAGGCAAATGCAGTCAATTGTAATAGACTTCTCCAAGTTGCTGGGAAAAGAGGCTGATTGTTTGCTCTCTCCTGTGTGAATAACTGACACAAACACTAAGGAAACAAACCTCCTCCTCTGCTCTTCCTTCCATCCTCTTTGCAGTCAGCATAAAAAGCTTTGGAATGGAATAGATTGGAGGGAGCTTGTGCTGGGGGAAGACAATGTGGAAATCCATCCCTTCAGTGGAGCTGCATCAGCATCTCAGTGTTTGGAATGTCATTGTGGCTGGATTTGGTGAACACCCCCTCTCCACCTTCCTTGGGCAGCTAAAAGTACTTCTCAAAGCTTCATTTCTTTGCCCTTGTTTCAGCAGAAACTTTGTTTCTGACGATGTAAAAAATGGAACAGGTGATGCAAGTCAATTTGTTCATGTGTTTGTTACTGTTTGATTACGTGGATAGCATTGTGCAGCAGGTTTATAGGAAAATGATGGTTGATTAGTCAGTCTCAAGGGAGTTAAATGCAAGTTTGGTTGGCTAAACGTTGTATCAGTCTTGCATAATATTTTTCTTCCTGAAGAGGAAATAAATCTTCCTGGAGAGGTGGACTCCCCATCCTGGAAGTGTTCAAGGCCAGGTTGGATGGGGCTTGGAGTGACCAGGTCTAGTGGAACCATGGCAAGGGAATTAGAATGAGATGAGCTTTAACATCCCTTCTAACCCAAACCATTCCATGATTCCATGATTCTGTGAGTCCATGAAGTGGGTGTTGGTGCACAGAAGAGGTGCAGGGCAGAAGGAGGAGCTGGAATGGCACCTGAGGGATGTGGGGTTTGTTAGTGGCACTTTGTCCTGCAAGAACACAGTCATGCTTTGGGACCTGGCTCCATCTTTCCAAAAGTAGAAATGAAACCCTCCATCCAGACCTAAACAGCTGCTAAAAGGCTTCTGGATGTTGGCATCTTTCTCCTGATATTGTCAACTGCCTTAGACTTAAAGCTCTGCTCCCAGAGCTCGGCAGCCCCATGTGATTCCTTGAGAAGTAACTGGATTTTAACTCAAGTGATCCTGAACCATCTGGGTGGCTCTTTGCAGAAATCTGAGCTGGTTTGTCCCAGGCACTCACAGTGACACACAGCACAGCACAAGCAAAGCTTGCTGTTTGTAAAATACTCAATAACATGTGTGAAGAATTATTTTTTTTCCCAAGGACACCTTTCATTTCAGTCTCCAAGGGAGCTGGGAATAAATTGTTCCTTACCATCAGCAGCTGACCTCTCTGCGTGTTTAAAATGTGGGCGTCTTCAGAACAAAAAAACACCATTTGCTAAATGAAGCAAAACACCATAATAGGTTTAATGATGTAGATTTATCTCCTAACAGTTGTTTTGAGATCACAACAAATCATTAAAATCATTAACTCTCCAAGCTAAATTAGATTACAGATCTTGGAGAATGTCTGGCCACTGCATTTGCAAACAGTGCCTCTTCCTGCCTGCGAATCATTAATTCTGCTCAGATTCCTCTGCAAACAATGAACCAATTCAACATAGTCCAAGTCAGATTAAACAAAAAAAGCCAATGTCTTTGTGTTTGCCTGCATGTTTTGTTTCTTCTCCCAGACTGTTTCCATCACCGGGAAATGTTTTCCTGGTGTGTGTCTCCGTGGGGAACGTTGTCTCCGGCACAGCGCCTCGAGTCTCTGGGCTGCACGTGCCTGTGGGAGAGCCAAGGAATTTGGTCCCAGAGCTCCACAGTGTAATTAAGATACAAGTAAAGTGACACCAAGCTCTTGACTAGAAGCCCATTTGTGTTGCACCTCTCCATGGCAGCGTGGCTGCCACCAAGCGTCGCTTCCAGTGGGAGAGGAGGGAACAAAAGCAGAGGGATTGGGAAACATGTGGCTGACACTGAGGTGAGAGTTGGTGGCTCAGCACCTTCTCCTCCTGCAGGTGCCAAATGGAGCCAAAGAAACCCTGTGTTAGATGCTGTCCTGTCTCACAAAGAATATGAAACTCTTCTGGGGCTGTGGGTTCCCCATCCCTGGAAGTCCTCAAGGCCAGGTTGGATGGAGCTCTGAGCAACCTGGGATGGTGTGTCCATGGAAAGTGTCACTGCTCGTAGCAGGGGGAGGAAGAGATGGTCTTTAAGGTCCTTTCCAACCCAAACCATTGTGGGATTCTCTGACAGTTCCCTTCTCCAGGACCTGTGTCTACACCTTGCTGCTCACAAAGATGTCCTGCTGCTGTGACAGAGGCTGGTTTGGAAGGTGTAACTGCACAGGAGAAGCATTACTGGGGTTTTTTTCTTATTATTTGTCTTTCTGTTTGGTTCAGCCTTCTCTCTCCTCCCACTTCTACAGAGGATTCAGCTGTAAAAGGCCATGATGTCACCTCAAAAGGAGCAATGGGTGGAAACCAGGTGTATTTCTGCTCATGGTTTCCTGCTCCAGAGCTGAGCAGGTTCCTGTGAACATCAGGGCCAGGTCAAGCTGAAATCACAGAGAACAGAATGAAAACAATTCTTGTTCCAAATAGTTTAGAATCTACATCAGGGGTTCAGTTTATAGCTACAGCTGTACCAAGCTGCCTGTCCAAATCAGCTGAGCAAGGTTCCTCTCCAGCCAGGAATGAGGATTGAGGCTTTGCCCAAAAACTCCAGTGGGAATGTCATACTCAGGGACGGGGAAGCAGCCCAGAGCAGCCTGTTCTGTATCTTACTGGAGGTTTCTTCATCCAGAGACAATTTTTTCTCATCTGTGAGTTCCTTCAGCATCCTAAAGATGGTGTGGGAAGCTGAGAATTCATTTCTGTCTTTCTGCAGCCGTTTTTAGCATCTTTACATTTTTTCCTTGCATTTTAGAACCTATTGTTTGTCCCTCAGCCACATTATTTGCTCCTTTTCCCCCTCCTCTGCAGTTCCCCTTCCTCACACTGCCTTCTGAGCTGCTTTAATCTTTGATTCTGTAGAACCCTTGGCAGATTTCCCCCTTATTTGCCCCCATGTTTCACTGCAAAGACTTTCACACTTATCTGAAAGGGTATAATTTGGGAAATGAGAAAAAAAGAGAGAAGAAGAAGAAAACAAACCAAAGGGAAATGTGCATTCCTTTAAGTGGAGTAGAAGGGGAATTTTTTTAAAGGGAAATGAATTTTCTCAAGTGCTGAGCAAGCTTGGGTATCCAAGGAAGTGTGGATCAGAAGCTGATCTGATGGAGGGGGAGGTGAATGAGGGAGATGGGGATTTGGAGGATTCAAAACTGCCTTTGCTGTGCTCAGGGACCCAGGGTGGAGCAGGATGAAGGACTGAGGATGATGATGAGAGCAGTGATGCAGCTGCAGTGGGATCTGACTGGGGACCAGGTCAGCTTGCTTGGTACAGGAGAACATCCTCTTGTTCAGAGCAAACCCTGGGGTCTCCAAAAAGCCATAATAAAAAGCCTTGAAATAGCTCAGCTGTTTGGAAACAGATTCAACAGGAGTATAATTTTCCTCCCTCCATCTGCCCCACCAGGTATTAATGGCTGCTGTTCCTGTAAGAATTGAGCACTTCCCAAATCTCCTTTCGGCTCCAGTTTTGTGCCAGAGCTTTAACCACAGTCCATGCATCTGCCACTCCACCACAGCAGTTGTTCCTCCTTTCTTTGCTGCTCACAGAGTCAGGCAAAGGATGTGATCTGAATTTCAGACAAGCTCTGATGGCTCCTGGGCCTCTGACCTGTCTGGAGGTCTCTGGCCAACCCCCCTCACCCAGGGGCTTGGTTTGCTCTAAGAAGCTGTTGCCTGGATGCCCTTGTGGAGTGTCAAAGGGCTTTTAATGTGGCTGAGTCTCCAGCTCTCCCTGATCTGAAGGGACCAGGAGCTTTGCCCAGGGTGTTACTGCACTGGAGATGATATGAGGGTGATGCTCTGCAGGGCAGAGGGAGAGAAACCTCCCCAAACCACACACCCCATGAGCAGGTTCAGTGTCTGGCCCAAGAAGGAGCAGAGCTGCTGTTCCACCCGAGCAGTCCCATTATCTGTGACCACTTGGAGTTGTGCAGCTCCACTGCAGGAGGGTTTCTGTGTCTCTTTGTTTTGCATTTGAGCCAAATGCCAAAATACCAGGAGAAAGTTGCCTCCAGCGTTTTTTCAGAGTTACAGGGGGAGCAGTCTAGCTCTTGACATCTTGGCAGGGGTTCTCAAAGCCCATATGTCAGATTCAGAGAAACAGTTCACATTAATTTTAAATGGAAATCTTAGACCTTTGCTAGGCAACTACAGCTCTCATTGCAATTCTACCCACAATTTAGTCCAAATAGGCTTGACAATAGCCCACTAAAATGTGAATGCTTCAGCAAAACAGAATCACACCCTTTTGAGTGAACATCCATCCTCATTCTATTTGTCTTGTGGCAATTAAAATAAGCATGAAATGTGCTTGGGCATGCTCTTGGTCTCATGCCCGTTTTAAATATTAACTCCAAGTCTTCATTCCTATTATTTAGTAATAATGTTTATTATTGATAGTGCTGTAGTACCTGGGGGCCAATCTTTCATTATTCAGTCTAAGCATACATCAGAAACAGTTCTTCCCTCAAAGCACTACTGATCTAATTGAAGGCTCACATAGGTTAATAGATACCTTAATAGTGTTTATTTCATATATAAAATAGCCTGTACTTCAATCCCTCCTGCTTTACAGCACTGCAGAAAGCAGCAGCTCTCAGTCTCTTGCTTTTATTTCCCCTCTTGTCATAGTTTCCATTTTGCTTGATGGGAAACCACATTAGAAAAGCCAAAGAGGTAGAAGGGTTTGGAGAGCTGGACCAGTTCCCATCCTCTCCTCTTAAGATGAAAGAACTTCTTTAAATTCCAGGCCTGGATGCTCTGCCCAGACTCCCTCCCTGCCCAAATCCACCTTGCTGTTATTGCACACAGGCAGCAGCTGAGTCATTACGTGGCAAATCTGGTATTTAGAGTTGCCAAAGCACATGAAATTGTGCCCCATAATGCAGCAAAATCTACAATCCCTGTCTTTCCTTCTGTCACAGGAGTTGGTTTCTGTCATGAGGTGGTGGTTGGGTGGATTAAGTAAGTTAAAACTATTTTATTACCATTTTGCATTAAGCACATTCCAGACATATCCTTTACCAATGAAATATTTGTTTTCTGGGTGCAGACCCTTTTCCACCATTTCTCCACATGAAATATGTGGCACTGAGCTGGTGATGTTCCTGTGTCACCTGTATTTGCACACCAGCAAAGCTCCTTTCCTGTAAATCCTCAGCCCTCCCTGTGCACACAGCAAGAACTTTTCCCTCTGAGAAGAACCAGGAATGTGGCTCTTTTTGTGGGAAACAATCATTCATTTAATGGCTGTGTTTGGCACCTGGGTCCTGCACTGATGGGTGGATTAGAAATGTGTAGATAATGAAATTTCATGTTGAAAGTAATAGTTGGATGTAAAACCCTGATGGCAGGAGTAGTGTAAACGTGGAAATCAAAGTTTCCATATGTTCCTTCCCTCCACTATTGCCTCCACAAACCATAATGGCAGATCAGCCATGTCACAACACACAAAGTGTCTGTGCTACCACGTGGGGACCAGCAGTTCCCATTCACACAAACCAGGGAGAAACACAGATTTTCTCCCTGCTCCCCCCTGCCTTCCTCTGAGTTTGCACATTTGCATCCTTCATCTGCTGCTGCAAGAGCAAATTCCTTCTTCCCTGCTCCTGTTTCAGCCTGTTTGGGTGGATCATGGAATGGTTTGGGTTGGAAGGGACCTTAAAGCTCATGGGCAGGGACACCTTCCACGAGCCCAGGTTGCTCCAAGCCTCATCCAGCCTGGCCTTGGACACTTCCAGGGATGGGGCAGCCACAGCTTCTCTGGGCAACCTGTGCCAGGGCCTCAGAGGGAACAATTTTTAACTAATATCTAATTTAAACCTTCTCTCCTTTAGTTTAAAGCCATTATCCCCATCCTGTCCCTTTTCCAAAGCCCCTCTCCAGCTCTCTCAGAGTCCCTTTAGGTACAGAAAGGGGCTCCAAGGTCTCCCCAGAGCCTTCTCTTCTCCAGCTGAACACCCTAATTTTCTCAGCCTTTCAATCTCTGAATCCTGATGGATTTGGGGAGCAAAGAAGGGGATTTTTGGCCCCACACCAGTGGTGGAAAGTGGCTCATATTCAAGCTGTGCTTTTAAATCCACATTTGCTCTCATAGTCATATCTAAAGTGCCAGTGGCTCCGTTGTCACATGCCCTCTGTCTTTGCTCCAAGAGGGCTTTTACTCAGTAAGATAAAAATGAATATGAAAATGGGGCCAAAGGGGACAAGTTGGAGGAAAATATGAAGAAGCCCAGCAGAAAAGAGGATGGGAGGGAGTGATGCTGAGAGATCCTCAGAGGGACATGTGTGAAGGCAATCAGCACAAATGCTTTCTCTTTTAACCCAAGGCATTAATGCTTTCAAAAGTGGATAGCAGTCATTATTTTAATACATGTGCACTTGCTGTGGACTCAGATAGCCCTGCTAAATTTGGAGGTACAGCATGGCTATTCAGAGCAATTTAACTTTTACAGACTCAATTTGAAATTCCAGGCTTTTTAAAGCATGTGGTAAAATTCTCTTTTGCTTCACTGAGGCCAGATATCACTGTCTGCTTTTATCTCTTTTACACAATTTTAGCATAAAGGTTTGAGACCATTGTGCAACCATTCACACAGTTCCTTTCCAACATTTTCCCCTCCAGCTCAGTGAGGTGGTGGTGTGGTTGGGAGCTTCTATGGGAGCAGCAGAGGCTCTTTGCCACCCCTTGAGATGCATTTTTGCAATCCCCTATTTGCTGCCAGAAATTCTGATCCATATTCATCCTGGTTCCCTGGTGATTTGCACCAGTCTTGCAGAAATGTGGCACTTTGAACTGCTCTGAAATGACACGAGGAGAAATCACTGGAAGAGGTTGTCCAGGGAGGTTTTGGACTCCTCATCCCTGGAAGTGTCCAAGGCCAAGCTGGAGCAACCTGGTCTTGTAGAATGTGTCCCTGCCCATGGCAGGAGGATTGAAAATAGGTGATCTGCAATATCCCTTCCAACCCAACCCATTCTGGGATTCCATCACTTAACCCCTGCTCCCATTTTCTTCTTTCCACCAGCACGAGTTTCTCTCCACACTTTGTGCCGAGTCATGTGGAGGATGCTGCAGGGTTTTAGGGGCTGTAGTCTCTCTACAGCTACACATCCTGTGTCCCTTTAACCCCAGGAGGACTTGGATTTGGCAGCAGGAGCACCAAAAGCCCATCAGGGCAGGTGCCAGCCTGACTGGCTGGTTGCTGTGACAGGAACCTCGGGTTCTGTCTCTTGACTCCCTTTGAATCCTGAACTGGCACGAAGCAAAGCTTACTGGAAAAAAAAATGCAGATTTCCTGCCATTTGTGAAAATTAACTCCCCTAATTAACTTACACATATAAATGCACTTAGAATGAAGACATTAAGTTGATTATCTAGAAAATTGCTACCTTGGTAGACTCCCTAATGCCACCTCTAAATATGCCAAGAATTAAATTGCTCTTGTGGCATTGTTATGTCACTGCAATCAAATGCTCACTGATGGAAGACACCACTTCCCTTTTTTGGGCTAAATTTAACCTTTATTTTCAGAGAGTGGCATCAACCAAGCTTGCTCTAACCTTTCAGGGAGAGATATCTCTCTGAAAATCTCTCCCCATGCCTCACTTCTTTAAAATTAAAACCCCCCAACAACTTAATGCTGCCCAGTACTGCAGAAATTAGATTTAGATTCTTGTCAAACACAGGTGTGTTTGAGCTCATAACTTGGAGCAGCTCAAATGAGACATTTCAGACATAGCTGAAGGCATTTCAAGAGTGAGGGTCTGGCTGTTGCTGCAGCTGCCTCCCTCCAACCTGCACCTTTCTGGAACCCTTGGATTGAAATGGGAATAGTGCCAAAAAAATAAAGGAGAGCTCTGAGCCAACAGGGCCCAAGCAAGAGCAGCCTGGAATTCTGCCTCCCAGAGCCAGGGATGTGCCATTTCTTGGCCACAGGGCTGAGGTGTCAGAGGCCACTTTTAGCAGCAGAGCAGGGGCCAACCTTCTGTGCCCAGCCAGGAGCAAACCCCAGGAGCTTTGGCTGCGTGGTGGAAACACTCATTTATGGAGCAGTGATGGCTCAGAAATGAGAGCAGTGACAGTTCCAGGCTCATTCAGAGGTTTCCTTGGGTTTTTTTTTCCCTGTTCATTCTGCATCTTGGAGAAGGCATATGTGTGTGTGTCTGCAGGCAGGGAACACACCCCAGGCTGATGGCACAGCTCTGCTCTTCCTGATTCAAGAGCTGCTGCTTCCCTCCAGAGCTGTGTAAGTGCTCCATTTCTGTCTCTGTGTTCTCCTCTTGGGGGAGAGGAAATTTTATACTCTGGGGAAAAAAAAAGACCCTTAATCAAATATTTTTAAGTGCTGTGCTGTGTGAGATCATGTCAGTTCTAACACATTGTGATGTTGAGGACCCTGAGATGGGAATTTCAGAAATAAGTAACTTATAACAGCCTGGTTTGGATCTATTTTGCTTCACAAGGAAGAAGCAAAAAGTGTTTTAGCCACTGCCTAAAACAATGGCCTTGAAAACCCAGCACTCCCCACCCCCTGAGATATTCAAGATTTTCAGCTTGGAATAAAATTATTTCAGAGCGTGGAATGTGCTCATACACTGGCAGCTTCAGATGGTGTAAGAAAATATATGTATTTTATGCAAATAAACTTGGTGAGAAGATTTAGATCCTGCAGCCCAGACCAAAGGAAAAGCAGGAAAAAACTTAGCCCCAAATCTCCTAGCCACACTTTGCAAATGATACTGCAGCTGAAAGGCCAGGACTGAACAGAACTAAATTAAACAGAGAGCCAAATTTAGGCTTTAATTTACACAAGGTTGATCTGTGATTATTGGAAAAGTGTGGGGAGAGAGAGGGTTATAGGGCAGGTCCAGTTCTGATCCTTTTAAAATGAAGACTTGATTAACAGCACAATTACTTTTGACTTTAATGAATACAGGGATTGCAAACTGTTTACAAAAGGGCTTTAACTTCATTTAGCTCCCACCAGAGAGTGTCTGTCTGTCCCCATAAAAATAAAGGAATTCCAGACAGATCTGATTTCTAAGCCAGAGCTGTCATCATATAATATGTCATCATGTGCTTCTAGAAGAGAACAGATGAGGTATCTTAATTTATTGGCTACTCCAGCCTGTATTAATTGCTATCTGTTAAGTATTACACTATTTCAACCCCTCCATTAGCAAACTTCAAGATGTTTTATTATTATTATTTGGCAATTAGCTGCTTCAGTTCTCTTGCTAAACACAATCTCTGTGTGTTCACTGTGCTCCTTCATTTGCTGCTTTCTGCCCTTTCAGGAAGGCAGGAGGGAGGATCCTTCCCCAAACCTCCTCCTGTCTCCCTGTGTTGGCAGCTGTGCTGTGGCCAGAGGAGAGAAATTCCCTTGAAATTCTCCTGGTGGCTGGTTCCAACCACTCTCTGACTGCACAAGCTTTGGGCACTTGCCTTTTTCTTTATTTTTTCCTGTTCAACAGGAACCCAAAGAGATCCTGGGTGGTTTTACATCACTGCTGGTTCAAGGTGCCTTGTGTCAAACTCAGGAAGGGAAGCTCAGCTCTCAAAGAGCCCGTGGTCTGTACAGACAAGACTGACAAGCAGAGCATTGTCCTCTCACTCCTCTCCTCTCCCAGCAAACAGGACAGTGAGGTGACATGACCAGTTCCATGTGTGAGATCTCTGCTGGGAATGCTGGCCAGTCTCCCTGGAGAGACCTGCTTGGCCATGTCCTTCACTGCAGGTGACCCTAAAAATGCAGCCAACAGACACAAATCCCCCTCCCAGCAGCAAACACCAGAGAGCCACAGCCCCAGGATCTCTTTATATTCCTTGTGCTTCCTTCCCATCACCTTCCCCTTCCCAACAGAGAATCTCTTCTTCCACATCCCTGCTATCTGAAGCAGAAGACCCAGAGTTCTGGCCTGTAAATGAGCAGAACTCAATGTTTTAACCCTGCTTCTAAAATGCCAGAAATGGGTTTTCATTGCTTGAGAAGCTCAGTCATAACAATACTTCAGTGCTTTCATTTTAAGTCCTTGACTAATTTTTTTCATGTTCTTTTTTTTTTTCTTTTTGTCCTTCTGTTGAGTCAGAGACACAATAAGTTGTTATTTGTCTGGATATCAGAAGCCTGGTTAAATACTACCAGTTGCCTTAGGGCTGAGGAGTATTTCATCACAGACAGATAAGACCCAATGTCACAGTTCTCCAAATGTCAGAAAATTAATTATGGCCTCTTGCCAGCCCCTTTCCTCTCCTCCCCATTCTGCTTAATGTCATATTTAGAGACTTAATACAGAAAACTCTCTCATTAGCTCCAACAGAGCAGTGAGGGAAATCTCTCTCACCAGAGCAGCTCTGCCCAGTGAGTTGTTTGCTGAGTGGGAAAAGGGCTGAAACACAGCAGGAAAATCTCTTCCTGCTTCAGCCCTAAACCTGGGCACAGCATCTTTCTACAGTTTCAGTGCCTTTATGTCCCAGACCCACAATACTTTTAAAACACATCATGAAATGTTCAGTTTGTGATTTGCCAACCCCTTAAGCTGGGGCAGAGTTCATCCGTGAGCCTGAGAAAGCCAGTCCTGAGCTTCACCCTCACCTTGGCAAATGAATCCCAAGGTTCCAAAACCTCAGAAAAAACCCAAATTAAATTAACCACTGTTACATTACTGTGTAGTTTACCAAGAGGTTTTGACTGTTGGATAGTCCCCAGACTGAGCAGGAATTCCTAGAGAGGGAAATCTTTTCACCCCTTTATTTCCCCAGATCCACCCTCACCTAAACACATCATTCTCCAACTGTTTTTCTCTCTTTTTTTTCCTGCCCTCTGTTGGGTGAATTTCCAAGTCAGGCTTGTCAATACAGCTCCAAGAGCTGCAGCACATCTGCCTGCTCTCCATATTTTCAATCCTCCCTGATAGTCATTCTTTATCACTAAATATTCTGCTATCAAGACTCCATGCACTTGATCTCACTCCAGGATTTGAGAGTGCTGGTACACAGAGTTCCTTTGTATGAGAGGAGACACTTAACCTTTCCAAAGAGAAAAGCACTTTTTAATCATTACTTCTGATTTGCACATACAGAGCATGAAGCCTAAAATCTGTAAACATTCCAGGCTTTTTTTTTGTGTGTGTGTGGAGTGGTTTTTCCCTTCTCCAGCTCTGCATTTGCAGGCCATTTGTTTCCATTCAAAGTTTGAAACTGTGATTTTTATTTATTTATTATTTTTTAGTTTTGCTGCAACCCTTCTGCACCAGCACAAGTGCTCAATCCATCATCAGAGCTGGGAAACGTGCTCCCAAATAAATAAATAATGACAACCCACCCCCAGTTTGGATAAGATGCATGGAGGAAGGGAGGGGGGGCATGGGGGGCCAGAGCAATTTGTTTAATGGATTTTATTGATCTAAAGATTAAAATACTCCCAGGGTTAGATACAGTGAGACCCTGGTTTTTCCACTGGAAAATCACAATCACTTACAGGGTCTTTGTGTAAATTCAGAAATTAAATGGAGCTAAATCTATGGCACTGTCAGCTGAAAATGGGCAGGTCCTGGAGGGATAGATGGAACACAGAAGGATTTTTGGGCTTTGCTGGGTCTTGCTGTTTCTTGTTCCTTGTTGTTTGTGCTCTGGGTGCATATTTAAAAATATACATTTCCTGTGTTTATAACAGATTTTAAACAGTCTGTTTAAGAAGAAAACCAGGTTTCCCAGTGCAGAATTAGTGTTTTGGTCGCTGTATCTTCTCTAAGGTCTGATTTTCCCCTGTGCTCAGCCTGGGCAGATGAAAGGGGAGGTGGTTCCGTGGTGGGAGCTGAGAATTCCAGGGTGCTGAGCCCATCCCAGCCTTGGGAATGTCACTGAGGAGCACAGAAAGCACCAGCCCAGGCTAGAACAGCATTTAAGGGGCTTTAGTTTGCTGCTGTGTCTGGTGTATCCTAAAAACACACTTGGCATCTAAACTGTGTGTTTGTGCCATGATTGTGCCAAGTAGGAGCTGATGGATTTAAGCCAGTGCCTAAATACAAGATAAAACCCCTTTCATAATCACATATCACTGCTTAAAACATCCTTCTAAGGCTTCTGCAAGTTCAACTCCTGTTCCAGCCCCCACCAAAACACTTTGCAATCCACTTTTCCAGGATCTGTGTCTCTTCAGTGTTTTATTTCTAAGTACCTGTGCCAGGATCTCCCCAAGATAAAGATCAGATATTCTGAGGAACTCAGATCCCCCTTCAGATGCTAAAATGAGGTTTAGTTTTTTCCAGTTGTAACCAACCTCCTTATTTTGTTTGGAAATCACTGAATCATGGAATCATTAAGGTTGGAAAAGACCTCCAAGAGCACCAAGTCCAACCACCACCACATTCACCAGTAAACCACATCCTCAAGTGCCACATCCACAGGTTTTTTGAACACTCTTGGGGATGGTGACTCCACCACTGCCCTGGGCAGCCTGTTCCAAAGCTTTACAACCCTTTCCATGAAGAAATTTTCCCTAATATCCAATCTAAACTGACTGTAAGGGTTGGGGGTTTGGATGATTCCCGTTGTTTCAGAGGAGATGGTGGGAGGGCTGGAAATTGCACTGTACATGAGCATCCAAATTTAGCTGTCACATCTAATGCTGGTGGATCAGACCCTTCTGTGCTCCTTTTTTAGTCCTGGAAAATGGGGATAATTGCACCAGCATTGTGACATTTCTGGCTGAAAAGCAGCTCACATGTGTAAAATGTAGAGAAGGGTTATTATGTGTCTTATTTACACAGGAGAGGATTCCCAAAAGAGAAGGAAAAAACCTACAGGAATACATTGCTTGGATTTGTAGTGAGCTGATTTCACTCATTGCATTCCAACTGAATATTAGTAAATCAGTAAGATGAGATTCAGAAGTAAATACACTCTGCCTGCAAAAGTTCAGAATCCAAAGGTACCAAAGCAATTGATTTATCCCCTCTTTTTTCAGAGCTCTTTGCAGCTCCTGTCTTCTCACTTCATGGGAGATCACACAGCCCCTTCCTCTGCCCTGCAGACAATGTGATCCTGGAAGAGACAACTTGGATAATAAATTAGAGGCAGAGCTGCATCTATCATCTTAATGATGTTGTATTCTCTGTGTGGTCATCAAAAGCTCCCACCACCTGTTCCCACCTGCTTTGTTCTTTCCTTTTTGTATCCGGCACATCCACCTTCCCAACCTCCAGCAACAGTGGATGATAAATCACAGACATGGGTTTTTTAAAGGAGAGGTTTCTTAGCATTTCAGTGGGCATCCCATCTCTGTTACTTAATAATATACAAATAATATAATTTTAAAGTAAATGAGTGCTGGAGGAACGTCAGTGGCACAAATATGGGACAAATTTATACAGCAGTGGAGTTAAAGTTGTGGCAGCAGCCAGGGAAATTCTGATGGTGGGTCACAACTTCCAGCCAAAGTTGGAAGTTGTTGGGGGGGCTCAGCCTGGAGAAAAGGAGGCTCAGGGGGGACCTTCTGGCTCTGCAACTCCCTGACAGGAGGGGGGAGCTGGGGGGGGTCGGGCTCTGCTCCCAGGGAACAAGGGACAGGAGGAGAGGGAACGGCCTCCAGCTGTGCCAGGGGAGGGGCAGGTTGGACATCAGGAGGAATTTCTCCCTGGAAAGGGTGATCAGGCATTGGAAGGGGCTGCCCAGGGAGGTTTGGAGTCCCCATCCCTGGAGGTGTCCAAGGAAGGACTGGATGTGGCCCTCAGTGCTCTGGGCTGGGGGACAAGGTGGTGTTTGGTCATTAGTTGGACTCGATGGTCTTGGAGTCCTAAAGAGCCCTCAGGTGTCAAACCAGTTCCTTTCTACATATTCTTGCCCTTTTTTTTGTCATATTGCAAATTTTTGAAGGTGACACTACCTGGGGATAACAACTTTACATTGAAGTCAGGGGCAGCTTTATCACTTCCTCCTGTTTCATGCAGCAAAGAAAAAAAATATTCAAGAATTATTCTTTCCAAAAACTTCCATGAGATCCTGCAGTTATTCTACAGAGCTTGGAGCCAGCTGGGTTCAGATAAGTCAGACTGATGGCTCCTGAATATCCTGGACCATTTTGTTGGAGAGAGCTGGAACAGCTGATGAAGACATTAAGAGCAGTTTTATTGCTTTAGAGCTGTAGCCAGCATTTTACCTGCACAGTTTGCATTCAAATAAATTTTTCATCTAGGGTTTATCTTCTGTAGGAGAAGGACTTTCAGAGATAAACCTGCAGCTCCAAAGGGCCTACATGTTTTTTTAAACAGAGGCACTTTAAGCTGTTAGTCAGGAAAAATGAATTTTAGATCTGTCCTTGCTGTTCCTTCCTTTCATCTGTGAAATTCAACTCTCTGGACTCCCAAAATCTGAACTGTGTAGTTTAGAATTCATCTGCCAGGTGAGAATTCAGCTCCAATCTTTTAGGGGAAGGAAGAAGAAGGGTGTATCCATGATTCCAGTTGGTTCACATCTCACCCAGGCACTGCTCAAACTGCAACCACAGCTTGTTTGTGTGTATAAATATATAGGAACAGAGTATGGATCCTACAGCTCCAGCTACCATAAGACTCTGGAGTTCCTTCCCGCTCTACAGAACTGCTCCTGAAGCAGATTTGTGTGATTTTGGTATGACTGGGGCAGAGGAAACACACTTTGCCTTGCTCTGCATCCTGTGTGGTTTCGTGCATCGCTGTGGGCTGAGAACAAAGTTGTGTGGGCTGAGAACAAAGTTGTGTGAGCTGAGAACAAAGCTGATCTCAGCTGCTGCTGCACCTAAATGGCACAAACATGCACTTCTTTGTGCAGAGGTAAATGATTTCTCAGAGACCAAGGCAGCAGAGAACGTGGCCTTGTCCCCAGTGGACCCTGCAGAGATTAAGCCTTGATTAGCTGTGGGATTTCCATCCTCCAAGCAGGTTCATTACAGGCAATGAGTTCCCACTAATGGACTGCAACCCCACATCAGGAGGGGAAATGAAACATCTCAATACTGCAGACAGAAATGACAGTCTCCTGTAACCTGCTCAAGAAACCAGAGGGGCTTTAATTCAGCTGCACCAGGTTATAAATAGGCCCAGGACTACGCCCCTGACAACCATTCAGGCATGAAGATATCTCAGATCAAAACCTCTGGGTCTTCTGAGACCCATGTACTGAACCAGTGATTGCTGAATCCTCCAGATGTCTTTCTCATACTTTTTAATGTACCTCCTCTACTCCTCTTTCACTGAAGTAGATATGTACTTAAACAGCTAATTTACATAGTGCATTAAATATTGAAGACATGCTCTAATGGTCTTTTATTTTCCCAGCCAAAATATCTAAGAAATGATTGTTTTACCTCCACAACACCGAAAACAGAGGATCACTTAAAGTGATCTGTTGTGCACAACCTTGCAATTAAGTGAGAGCTTAACAATTCATGTGAGAAAAAGGACTGGACCAGGCAGGTTGAGCCTGTCTTATTTGTATTTGACTGGAACAGCCAAAATCGGTGGAGCCTCCTTTTTGTTCCACAGATGTAAGCCAGAAGAACCTGCCTTGTTTCCATTCTTGTACAGTTCACTGTATTATGATCTTCCTTTTTGCATCTTATTAGTAATTCATAACCTGCTGGAGGTGGCACAGGGGAACTGGCAGCACTGAGGCTGAATTCCAACGGGAATTTAGTAGCTCCAACGGGAGTCCAACGTCTGCAAATCCATCTTGCAGACATCACAAAGAAGCTTTGCCCTGTTCATCCCTGGAGGTGTCCGAGGCCAGGTTGGAGCAACCTGGTCTAGTGGAGGGTGTCCCTGCCCGTGGCAGGGGTGGAAATGGATGATTTTTAAGGTCCCTCCCAACCCAACCCATTCAGTGACTCCACTGCATTTCTCTGATTCATTTTTCCACATGAAAATTCTCCTCCAAACAGGAAAATGTCCTGAAGCCAAAACCACGGGAGGATTGGTGACAGGTTTTCTTACCTGCTCTTTCCTTACAGTGTCTCATCCCTGTTTTTCAGGTGCCTGAAGGATCAACCCCATTCCCTGCTCTCCGTGGGCTCCCCCAGACCTCAAGGAACAAAGGTATTTCTGTGAGGGGTACAAACATCCTTAATTAAAACAGAGAAAACCATCATGAAACTGGAGCAGGATGCAGGAGGGAGGGAAGGAGGATGGGTAAACCTGCCAGGACAGTCTTGAGGCAGAGCAGTGCAGGGCTGAGCAGGAGCTGCTGCTCAGGAGATGTGGCTGGGGCTGGAAAGTGAGGCTAATGCAGTGTAATGAGAGGTGAATGGTACTCGAGACACTTCCACTGCCACTGGAGACCCCTTACAAACGATTTTGCTCTTTCAGTCATTAATTTTTTATGAAGTTTAATAGGCCTGCAGCCTAGAGACCTGCCTGGGTGTTGATTAGCTTCATATTTTCTCTCATTAATGTAGAATCTGATTAGCCCCTGTTACAAGCATTTCATCTGATCTGGCAAACAGCATTGTTCTGATATTGGGAATTACAAGTTTACTTGGTTGCAGGAAATAAAACCTTTGCTTGCTGAGAGCCTCACCCCTCCCACAGCCTCTTTCAAAAGCACTTTGTGGCCAGGGGGCTGTTTAAATTGAAATTTGGGGGTGGCACTGCTGCCCCTGGGCCTGTCTGTTCTCCTGGCTGCCTCTAGCACAGGGTTTTGGGTTTTTGGCAGCTGCTCAGCTTGGGGCAGTGGTGGAAGAGGTGACAAGAAGTGGTGCTGGTGGGGCTGCCACAGGGGTCAAAACCCCAAAGCCACCATCCACTCACCCACAGGTCTGCTCAGGCCAGGAGCATCTCAGTGAGGAAAAACCTGGGAAGCTTCTTCTGTGAAGTGCATTAAATCTGTTATTTGAGCAAATGAAGCTAAACCTGGTCTCCTTCAGCCTTCTGACCTTAAAATTCACAGTTCCTCTGGTTTTTTGATGCTCTGTGATAGAGACACACAAGGAGCATGGTCTTTAAATCCCTTCAAAACTGCGAGTAAATGAAAATAAAAATAGTGTCAGTGCAGACTAAGTGCTTGGGGCATCCAAGGCTCCCTGGAGAATAAGTTGGGACAACAATTAAGGCTTCACTGCTTTACACACACCAGCTACAGCTTGGACACAGGCTGGCAGAGGGGTTGGTTTGCTGTGGAACAGAGGAGTTTAATTCAAAGGGAAGGTGACCCAAAGCAGGGGGGTGGATGGACAGTCTGGCCTAAGGTCACAGGGACTGGGTTTTGAGCCTGGGGCTTGTTTTAGTGGCCTCTGGAAGTCTGCACATGCCATGGGTGCTGCTCAAGCACCTTGCAGGGACCAGCACCCAGACCCAGCAGGAGCCAAAATGGTTTTAGAGCTTTTGGAGGGGCAGAGGAGGGGTCTGAGGATGCAGGTGACCCTCTGCAGCAAACACAGCTTGTTGTGGTCATTTACTGAGTCACTGGCTTTTCCAAAGCTGTTGGGAGAGCTGCTTATTCTCAGAAAACTCTTATTATCCCTCTTCCTGCCTTGGTGATGGCAGGAGCACTGTGGTAATATATAAATATATATATGAAAGAGATTAATCCTGGTGCACAGCTTTTTGCTCCAGCCTTGCTTTTGTGCTCCCTTTGTGAAAAGTAAGAGAAGTTTTATGAATGACCTGAGCAATTCCAGCTAATGGCTGGAGCTGAAAAACACCCCTTGATAATCCCAGGTGAATAATATCTCAGCAGACTAAAGGAGTCTTTTACCTGTCTGACACTATTATAGATGTCATTAGTTAACAGGAATAGTCAGGGGGTTCAGAACAGGCGTTAAGTGAGATTGCTTGGGTCATTATTAATTATGCAGATTCTCCATCTTCTTCTGTCAGAACACAGGAGTTAAATAAACACAAATGGATCAAACTGCTGTGCAATAGAAACTTTATGTTAATATAGCAAAATGCACAGAGGGAGGTGGCAGTGCCATCAATCTCTGGTGCTCAGGGACTTCAACATTTGTTTCTGCTCCCCAGGAGTGGAATGGGAAGGGTTGTTTGTAGCACCCCAGGGTGCAGTGGTCCCAGTGTGCTGGGATACACACTCCTGGGAAAGGTGGTACTTGGCCTGAAGAGTCCAAGCTCTGATTTGATAAATAATCCAAGAGGAACGAGCTCAGAGGGATCAGAGGGATCGTGGCACCCGGCGGGGCCGTCGTGGGCAATTCTGCTTCCATTGCTTTTGTTTAAAAACTGGAGTTCAGGCAGCTGACCTCATTTCACACAGCAACACAAAACCCCAGGAGAAGGCACTGGGGGAGAGGGACCCCCAAATTCCCAGAGTTTAATGGTGGGAATACCCTGGGAATGGCAGCCTTATGTCCCATTGCCAGGTTTGGAGCCAGGTATCTGTCACAGCACCTTAAATTGCTGGCTTTTGGGAAAAAAGCTGGTTCTGCCTGACTTGAAATGCCATCCTGGTTAGCAGAAAGCAGAAAGCCAACAATTTTCTGAAGGCTAATTGTTCATAAAAAGCATAAAAAGCTAAGAAACAAAGTCCAAGTGCAGCAGCAGAGGCTTTCCAAGCAACCACTAAACAGGAAAGTGAGAAATGAGGAGACTGGACACTATTTCCTTAAATCTCTGAGTTGCTTTCTCTGCAGCCTTATATAAGACAGCAAGCTCTGTTCTACCCTATTTATCTATTTCAGCTTGTGGCAACACACACTTTGGCTGTGCTGCCAAGCAAACTGGGTGTCAAATCAGTACAGATGTGCATAATTCAAGCTGGCACAAAAACTGATGGGTTTTGCATTGGACATGTTTATTTTCTTCTTGCAAGGCTTAAGCATGTCATTTGCTGTCACACATGCCCTTGTGAAATCTTGGCAAGAAATCAATTTGATTTTCAATGTCAAGCAGCTTTCTTTAATGTCTCTAGATAAGGTTTGTGTGTATTCTGTGCTGGAGGAGTTATGTATGTACCACCTGGGGTCAACAGCAGAAAGCTCTCTGTGAAATCATCGTGTGCAATATTTCAAGCAAATCTCTGCAGAACTGTTGCTTCTTTTCCATGTCTTCCAAAATGGACTTTCTCGCTCCCACTTTCCAAAAATACATGAAGGACGTGACATTGTCACGTGTCCTACTGGTGCAGAGCCCCACGAGTTGCTTGTTTTGTCCCTTTGCACGAGTCAAGGATGTGTTTTTAGCAGAGTTCCTTGAGCTTGGGGCTGTTTAGGGCAAGGATTGCTGGTTTACTTCTTGAACTGGGCAGGACTGGACCCCACTGACACTTGTTAAACTTGGAACAGCTACACAACCTCAGTGGTCTCAAGGGTCAGGTTTCTGGGGGCTTAAGGAAGGTGAATGATCAGGCAGGATCTTTGACTTCTGAGGGATGTTTGAAGTAATAAATATTTCAGTATAGTTTGTGTTTTCAGTTGCCATTAGGGCTGTGAGTGTATGAAACTTGCTTCTGTAGAGTGTGTGAATAGAGTGCTGAGACAGAGCCTGGCAAAGCACCAGAACCTGTGAGTACAAAGTGACCAGAGCAAAGGAAAAATGCTCAAGGAGAAGAAAAATGCTCAAGCAAAAGCAGACCCAGACAAACTATGGAGTGTAATGTCATCTGGTCATCAGCTGTGACTGTAGGAAAACAGGCAGAAACCCTCCCAAAGCAGAAGGCTCCTACATTCCAGCCTCATCCCAGTAACTGTGGGTGTACCAGTGCCCTTCCTGGGTTTTCTGTCACCATCCAACTTGTGTTTTCAGCTGAGTCTCTTCAAAGCCTTTAACCCTTGCTCAGCCCATGTTGTGCTGTGGGATCCTGTCACATCTCAGAGCTGAGGGGAGTCAGGGGAGGGGACAATTTGCACTGAAGGTCCCTGAGCTGCTCTCTCATAATTCCTTCCATTCACAAAACAACCTCCCTGAGCTGGAGCTTTGTTTGTTCAAAGAGATGCTCTGCTTTTGATGCAGACCAATAACTGGGCTGTGTGTCCTGTGACTTCATACCAGCAGTGACTCATGGCTGTTTGGAGACTGCTTCTGCTGTCCTGAGAAATGTCTCATAAGAGGAATTGTGTTCTCCTTCCACCCAAAATGTGCAGCAACTTGCCTTATGTTCTTTTGCTTCCTTCTGCCTTATGTTGGTGGTAGGTTTTGCTTGTTCTGTTGCTGGTGGGCAAAGTAATTCCTCTATGAATTTTTCATTCTTTAGGATTAATGGAGAATAAACGAAAATCAGCACAGAACAAGTGCAAAATTGTCTTTGTGAGAGTGTGAATCTCTTCTGCCACATGATGTACCATTTTTTTCCCCCGATATTATTTCACTTCACCCTTTCCCTTAACAAAGTAGTTAAAAGTGTTGCTATTTATAAATAATCTTCACATATATTCAGTGTCAGACTGCAAGGCTTGGTACAGGCTGCCCTGGGAGGCCAAGCAAGGAGGTTGCTCCTCTCCCTTGTCCGTGGTCTCTCACCAGCAGAGGCTGGAGGCAGCACAGAGAAGCTGCCTTGGAAACTGTCTCAAGCCTAAGCAGATGGCACCAAAAATCTGATAACACTTCATGAGTGTGAAATTCATTAACTCCCCCCCTTATTCCCCAAATTAATATTTTTAAGCCAAATATTGCAGAATTTCTCTTCAAAGTTTCATCTTCAAATAGTTTCGCCCTGGAAATCTGCTTCTCAGGCTGAAAGCAGCCTGAAGAGTCTGATGCCTGCAAAGACTTTCTCCCTGAATAGTTTTCAGAACCACTGACTATCACCAGCTCTTGCAGACAAGCTCCAGATCTGTGGACTTGCCAGGTCTTGGCAAGGAGCTGGGAAGGAAGGGAGAGGAAAGGCTTTGAAGTTCAAATGTGGGACAGTTTTCCCTGGTCTGTCATTTCCTTATGTGTCCCGAGCTTTTCTGAATGTTTGTCTGAGTTACATCAGAGTGTTTTGTTCCTGATCAGTTTGGGTTTGACATGTGGAAGTTAAATCTGGGTCCTGGTCCTTTCAGGAGGCTCTGGCTCAGGATTTTGGGTTGCTGGCTGCTCACAGGAGTAGCTCAGGGCCGGGAGATCAGATCAGCAGCACCACCCCAGCTCAGCTCTGCACGAGCAAAGGGCCCCTCAGTGTTTGACACCTGCTGCCAGTTCTCCTCTGGGACAGGGGATGCTGCAGGAGCTCTGGGATGTGTCTGCCAGACCCTCACCCAGTGTGGATAAAGTCCGTGTTTGCTGAGCTGAGGGATCTCAGGGTCTCAACTAAACCCTCTCCTTGGTTTTAATGCCGCAGGATTGGGTTCTACTCCACTGAAATCCCCCCAGTGCTCAGTGCTGGGACATCCCCCTCCTTCACCCTGCTTGAAAACACCAGACACTTCCCTCCCAGCTCTGTTTTTATTTTACTGTGGGGTGGAATCACCACCCTTGAAATGTTCAAAACCACGTAGATGTGGTGCCCAAGGACCTGGTTTAGTGGTGGCCCTGACAGTGTTGACTTAATGCTTGGACTTGATGATTTTAGAAATCTTCTCCAACCTTAAAAAATCCATGATTCTGTGACTCTGTGACATCATGTCCCTCCTCCCAGCTGGTTCAGGTCCCCTGTGCCACCCCTGATGGGCAGGGTAGGAGCCAGACTGTGTCTGTGCCATGTGGGTTATTGTTTCCTCTCAACCAAAACCACTCAGAACCCCCTGAGTGGTTGTGTTTGCTTGGTGAGAACAGTTTGTATTACCCAGAAAATGCCTTTGTACTTCTTGCTCACAGGAGACAGCCAGGTTATCACAACCTTGATAAGCACAGAATATTTTAAGCTGAGGGGAGTTGTATAACTAATGTTAAAAAAAAAAAAATAGAAAGGAACCAAATGTGATTTATAACACAGGAAGACTGGTGTATCCAACAGGAAAGCCAGCAAATTCCTTGGTATCTTAACTTAGCTTCTTTCATCTGAAAAAATAGGAACAGCAAAGTGCCTTTTGCATGTTTCAATTTCCCATTGGGAGAACTAATTCTTTCCACAGAATGTCCAGGATTCTCTTTCTTTCTACTTCTAATGCCCCAGTATTATAAATACCAACAGCAGCTCAGGAGGGATTACAAAATCTAAGAAAAACTCGCTTTATCAGGAAGCAACAAAGTTTCCTGCATAGTTATGACCAAATCTTAAGGATGTTCCTTTTGTCCCTTAGAGGACAGAGAGATTCTTTCATTGTCTGGGATGTCTCTCGATGCCTGGGTAGGTGGAAAGCTTGGAATAAAGAGGTGTTAGATCAGTTTATTCACACGTGGCACTGCCCTTGTTCCCCTGGAGCTCCAGCTGACATTAGCAGGAGTTTTGCATGAATAAGAGTGGAATAAAAAAAAAAAAATAAGAGGATTTGCCTCCTGCTATTTTATTCCATGCATTCAGACCTAGTGAAAGTACACAGGAGCAGATGAGATTCTCACCACTGGCTCCAGTGGCTTTGGATCTTTTCTTCAAGTGTGAATTTTTGTATTCCTGACAGGTGCAGGAAAAGCACCAGACTTTCTCTGTTCTTGGTAGAACTAAACCCTGTGAGCAACCAAACTCTCCCATAATTGTATCTGTGAACTCCCAGAGCATCTTGTGTTTGGGTTTTGTGAGGGTGTGCAGTTACTGAGTGTCCCATGGGTGCAGTTATTATTGAGCATCAAATAGTGACAATTGCACAAGGCTTTTAAAGGGAGAAACAAAATATTGCAGGAGATCTTGGCTGCCAGTGCCCCATCAGCCATGGATTTGCCTTTTTTGGGCAGCCACATATTACCTGTGCAGGGATCTGTGGGGTTTGGTGGTTATTCCTTTGAATTAATGAGAAGGCTGTTCAGCACCCAAAGGTGCTTATCTGAAAAGGTCTGACTCTGGAAAATACCTATCTTCTCTCTTCATGCACAAGTTTCATTCATCTCACACCTAAATGCTGTTCTTCAGTTACTGTGAAGGACTCAGGGGATATATCAGACACCAAAAATGGAACTGAATTGGTCCAAACTCTGCAGAGGACAAAGCTGGGAAGGGAAACTGGTGGGGACATCTCAGCCTTGCTGAAATACTGGAAAAACTGGGTGGTGGGGCCCTGGCACAGGGTGCCCAGAGAAGCTGTGGCTGCCCCATCCCTGGAATTGGCCAAGGCCAGGTTGGATGGGGCTTGGAGCAACCTGGGATTGTGGAAGGTGTCCCTGCCCATGGCAGGGGGTGGAATTAGGTGATCTTTAGGATCCTTCCAATCCAAACCGTTCTGTGATTCTGTCAAAACCAGATGTGAGTGTCTCAACATCATCCCAGCAAACACTGGGAGCTAAAATAGAGCAGAATAAAGGGGCAGCTCTGGGATGCTGGTCCACATCCTTATTTCCAAGAAATCTGGCCTGAGCACCTGGAGACAAACCCCACAGTCTGCTCCATGCCCTGTTCCACAAATTCTGGTTGCCCACTGAATTCTAGACCTGCACAGTGCTGTCCTTGGATGTGTGAGAAGAAAGGATGTTCAGGTGTTGACATTCCTCTCCAACCTCGTTTGATTTCACAATTAATTTCCAGTCAGGGTGGTAATTTATATTGCACTCTCAATGATCAGAAATATTTGGCAGATTAACATCATTTAGCTTTCATCTTCTCAGGGGAGATAAGAGAAAGGATTAAAGGGAAGGAAATTCCTTGCTAAATGCTGTTAAGAGAGTGAGTACAGAGTCTGGAGATGTGAAATCAAATGAGGGAAAACAAAGGAAAAGTTCAGGAGCCCCTTGCCACTGCCAGTGGGATTTGCCCTTTATTTACTGCTGACAGTCCATCTGTCGGCTCCCAAGCAATCCTGAGAAGGAGACTACACCTGTCAACACGTCTGTGAGGCAGAGATGGAGCAGATGTTGGAATTTGCACCACTGAAGCTAAAATTTATAATATCTAGCATAAAACTGCTAATGGAGGTGAAAATGGTCACTCTTTAACTCAGTGCCTGATCCTCACTTTTTTTTCCCCTCCCTCTTTCCTTTCTACTTTCCTGGATGAATATTCCCTGCTCAGCTCCCTCAGAAAGGAGTAAGTCACTGCAGAAATTTAATTGCACTAGTGTTCAATCAAAGCAGAATAATGTGTTTAATATCTGTGTGGCATTGGGGAGGTGGAAGATTCATGCACTCAGAGGAGGTGAGGGGAGAAGATGCATGAACAGCAGTGCCTCGGTTCACTGCAGTATAAATTCAGCTTCACACACATGAAATACATGAGGAGGAGCTGCAACACAAATCAGCAAAGAGCAAGGAAGTCCCAAGTCAGAGGAAGAACAATCTCATGTGCTGTTATGTTATTACCACTATATATTCTGGAATGTCTTATTAATGACAAATAAAATGCAAGAGGGAGGAAATATGGGCTGAAATTAAGAATATTGAGGTTTAATATTAGAAATGGCTTCTGAGCAGTGATGACTCTTGAGCTGTGTCGTGCTGTCCCATGAGGAGAGGTTGGGCTCCACCAGAGCAGATGGAGCTGGCTGCTGGGAAAGGGACAGTGGGGAGCAATGCTGCTCAGGGCTGAGGGATCAGCTCATCACCCTGCTTTCCACTGGATCAGCATATTCCGTCTCCAAGGCACTGAACACATTAGCTGACTAATCCTTAAAATTTCCTGAGGGACACAAGGCCAGGTTGGACAGGGCTTGGAGCAACCTGGGCTGGTGGAAGATGTCCCTGCCCATGGCAGGGGGTGGAACGAGATGAGTTTTAAGTTCCCTTCCAACCCAAACCATTCTGTGACTCTATAACTCATTTTGTGGCACAATAAATGTGCCATTATCCCCACCCTGCTGCCGGGGTAACTGGGTCAGGCTGGTCCATGAGCACCCAGCCCAGCAGAGCACAGGTCCCTGTGCCCCTCTGGCTCCCACATCTGGAGCCTGGGCTGGTGTTTGTGCAGAGGAAAGTTGCTACAAAAGCTGTCAGAACCCAAAATTGGATGTGAAACTGTGCTCACTTTACACCCCTCTCCACCCGCCGGCTCCCAAAGAGACTCGAGCAGAGTGTTTTAATGCCAGAAGTAACTGGAATTTGCAGGAACTCTTTGGGAATCCATAACATTTAAGAGCAGCTGTCAATGGAATTGAGTGCAGCCATTGGATAACAGCCCCTTGCTGCCAGAAAAACTGCCAGCAAAGCCCAGGAATTTGGGTGTTGTTATAAAAGAGCAGCTATTGATCCAGCAGCAGCAATCGCTCCATAGGCTCTATTCCTATTGCCTCAAACGACTGATGGAGTTTTAATCACTTTGTCTGATGGTGTCTGGTGCAAGAGGAATTATATTCCCAGCTTTACTCTTCCATATGGATTTCAGAGCCCTGACTAAGAGTCTCAGGCTAAACCTGAGTGGGTACCAGCTTAGGTGCAACCTGCTGTCTGCTTTTGGGTACAGGCACCCCACACAACCCTCTCCTAAAGTTAAGCTGAGTAGAAGGGTTGAGAATATATATTGATATTTAAAGTAGAATACACTTCCTGTCAGACAAAAATGTGTATTTATGTGTGAGTGTTCCTTTAATAGGGACATTGTCAAGAATTATTACGAATTTCAGATTGTGGGCAGGTTTGGTGCATTTAAAAGCCATCTATCACTGGGAGCAGATTCAATAACCATCATTTTAACTGGTTTTCACAATTCCATTTTTACGACATCAAATGATGTGCTCAATAGTAAAATTATTTTTATCAGTTTTAATCTGTCATTTCCAGACAGTTACTGATTTGCTGTATCAATAAGATCAGCATCATTGAAATTAACTGGGATTTACATTTCTAACTTAATTAGGAGCTTGCTCAATTTTATCCAAAGCCTCAGTTAACAAGTAAATAATTTTGGATGGCACATGGAACCAAAGGGGTTTTAGGAAAAAATTCTTCCCTGGGAGGGTGGGGAGGCCCTGGCACAGGTTGCCCAGAGAAGCTGTGGCTGTCCCTGGATCCCTGGAAGTGTCCAGGGCCAGGTTGGACAGGGCTTGGAGCAACCTGGGCTGGTGGAAGGTGTCCCTGCCCGTGGCAGGGGGTGGGAATGGGTGAGCTTTAAGGTCCCTCCCAACCCAAACCCTTCTGGGATTCTGTGATGCTCTGCAGGGGTACCTGCTCTGATGTTCCCCTCAGGGACCAGGTGTGATTGGAACCCCCCCCAGTGACGTGCTGCTGCTGGGCCCAGAAAAGGCTAAATCACAGATTTGGTTTGTCAGTTCCTTAAATCCTCCTAAGCATTTTACCACAAATCTTTTTCCCGCTGGGTCAGAGCAGGATTGTTCCCACTGTTGGCATGTTCAGGATTTTAGCAAATACAGTGTGAGCCAGGTCCTGATTGTGTGTGAATTCTTAACATCTGCTCTGGGACCCACCTGCTTCAGCCTCCTCCTCCTCTGCCATATGGAAAAGCTGCACTGACATGTCCCTGTTCATTTAAATAAATCTTCTCATTTTCTTCAGCAGTGAGAGCATAGAAAGATAGCTGTTGTCTCTTTGTCTCAAAGACAAGGAAGAACAGTAGAAATTCTTTCTAATCTGTGTTTTAATTAGCAATTATTCATCAGTAAAACCACAAGGAGCCCTTGCCCTCTACTCTGAACAGCTCCTGTTGGTTCGTGTGTGGTGCAAGAGATACAAATTCTCTTTTATCTAAGAATTAATCTGCACCATGAGCTGCAGAGTTTGATGCTGACCAAGAGATGACTCCTTCCAGGGCAGAGCTCTCAGCTCCCTGTGAGAAAAGGCTGAGGGTACCAGGCTGTCTGTACAGTGAAAGCTCAACAAAATTCCAGGGGGGTTCAAGGTGAGGGGGCACAGTGCTGGGTGAGCTCAGTGTAGGGCATGAAATGACATCTAAATTTACTCAAAGGCACAGCTTCTGATCATTTTAATAGGACAGGCTTTTACTCTGCCATAAATTTCCCTCCTCAGCCCATATGGATCTTTATGATCTCTCCTCCCAAATCTACAAGGAAAAGCCACGGCAGCGTCGTTGCCACCCTGCAAAGCCCCATCTGCCTCCTGCTTCTGGGGCTGGGGGTTTGTGCCAGGACTGGAATTCCTCCATCCACAGGGCTCACACACAACTGCCCAGCACAGGGAGCTGTAGCATGGCCTTGCTGCCTGTTCTGTTGGCCACAAAACAAAAACTCTGAAGAAAGCAAAGCCCCAAATGTCGTGCTTAACTAGTGAGCATCCACACTGGAGTGCTGTGTGTGCAAGGAAACGATCTCATTTAACCACCTAAAAGGCTGTGCAGGTTCTTGGACTGTGCTGGGAAAAAGAGAGTGAGAATGATGATTGGAAAAGACAACCACAACAAGTGAGCTGTGACTGTAGCTTGCTTCTTGATTGGAAGTATTTAGAAGGTGATGCTGGAACATGAAAATCAATTAAGTCAAGAAGAAATCATGTTCTTCACCTCCTTCCATGTTTCCTGGCATCCTGGTAGGCTTAACATCTGGGTGTCCTCAAGACATTTGATGCATTTCATTCATCATACATGACATTTGCATAATGTGAGCATCATACTTTATGCAGATGCATCCTTGAATATTTCACAAATTATGATTGCTATTTAAACTTCCCATAAATAAAACCCACGGGGACTTGCCCACTTCTGAATGTGGGAAAATGCAAGGTCCAAAGTGACTCGTTACTTGCACTGGCACACTATAAATTCCCTTCATATCACAAGTAAACACAGTGTCTTTCATTTTATTTTCTTTCTACAGCCATTAAAATTCTATTAGCTGTTTGTGAATATTATTTCATGCCATCTGCATTTACTCCTAAGTTGTGATAGCGACAGCTGCAATAATTTGTATGCATTTTTCTGTGTACAGTCAGTTATTGAGGAGCAGAACCTTCCTCCCTCCCTGCTGTAGAAGATATGGCCAAATGCAGAGATGGTTTGTTTGGAAATCCAAATCCCCCAAAGTATTATTTTATTTATTAGGACAACAGAAGGGAAAATGGAGGATGAGACACAGGGAAATATTTGATGTTATGTGACAAACAGCAGCGTTTCTCCTGTTCACTTATTTATTTGTCCCCCAGCCACGGTTTGGGGTAGAAATGGAAGGGGACAGAAGAACAGACACATTTGATTCTGTCGTGTGTTCACTTGTGAGGGGCTGAAAGCTTCTCTATTGTGTAAAATATGTATTTTTAATTGACTCCCATTTACATATTGTAGAGTTGCTGAACAGGAACTTGAACAACAAGATGTGATCCCCCTGTCAGCAGCTGCTGTAAAGTCACCTCGGTTCCCATTAGCTGAGGATGTAGCCAGTAATTCTAAGCCAAATTAAATGTCTCAACATTACAGAGCAATAAACTTGGATAACAACAGGTCATTTGACAGAGCAGGGCCCCTGTGTGGGTGACTGAACATCCAAATACTCTTTTTTTTTTTTATATTTCTTTCCCTGAGTGTCTCGGGGGACGTTCAGCACTGTGCAGATGTAATCCATGCAGCATTCCAGCCCTCTGTGAGCTCTGCTTGGGAGCCATGTGAAAAACAATTTCCTCCCCAAAGAGGTGTTTATGCCCAGAGCTGGCCAGGATCTTCATTTTGTGAGTGCAGAACTAGAGTGCCAAGATATTTTTTGCAGTTTGATGCATGTGTTCGAGAAAGTGTGGCCCTCTCTTCTATGCTCATATAAAGTTTTGGCTTGAAAATACTCAGGTGATAAATGCTTCAATATTTAACCATGATTTACCTGTGGTGAGTGAAGGAAAAATTATGCAAATAAGGTCTGAATCAGAGCAATGAGCCCCTTTATATTCTGCAGAAAACGTCAACAAATAATGTTTTATGAATCGCTCGCTTTCCTTTGAAAATAAAACACTTCTCCTTTTAGATGTTCAAGATTATGCCTGAACATAAATTACAAAGGAATGGTAGCTGGATTAATACAGTCCCTAAATGGCATGAATTCATAAAGAAATGAGATTTGTATTTAGAAGAACCCCCTTGTCTTTTGACTCACTGCTGATCCCAGTCCCTGACTCACCGAGTGCTCCAGGGACAGGAGCTGCTCAGGCAGTGGCAAGGGCAGGACTAATGGAAGGAGAGAAAATAAAACTGCATGGATCCATTTTTGAATGGCATTACAAACAAGACAAGAAAAGCTCTTAGAGCATAACAAAGTCCCTGGAATGAAAGTCCTGTTCATTTCTGTGTAGATAAAAACAATCCTTCCGAAGGTGAAGAAGCAATGTCACGCAGAATTTCCACTTCTCTCATCTCTTAGTGTTTGTTCTGGGCCTCCCTGGCCCTTGGAGAGGCTTCAGCTTCTGAGAAAAAACAAATTTCAGCACATCACTTTGAATAATCCTGACTGAGTCATCAATTTAAAAGCCCAATTCCTATTAGCACTTTTCATCATCTCTCCTAAAAAGCTTTGATGAGGTTATGGCCGTTTGCACCAGGAGGACAAGCGAGTTTGTGTCTCAGGCAGTGATTCAGTGTTTGTGCCTCTGATAAACTGATTACCTCTCTCACAGAGCATTAAGAATTGTTGGATAAGGACCAGGAAAGGGAAAGAAGCCCCAGAAGAATCAGGAGCTCGTCTGTAATGAGCTGCTCAGTATCAAGAAGCCTCTCTGATGCTTTACCACAGAAGCTGTGGCTGCCCCATGGTCATTTGACATCCCTGGAAGTGTCCAAGGCCAGGCTGGACGGGGCTTGGAGCAACCTGGGATAGTGGAAAGTGTCCCTGCTCATGGCAGGGGGGGAACTGGATAAGCTTTAAGGTTCCTTCCCACCCAAACCACTCTGGAAGTCAAAATGCTTCTGATCCTCTGATTAAAAAAAAAGATCTCTAGGAAGACATGGAAATGAAGAAATCCAGGAACCAGCCTTCCCGAGCTGTCAAGGCTGCTACAGGCCAGAGAATGAACTCAGAAAGCACCAGCCCCATTCTCTGCCACCCTTTTCTCAGGAAAAGATGTTTTAAGTTGAGGGTGAGCAGCTTTGCAGCACTTCACCACGATTCTCCCTCTTGGCCAAAGGTTGCTCTCAGCCCAAACCCATATTTATGAGTTTGAAAGCCACTATTTGGGCTTCACTGTAACAGCTTCTAAAGGCCACTTTGGGCTGAAAATCAATGGGAAATCAACACAGCAGATGCGAAGTGACGGAAAAAATGAAGTGGTTGATTGTAACTCTGGTGCAAAAAATAACTCCGCAGCTCCTACCAGACAAGCCTTGGTAAATCAAAAGGCAGGGGGAGATCAGGATCATGTTATTAGTGTCTGCTTGCTGGAGTTACCAGTAACAACACAGTCTGGGTTTAATTTGTTAGTGTAAAACCACAGAAAGTCCATTTAGGGAAAGAAAAGCCCTTCTGCAAGGTACATGTCCATCTTGATCCGAGTCAGTCTGGCAAAATGAAATTATTCTCTCAAGCTGAGAGCCCCCAAACAAGCAAAGAAATGTCTATAAATCTTGGAAACTGCTGTTCTTTAGCTTAAGGGCTCATTAATGGAGTGATGGGCCCTGGAAGAGGAATTGCCTTTTGTGGGATTGCCATTAGCAGGTTTGTTGACAATGAGCCTCGTGACCTCAGCAGGCAGCGAGGCAGCACAGGCAGGAGAATAATTATTGCTGAGATACCTTTTGGGCTAAGAAGACAAAAAAAATAAGTCCATTTAGTAGCCTTGAAGGTCACCAGTTTCTGCCATCAGTGTGGGATGTCTTACAGAGATTTTGTCACTCAAATGAAACGTGAAACACGACCCTGCTCTGTCTGTGATGGGGGTGGCAGAGGGTGTTGTTTCCACCTGGGATTGCTCCTCTGCAGGTGGGGAGAGCTCAGAGGCAGAGATCAGAGGCTGGACAAGGGCTTCTGCTGTGTGTGAGCAGGGGCAGGAGTGGGATGGAAGCTGGGGAGAATCTCTCCTCACTAAAAATGAGGAGGGATTTCAGTTGGTTTTCCTGGGATCTGGACACCTCCCTCCCAGCACTGCCATTTCAACCATATTCCCTGTTTGGGGAGGGGACAATCTGTTCTGGGGAGGTTTTCACCTGTCTGAAGGTGGCAGATGGGAGTCAATAAGACAATCTTGAGAGAGATAAGGGCTCCTATCCCAAACTCTCAGAGCTGCAACCTCACCCCATCATGTTGGCTTTCCTGGCTGCCACAAACAGGTTCACAAAACCAGAATTACTGGAGGATACTGCAGAGGGTCTAATGGTCTCCAATTTATTCACAGTCCCACTGGCAGTTTAGCCTTTATGACACAGAGTATTTTTAATTAGTTTCTGAGTTTCCTCTTTGGAAGGCCACAGGCTCCAGATGGCAGGTGATCTCATCCCCTCGCTGTTTTAGGGACTCTGGCCCGTTTTGCTTATCTTCAGCTCCCCCTGTTCCAATGCAAGCTGCAAATCAGGAGGAAGGGATTAACAAGGAGTGAAAAATATCTAGCAGTAGAAATGGGAACAGGCTCTCAACTCTCCCAAAGGGCCCTGGATTGGGACGAGGGTGCTTTTATCAAGTGAAAAAAAAAAAGTCAAAATGCACATATAACGGGTGAAAAACTAATTTCAGATAAAAAAGGCCTGGAAGGGGAAGAGTCCTTATTGCTGGAATTGGAGTGTTAGGTCCATTAACTTTAAAACATGGAGCAGCCTCAGAACCCCCTGGGTGTTTCTCATCTGCAGGAGAGGAGAAGGACCGAGGGTGAATTAAGGTGGATCACACAAATACATCAGTGCCCTGAGTAAGCACCGTCATCCAGCCCTGTGAGCACCCTTCCCCTGACAGATTCATGGTCCTCAGAGAAATTAGACTCAGTTGTGGATGGAATGTAATTTCACTCCTTGTCATTAAGCATCTGCAGGCCAGATTTGCTGTCCCAGCCTGGTGCCATGGGTGGGAGAAGGACAGTGCTGGAGAAATGCTGATCATTCTGGGGAATTCCCTCATGGTTTGCCATCACAAGTAGGGCTGATCTTGGACTCTTGAGTATCTGTGCTGCAGGGAGAATAGGGTGATTAAAATAAATCCTTTTAGGGTGTGCTTTGCTCAGAGCCCCCCAGTGTGGGGTTCTCCTCTAGGTTAGACAAGTCTAAGTGTCACACTCCTCATGCCCAAACCTGCCTGGGCAGCAGTAGTGCCCGATTTCACCTGTGTCAGCATCACCCAGGAGCTGATAACAACCATCCCTCAGTGCCAGCTTGCACAGATACCATGAGGGGAACCTGTGAGTTCCTGGCAAACTTGCCAACATCAACACTGGTAAAAGAATAGCGTTCCTCTTGTGGAAAACCAAACAGCATCATCTTCACTGTGCTTGTTTTTACCCAGAGATAGTTTCCACCCAAGGAGAAAGCTCTCAGCAACGCTGGTGCTCAGAAGTGATGGCTGGGTTCTGTGTGAGGCTCAGGGTCAGTGGGGGTCACACCCTCACTGGGAACCAGGGGGATGTTGTGGATATTTCCCCAAGCTCCCAGCTCCAGGGATAACACATCCAGAGCCAACTGAGCATCTTCTCACCGCCAGTGCAGCCACATTGCAGTGGGGAGGTGTAGATCCTGCTGCCTCACTCATGGATAAATAGCTTTACCAGCAGGGAATTTTGTTGTAGATGAAATCCAACAATGAACTTCTCTGAATAGGTGAAATTCCTCTTGCCCTTTCCTGCTATTGGTGATTCTATAAAAAACCCTGAGACCAGGGCACGGTGCCTTCCACGGAGCAAGTCTGAGCTCATTTAACGTGTAAATGACAGAGAATCAGGAACTTCCCGCTGTTCCCAACGATAACACTTCCTGTAATTTGCATGATAAAATTCTGCTGATTTCAGATAGCGTTTCTCAGGACGGATTTTTTGACACCCAGACTGTATGTTAGGGGAATAAATTATTTTGCTGTGTTCCTAACTGATCACAGTCGTGAATCCTGATTCGCTGACATTGAGTCCCAAACAAAAGCACAGAACCTTGTCTAACAGTACTGTGAAAAAGGATATTCAGGAAATATTAACAAGTTTCATATGGTAATTTATGTAAATACAAACCATAACTCAGTTGAAAAGATTGAACCTATAGAAAGATTCTGAAAGCCAAGGTTTTCGTGATAAAACACAAATTGATACTTAGTCTTTACAACCCAAATGTTGTGCTTTCTGGTACAGAACAAAGAAGGGAAAACCAGAAGCTTTGCCTTAATTAAAAAGTGAAACATTTCCCAGTTTTGAGTTTGGGATCTTCAGTGGGGCACTTTTCCAAGATTATGAACACACTCTTTCAAACTGAATCTCTGCAGAAGAAACTTTACAGCATTAAAGTCCAGGCTGTTGTTGCCCTTATAGACTTGTACAAAGCCACAGGGACATGTTGTGTTTCTCCCTTGCATGTGGGGCCAGTGCTTGGAGTGGCAGGAATGGGATGTGAGCCTGCCCTGGGCTCAATCCATGCAGAATCTGAGAGGGAAGAAAACCAGAGAACAAGACAACTGTTTTTTGAGGGCATCATCACTTCCATGGAGACTGAGGGTGAGCACTCTGACTGCTGCTGCCAGTCCTGGAATCACAGAATCACAGAATGGTTTGGGTTGGAAGGGACCTTAAAGATCACCTGATTCCACCCTCCACACCTTCCACTGTCCCAGGTTGCTCCAAGCTCTGTCCAACCTGTCCTTGGACACTTCCAGGGATGGGGCAGCCACAGCTTCTCTGGGCAACCTGTGCCAGGGCCTCCCCACCCTCACAGGGCAGGATTCTTCCCTAATAACTAATCAAAGCTGCTCTCTTTTAGTTTGAAGCCATTCCCTCTTGTCCTATCACTCCATGCCTTGAGGAAAATCCCTCTCCAGCCCCTTTAGGCTCTGGAGTGACCCACCCACACCCCTCCAGACACCCAAGATCCTGATGATCTGCTCATGCAGAGCACAGGGAACACACTGGGCTCTGTTCAGGGCTGGGTGCCTCCAGTCAGGTAATTTCCAACCTTCTCAGAGCCAGCTCTTCCATATCTAGTCCGAGCTTTGCAAGGACCATGTGTTTTAATTAAAGACTTTAATTAGTCTGCCCATAATCTGTCAGAGCTCTCATGCTGAGGCATAATTAATGTCTTACCTCTACCTTGCAACTCCCACTATATGTGTGCTTTCAAAATAAATCTGCACTTGTGTTTGAAGGGACATAACAATAACACTACTTGGCACTTCTTCTTGCCAGAATAACTGTATTGTGCATTTATCAAGAGTCTTTCCCCTGAGGCTGTCCAAAGGGCAGCAGTAAGATGTGTGTGTACTCAGCACCTTGCAAGATTGAGCCTCCAGCACACAATCAATATTTATAAATTATTCTTCAACTTGAAAGCAACGTGGAACATTCTGGGGGTGCTGGGCTTTATTTGGCTTCCAGTGGAAGCCAAATACCAAAGGCCAGAATCTGGGGGATACTGAAAGCCAAGTTTTCAATGCTCAGAATTCAAAGGCAAGCTCTTCTAAGTAGCTCAGCTTCCGTTTTGGCACCAAAAGAAGGGTTTAGGTTGTCAGAATTCCTCAGCACCTTGGGTCTGAGGCTTAACTGCAAATGTGCTTTCATTTCTAGGTGATCTCTGGCCACTGGGAATTCCAGAGCTTTCTGCAGCTGAATCACACAGAGATACCTCAGCACTGCAGAATTAGGGCAATAATCTAGAGAAAAGGGGGCAGGATTTCACAGTAAACAGAGGTGTTGCCCTTCTGAGAGCCTGGCTTCTTACTGACTGTGGAAAACAGGGCATTTCCTGACATCTGAACACCTTGTCCATCCTCCCTTTCCCTGGCTGGTTCTCCATCAAATACTGCTCCAGGCAGAGCTTGTTTAGTTGGTAGTGCTGAGAAGACCTCAGCCAGGTTTATGTGGAGAGGTCAAAATCAAAAAGGAGTCATGGCCATAAACTAAACCACTAGAAGTTCCACCTCAATATGAGGAAGAAGTTCTTTCCATGGAGGTGGCAGAGCTCTGGAGCAGTTGTCCAGGGAGGGTGTGGACTCTCCCACTCTGGAGACATCCCAAACTCACTTGGACACGTCCCTGTGCTGGTTGCTCCAGGTGACCCTGCCTGGGCAGGGGGGTTGGACTGAATGATCTCCAGAGGTCCCTTCCAACCCCAGGGATTCCAGGATTCTGTGAAAATGTCTTTCATCAGGAAGGTTTCTAAGTGAGATAAAGGCTTCAAATATTGAAGGGTAAAAATGTTATTTTGACAAACCCTGGTCCTTAAACTTGAATTAGGAAGATCTCTGGCTGCTCAGGTCTCAGTTTGAGCTCCAGCCACGTGTTTGTTCCCTGCTATGGTCTCTGATCATGGCACACAACCCACCACCACGATCTCCCTCTGTCTCCGCTCCTCCCTGTTTCCCACAGGCAGGGAATATATTTCCCATGAAGGGCAATGTTTATAAAACTGAGTGGAAGTTGTCTGAGCTGTGGAGCCCCAGACAGCCCTGCTGCCATAGATTCTTGGAGCTGGAGATGAGGAATGCTGCAGCCCTAATTCCTTTGCCTCGGCCTGGCATAAATCAGCGCTGCTTCCTGAAGAGTCCCCCTGTCCCTGCCCACGTCCTGTGTGCCCCATCCCTCATCCCACAGCCCTTCTGCACTGCCAGTTACGATGTGTTAACTAAAAATGGAGGCCCAGAGACTTGAGTGTTATTGTGAGCCACTGGTTCAGCCGGGTCCTTTATTATTATTAACGAGGAAACGCTGCGGCTGGGCTGCTAATGAGTCTGAGCTCCCTCCTGTGTGTTTATTTTTCTTCCCCCTTCAAACTGTCATTTCAGAGTAAATTATTCTTCCCTGCATCTTTGTCAGGCAACACTGTACCAGTACCTCCACCCCCAGCTCACCCTCTGCTCTAATTTCAGGCTTATCCAGTTTCTCTCAGTGCAGTTTTACCAAGCAAAGGACGGCGCATCCTCCCATCTGTCTTACTTAAGTGGCACAATGCGCCTCAGCACTGGATAGAGACATCATTTTTATTACTCTGAGTTCTGGTGCTTGTTTTTTCCTCTGAATTATTTACTAACCCATTGCTGGGATGGGGGTGGAGAGGTGTGGGGCTGCAGGAGGGAAGCAGCGTTTTTAAACTGGGAGGTGGGAGGAAGAGCAAACAATTTCTCAAGCGTCACTCAGAAACTCTGCTGTGATTTTCTCGCCTTTGTTCCATCTCGTGTTAAACATGTTTGTGTCAGGCAAACAACCCACATTAGATGGAATTTCACACCATTCAAAGCATCAGTGTCTCCAGCCTTAATGTGTATTATGTTCAAACATGCAACGTAATCCATCAAAAACCCCTGCAGACCCTGCGCTTTCCTCCCGATTTATCTGTTTGAAGCCTCCCTCTCCCCACACACACACACGTAGCCAACCTTCTGTCGGTGGGTTTTTTTATTTATTTGGAAACAGCAGACCAGATTCTCAGTCAGTGTTCACTATCACAGCTCCACTGGCTCCCTGCCCATGGATTTATCCCAGCAGAGGGGACTTGCTTGTTGCTGGCTGGAGCCTGCGGTTGCAGGATTAACTGAGGTGGGGGGGTTTTATCTCGAGGTCTGTTCCAAGCACAACCAAACTGACCAAACCATTCACATCACAGCCTTTGTGGCTGTCTGTGCCTTGCTTCCTTCCTCCCTGGACTCACCTGGAAAAAACACAGGGTTTTGCCAGGAGGAAAATATTTGGAAATGAAGCACAAGTTTTGTGACAGCAAGGGGAGGCAGCTCCTGGATGAGCCCAACCTGGGGCAGCAGCACTGCTGCTCAGTGGGTTTTGCCAGCTGTGACAAAGGGCAAAATGAACTGTAAAGGCAAAGAAAGCCTTAGTTTTATTTGCAGAAGTTGATACAGACAGATCTACAAACAGCAAAATCCAACCCACTCCAATAGGGAAGAAAATCTGTGTTGGGGTTGAAACAGAAGAGCAGTAGCTCCTCTGAAATTATATTGAGTACCATGGATGTATTTATATAATAATATATATTTAATTACAGTTAAATATATTTATATTATGATATATATTTAATTATAGTTCTTTAATTATAATTATGAAGTTATAATCTAGAGAGCAACACCGTGCTGACAAACAGACCTATGTTCACTTAGAAGGTTCTCATTGCAAAGAGACCTCCAGTGAATTTTGGGCCCATTTTTCAGTCTGTTTGGGGGTTCTGATAGAAATAGCAGGAAAATTTGTGGCCTGTTTANTGGAAACAGCAGACCAGATTCTCAGTCAGTGTTCACTATCACAGCTCCACTGGCTCCCTGCCCATGGATTTATCCCAGCAGAGGGGACTTGCTTGTTGCTGGCTGGAGCCTGCGGTTGCAGGATTAACTGAGGTGGGGGGTTTTATCTCGGGGTCTGTTCCAAGCACAACCAAACTGACCAAACCATTCACATCACAGCCTTTGTGGCTGTCTCTGCCTTGCTTCCTTCCTCCCTGGACTCACCTGGAAAAAACACAGGGTTTTGCCAGGAGGAAAATATTTGGAAATGAAGCACAAGGTTTGTGACAACAAGGGGAGGCAGCTCCTGGATGAGCCCAACCTGGGGCAGCAGCACTGCTGCTCAGTGGGTTTTGCCAGCTGTGACAAAGGGCAAAATGAACTGTAAAGGCAAAGAAAGCCTTGGTTTATTTGCAAAAGTTGATACAGACAGATCTACAAACAGCAAAATCCAACCCACTCCAATAGGGAAGAAAATCTGTGTTGGGGTTGAAACAGAAGAGCAGTTGCTCCTCTGAAATTATATTGAGTACCATGGATGTATTTATATAATAATATATATTTAATTACAGTTAAATATATTTATATTATGATATATATTTAATTATAGTTCTTTAATTATAATTATGAAGTTATAATCTAGAGAGCAACACTGTGCTGAGAAACAGACCTATGTTCACTTAGAAGGTTCTCATTGCAAAGAGACCTCCAGTGAATTTTGGGCCCATTTTTCAGTCTGTTTGGGGGTTCTGATAGAAATAGCAGGAAAATTTGTGGCCTGTTTAATTCTGTTTTTCACTGGAGCCTTCATTTTTTCACTTCAAACTTGCTGGTTTTTAAGCCAGCCTTCCCATCTCAGTTCATTTTTTCGCAGTGCACATCTTCATCTATCACCACTTAGTGCTTCCCATTTTAGTGTATAAACATGGCAATTTCTGCAAATCAGAAAGCAAACCCATTAACATCTGAAGTGGAATGGAAATTTTGATTTTCTGATCATTGAAGAGTTT